>CM067377.1:32662822-33182317 GCA_034510155.1 Eucriotettix oculatus | reverse complement strand
TGAATTCCATGTAGTCTTCTAAAAGGTTGTACTTTTTCATACACATACTGTTTCTCCACTTCGACCTTTAACTTTTTCTCTCATCATGTCGCGGTTTATAAATATCGACCCGACCATCATTTTCATACGAATACGCCTACAATACGCCATTGAATTTTTAATAGATCGGGACTTTGATGCATATGGAAATGGGAAATAAATAAAACTGTAAGGAGAAAAAATAAAACGTAATCATACTGCAAGGAGAAGAAACAAAACCCATACGCTTTGTCGATTATTTTTTAGTATTAGGAGGTTCAGAAGAAGACTTGGAAACCATAATAAATGTCATGAACGGGGTCCTTGAAAAAGAGTTCAATATGAGGATTAATAGAGGGAAAACCAAGGTAATGAAGTGAAGTTTGGGAAACAGTGAAATAACAAAGGGTGTTAGATTGGGAAGGGATATTTTGACGGAAGTTAAGGAATTCTGCTACTTGGGAAGCGTAATAACTAGGGATGGTAGAAGTATAGTAGACATAAAGAGTAGGATAGCACAGGCAAGGAAGGCTTTCTTGAAAAAGAGGAATTTACTTACGAGTAATTTAAATGGGAATATTAGTAAATCGTTGCTAAAAATGTTCTTAGGACTGAATACCACAAGAATATTTGAACAGTAAGCTTGAGTGGGACGAGCAGGTGAAATGTGTTACAAGGATGAGCATAGAATACTTTGTACAAAATGAAGAGAACACTCAAAAGTTGAAATGTAAACTCCAAAGAAATGCCATGTATATACAGTCTCACGGCGAGTCCCTTTAGAACTTGAAGGCAATAGCCGAGGTAGCGTTTGGTCGGGCTAAGGCCCCTCTAATATTAGAGGGGCTCTAGGTCGGACCACGCCTAGGGTCTAGGACGATTCGGCGCGGCCGTTTCGGCGCAAGGTTTTGCGCGGGGACATTACGTGGCGATAAACGACAATATTGTGGACACTTGTTTCAAATAAGTTATTTTATACAAATACATATCTTATATTAATATTAATAAAATGAAAAACAGCCTATATATCAGAAAAAAGTGATATAAACTTTATTAACAGTAGTTCGTTTACGACGTTCCGTTCCTAAATTTTAAAACCTCATCTTTTTCGATTATAATAAAAATGAATATTTTCAATACATATTGTAATGAAAAAACGCGGATTTTAGTGATATTGTGGCGTTATGAGGCGCAGTTCGGCCAACAACAATGTGAAGGTGGCTGAAAGTGAGTGAACCCCCGACGGGGACCCCCCGCAGAAAAACCCCTCGGGGCCTGTGTAAAAAATACGATGGGAATTCCCCGCGAGAAACTCCCACCGAGCGTGTGTAAAACATGATGGCCGGGAACCCGACATTTTATGAAATAAACTGGCGGGGGACCCCGGAAATCTGTAAAAGACCTATGGCGGGGAATCCCGGAATTTTGTAAAAGAAAACCGATGGCGGGGAATTCCCGTGTGAGAATTTAAAAGGGGAGCCGATGGGTGGATCGGGATCAGATGGAAGGAGATGCTGTGAGAGGTGGTCAGAGGAAGGACAACGGATCTGTCAGAGGGCAGATGAGTTGCTGTTAGATGCTGTGAGAGGTGGTCAGAGATCAGATGTGGTGAGACGTGAGCAGACGTGGTAAGAAGTTTGCAGAGGTCAGATGTTCGAGGAAAGAGATGAGTTGCGGATTGGTTCATACTAGCTTATCGATAAAAATCCTGCAAAGACGCCAGAGAGACGCGGAAACATTTCGTGATTTAGTTGGATGTTTGTAGGCCAGTAATTGTGGGTAAGTTATTAAACAAGATAGTGGATGAAACTTGCTGATTGTGCTGGTGTTGTATAATATTTAATGATTTTTTTTCTAATTTTCAGTATGCATACTCCCTACTCTCGAGTGACCAAAATTCCCCTGACCATTAGCCCTATGATAATGAAAAATTTTATAATTGATATAATTTGTTCTATTGATTAATCTAATGTTTTATACCCTAAAAAAGAATACACAATATATATTGTAATTACAGTTGATAATGACTTTTGGCAGTACTCGTTCTGAAAATGAAAAATTATTGACAAGAAATGTAATGGATAAATATTTTTTGTTGTGCATGGTCGACAAAGCTACGAGGATGTAATAACTGTCACAAAGGAATAACTCATAAGCGTATTGTTTAGTTCCCAGAATTACAATGGATAAACATTAAATTGAGTTAATTCTGTTAGAAAATTGCATAGGTTGTGGCAAAAACACCATAATGTACATTTCACTAATAATCCTTGATGTAATCTCTTTAAGTGAATCTGGCCAAGGAAATTTGGTCTTAATAGTTTTATAAAGTTGAAACGTTATTATCAGACAAATAAATACATAAAACTTCCAATAAAAATTAAATCCATAACTTTAATTATTGATCAATTAGAAATTAACTTGAAAAGACTTGTGGACAGTAGCACTTTTAACTCCTAGTTTTTAACTTCTGATAATAGTGCCAGAGCCTATGCTCTAGCATATAATTTATATTTCAGAATTATCGTTTCTTCTACTAGCAGCCCTCTTCATAACATTTCTATATTTTTATATAATTCTCTTAATAAGGAAAATAATTTTACAGTTAAAATGTCTTTTAAGTTTTTTGACCATTTAAACCTCACTAATGATCATGTTTTCTTATCATTAGATTAAGTGTTCTTATTTAATTTTTACCCCATGCATTAATTACACCAAGTTTTAAAAATAGATGGGATAACTACTTGAATAATTCTTAATTACATGTCAAATCAGCCATTATTCCACAAGATACTATGGTTTATAATTTAGTAAATAGGGACGTCAAATTATAACGTTAGCGCTATCATAAATATAATCTGGGAAAAGTATAAATAGCGTTCTTCTTAATATTTTTCCTTTGCATTTCGTTTACAAATACATTAAAATTGGGATGACTAAGATTAATATGAAATTAATAAAGAACGAAGGCTTTCCCGGTGAAGAATATGTAGAAACGTTTCTCGGGTTTCCAACCGGGTAGTCTCAGTAAACAGAGACGTTTCGACAGATAGCAACTCCGTCATCTTCCAGGCTGAAGTGTTTATGTTCCGCAGCAGCGCAGCGGTGACGTCTAACTGGAGGTCGAACCTCCTCTTCTATTGGTCGGAGTTCCTTCCATGTGGAATCTGCTCCGCGATGACAGGTATATTCTACGCCTATAACATACTAAAAAATCTGTCATTACTAAATGTCACTTATTTGTTCACTCATTCATCCATAACGTTTATGTTCCGTCCGAGACCCGTATATATATATATCCCTTCTGGGTGCCCGTCGGCAAGAAACGAAGCGTCCCGATTGGTTGTTTGACTAGCGCCATGTGGGTGGGGTGGGGGTAGGCCCCGCTGGACCCATCAGTTGCTAGCCGTCTAAGGTCGTCCTCAACAGGCAGGCAAGCATCCGGTCGGCGACCCGCACCGGGAAAGCCTTCGTTCTTTAATTACTTACCTCTACGGGGAGGACATGTATAGAAATGTGAGAAGCTTTGAGAAGTTAAGAAAAGGACGTGCGAAACTACTTAGTAGTCTCGCCTTCCTGTTGAGATGTCGGGATCAGGACATGGTCCTTAAGTTAGCGGTACTTCGATCACCGATAAGGACTACTGCTGCATTCAAGATCCTACGTCGTACAGCCATGGCTCTAGTTAGAGAAAGAATACACGTTTCTACATGAAATTAATAATTTACCCGTAAAATCACGCAGTAATAAATAATACAAACTTATGTCTTATGATTTAATGAATTATGATATCCGAATTATCTAAAAACTTGCAATAATTTAAGCTATGTTCAAATATAAAATATAAAATTAATAATTTCGGTATCTGTTTATATTGTAATTACAGTTATATTGGCCAAACTATGCGCACATTTAATATCCGCATTAATGGGACTTGGAAAAAAATAAAATTCAATGTGAAAAATTATTCAGTTTTGTGGAAGAATACATATTGAAACAACCATAAGAATTATTAGAAAAATATTATAATTTCAAATGTAAAATATAATATTTATTTTAGACTGATGAGTGAGGCGCATCACATCAGAGCAATTCGCCTATTATTTTTATTATTATTTAAAAAGACTACTAATTTAAATAAATTTAAATCACTACTTTTATAAAATTTATGTTTCACTGATGGATAAATATATTAGATTTTTATTCTGAACACAAAAGTCTCATGAGTTATTGTTACGAATTGTTAAATGAATAAATAATTTGGCATCTTCAAATATTAATGAAAAGTCCAGATAATTTGTCATAAAAACGTAGCCTAATATTTATTTAAATAATCCGAAGACGTTTCGTCCATATTTGTGGAATTCATACTTATAGCTTGTTTTACTATTAATATTTTACAACTATCGGGTATTGAAACTAATTAAGTATTTAGGAATAAATTTAAAAATTGTGATAAATATTAAATTATGTCTTGTAATGTTAAGTGAGTTTCTCGCCGAAACGGCTGCTTTACGTCTAGTAATGTTATGCGAATTTCGCGCCGAATCGGCCGCGCCGAATGGTCCCATCCCGCCGCGGCCCGCCTGGCAGCCACTGCAAGGTGCCGCCCACCGCCACAACAGCTGACCTCGTCGCCGTACTGTGAAACTCGTTTACAGCCGACCCTCCAACCAGTTATTGTCTTGATATTTCTGAAGAGGTTACTTCAAACAAAATTTCGGAAATTTCGCAGTGAATTCAAATATTTTTTTTTAATAAAAACCGAACAATTTACATTGTACTTTTAAATTAAGACTGCATTGATCAGTTTGTTGATTTTCAACAACACTTCAATTCAATTTAATTAATTAAATGAAGTATACATACTTCAACCGAAGCAGGAACGTAAAGCTAATTTAGAAGAGATGTTTAACTTATATATCGAACGGAAGATGAAAAAAATTAAAACGGAATATGGAAAAGGAATCGTACTCAACCAGGGACACGAACCCCGGACGTCCGCTAAGCTGACGTCCAAGGACCTATTCAACATCCCTCCAGTCACGTAAACCTAAGCCAGGCTCAGCTACAATTCATTAATTACATTCTTTACATCCTAATTATGGGAAATACGTGAAGAATGGACCTTGCGTAAATTGATCAAAGATGTATGGAGTTCAAGTCAAAGGAAGTACAAGTGCGTATAGATTAGCTATTGGCTCACTAATCGCGATCCCCTTAAATGCCTTGTAAAGTTGTTCAACGACAGGTAACGTCGTGTCATATATATAAATATATATATAATTATTACACCCTCGATTGGATTATAGTGTAGGTTGATGGAATCTTTAAATGAAAAATTAGATATTTCTTTATGAAGGAAAAGAGACGTGAGATTCGTACAGATGGACCTGGGAATGGGAATTATAAAGTAACGCTGGTAGGGTGAAAAACACTATGCGCATGTTGTTGCGCAATGGTTGTATGATAGGATATGCAAAGAAGACGCTAAGAGGAAAGATCCAGGTAAATAGATGTGAAAATGGAATAATGTTGTTGTTGCCAATTGTAAAAATATATCCTTCATGTTATAAATAATCTTGTATATTGTGATAAAAAACGCGGATTTTGTGATATTGTGGCATTATGAGACGCAGTTCCGCCAACAACAATGTCGAGTCGGCTGAAAGCGGGTGAAACCCCGAAGGGGGTGCCCCGCGGAAAACCCCTCGGGGCGTGTGTAAAAAACGATGGTGAACCCCCGCGGGAGACTCCCGCCGAGCGTGTGTAAAAAATGAGGGCGGGGAACCCCGAAATTTTGTGAAATGAACTGGCGGTGAACCCCGGAATTTTGTAAGGGACCTGAGGCGGGGAACCCCGGAATTTTATGAAGTCGACCTATGGTGGGGAATTCCCGTCGGAGAATTTAAAAGGGGAGCCGATGGGTGGCTCGAGACGAGAAGTCAGATGAGTTGAGGAGAGGAAAGACGTGGTCCGAGCAGATGGAGCAGAAGTCAGATGAGTGGAGGAGAGGAGGGACGAAATCAGATGGAAGGAGATGCTGTGAGAGGTGGTCAGACGTCACCAGATTCTGTCAGAGGTTTTCAGAGATCAGATGTTTCGAGGAAGCATATGAGTTGCGGATCTGGTTCATACTAGCTTCATCGATAAAAATCCTGCAAGACGCCAGAGAGAGACGGAAACATTCGTGAGGTGAATGTTTCTAGGCCCAGTAATTGTGGGTAAGTTATTAAAAAGCTGTGAAACTTGCTCATTGTTCTAGTTGAATAATATTTAATGATTTTTTTTCTATTTACAGTAACTGCATACTCCATCTCTCGAGAGACCCAAAATCCCCTGACATTAAGCCCATGTAATGAAAAATTTTAAAATTGATTATAATTTGTTCTATTGATTAATTAATGTTTTATACCCTAAAAAAGAATATCACAATATATATTGTAATTACAGTTGATAATGACTATGGCCGAAACGTTCTGAGAATAAATATATTGAGACAACTTTTCTGTGTTTTTATTCACACTATATAAAATAAAGAGATTAATTTGACTTAATGTTATAAGTAAATCCAATGACTGGACAAAAGTCAATGGTAGAATTTTAATTAAAAGTAATGCGTTTTGTCCCAAACTTTCATGACTGCTTCAGTTCTCAAATTAAAACTTAAACGGTAATTTTCAGTTACTGCAATCGTGAATTACTTACGCTAAACTCACGTTTCTAAAATTCATTATAATTGTATGTACCTGCTGCCAATTGCTGATTAAATTACAATTATTCATACATACTTCCTAGAATAAGCCTCAGGTCAAGTTAGAAAATAATGTTTGGTATAACATAAATTCGAAGGCCGCTTACATTGGTCCAAGAACGCCTTTTGACAGTTCTAAATATTAAGTGTTTCATTTTAGAACAGTTTAATTAACTGAAATTATTCTGGAACAAACACTTTTATAGTACAATTATTTGCCGTAATTTATCACCTCCAAAATTTCTTAATTACTTTATTTTATGACTAAATGAATTGTTTTAATATTTATGTCTGCGGTGTACCTTAAACAGTTTCTATTTACGCTTCTGTTGCTTTAAAGTCATGAATGTTAACTACTGCAGAAAATTGAATACAGTTTCAGATATAAGGTAATAGGATTAACTCAACGTTCAAAACTCGCGTAAAAACGTTTCTGCTGCTAATTTACTGTTAAGGATTCTGCGAAACGTCGGATTATAAACTCTCTTTATAAGTAAATTCATTTGGAAGATTGTGGCAGAGAATTATTTCCTGGGAATGTTTACTATATTAGTGTAGAAGGGAAGATGTTTTTCCTTCGATGCACTTTTCGGGTGAGACACATTTACTTTCAAAGTTATAGATTTATTCTTCTATTTGAAAATCTATTGAAATTTTACGATGTGAGTTTGAAAGTTCCATTTTTACAGACGCAGTCATATCAGATGAAAGAGACATTAATCTGATATTTAATAACCATAAAGGAATTAGAAATTTGATTTTGTGCAACAGTGTCATATTTTCTAATATTTAGTTTCGCTAAAAATTGTAATACAAATTTATTAAAAGGCCTTTTCATGTTTCCAAATTTTACCTAAAAACTTTAAAATAGATATTAACATTATATTATAGAAATATAAATAAAAGCATTTATATTTAACTTCAAAGTCAACAGATAATTAAACGAGAGGTTCATAAGGTTAATAATTTATATTTACCCAGTGGGCAGATAGTCTATGAGAAATTTTAAGAAGGGTTTTGATTTTACTTTACTTTAAATTAATAGAGCAGGTAGAATAAATCATAAAACGTTTGAAATTTAATAACATATTTAACAAAATAAGCCAAACAATATAATAAAAACTTTTCTTCCAGCTCTTTTAAATATATATATATATACATTTTGCAAAGTAAATTTAGCTTTATCTATTAAAATTGAAAGAAATTAATTCCGTCGCTCAGAGGACGGTGGGCTCAAATACATGGCTGAAGGCTAAGTGATGGTGGCAATTGCTACTATGGCATTAGTAGATTTGAAATGAGGGATTTATGATTTCTTTAGTACTTTACCGACACCGGAACTCATAGATAGATTTGGCGTGAAACTTTTTGAAGTCATTGAAGTTGCTGCTTCTAATTACCTTAAATCTCTTTTTATAAATTATCCATTCTCAATCCTTCGACAAGTACCCTGTAATTCTTAACAATAACTTGATAGAAACTCCATAACAGCTATTAACAAAAACAAATAATTACTCAATACTTACGACAGCTTCTTGATAACCACTTGAACGTTCAACAACCACTTCCCAACAATTAACGAAAACTCAGCAACCGTGCATGTCAACCATCTTCCGTCAAAATATCTATGACTTTAACCAACAGGACTTCCTCTTACATTTTCGAGCTCCCAATACGGGGTTCTCACGTTTCGCCCAAAAAAACTCACGTACCCTGCCATTCCACTTTCGGTGAGAAAATAACAGACGTGTCAAAATGTTATGATCGAAGCTTATTCTACCCAGCACATTTATGACCTAGCTAGGCACGGACTTCTTTATTCCTCAAATAACTACTTCAGTAGATATTTGGATGTTGTGAGGCCGGGCCTTCCGGTTGTGACTTAAACGACAACGAGTCCTCGAGTTCCGCTACTCGTAAAATTTAGTTTAACAAAATTTTATTTATGAATTAAAATTACCCTTCTAATAATTTAGAAAATCTATAAAACGCTTCAATTGTACAGTGAACATCCGGTATTATTGGTATAAGAAAGGTTCAAACATCACCAACCGTATTTGACCTCCAATCAGAAATTAAATATGAATATTTCTTAATATTTGACATATTCATCCTTATCAATTACATAAAATGCAGTTAATGGAAAACGAGAAAAAATTCTTGAATGTTAAGGAATCCCAATTATTATAGTCAATACTCTTTCACGACCTATTTTAGATAAATATAAAATTAATAATTTAGCATAAAACAAATAATATAAGCACTACGTATGTTGAAGGAGACGTTAAGAAATATAAATCATTCGATGAAAATTTTATAAAGCAATTTAATATTTGAGAAAGAAATTTTTTGCACTATGATACTAGCCGTTAAATTAAATGTATGAAATTAGTAATTGTGGTGTCTAATCCATTCAGTTTTTACTTTAAACCTTCACCCACCTCTAATACTACTTGATATTAATATAACAAGAACTGATTTCGTTATTAAGTGATATTCGAAAAAGATATCTCAAAAATGTTGTTGTCGATGAATGATAGAGTGATATCGAAGCTGCAATATGGGGAGCTTTTATTTGGTCTTTTGTGCCTGGACGGGGATAATGAGGGTGTCCGAGTCACAGAGGCCAGCTGCAATTATTACGACGCCATGGCGCGCCGTCAGCTGCGCCTCGGCGTCCTGTGCTTAATGGGATAATTTTCTGGCCGAGTGGAAATACGGGCGGAGGCTCCCTCCATTGGAACATTAAACAGAAGTGTCCGTTTAATGCGTGGCTTCATTGTGCGTCCAAAAAATCCTTTGTAGTTTAAAATGCCGCTCGGTTCCGCCAAATTTTAGGGTAAAAACCATCTCAGTGCAACCACATTTCGCAATCGGAAATGAAAGCGCGCCTGACTGTGGGACAAGATTTAGATTGTAAATGTTGTCATATGAGCGTGAGCAACGTTTTTATTATTCTTATTCAGTTTAAAGCACTTTGACTGAAAACATCAAATGAGTTCTGCTTGCAAAGCTATCAGGAATCAAACGAAATACATTTTATTTATTTAAGTGTTACATGACTACACTGTTTTTAAAAGACTGTGACAACTAGATATGATCACAAATAATTTATTCGGATGACCGTTTAAACATTTTAATACACCAACAACATAAATAATTATCTTTGCCTAAGATAAAGTAAGTTGGAAGGAAGAATTGTCTTAACTTACAATAGCAAACGTGGTGGTATAAGTGAACTTCATTCATCACTTATATTCTTATTCCCATTGTAGAATAATTGATTACTGAAACAAAAATTAAGAAAATAAGGAAGAGAGAATTAAACATTTCCAGGTGTTTCCTTTAAAGATCGCGAACAGCATCTTCAAAAAATGTGGTCGCAATTTCTCGAAGCGTTTAAGATTTCATGTACAATTTTTCTCCCCTTCCACACAACTACTAATGGTTGAAATACAGTTTAAACGGCATGATGAATGTCAGAAAGAAATTGAGCGATTTCCATAAACCCGGAATAGACACCTATCTCGGGGTTTTCACGGTATTTACATGTATCTCCTCTCAGTCCTCACCCCTATCGGCACTTCTGTAACATGGTCAGCAGGGCTATTGCTGTACAAAAATAACATCGAAAAGATAACTACCAATCTCAATTATCCGCAAATATTAATTGTTTATGGATGTTTATTGCAGTATTTCCACTCATAGATCTAGGAATCCTTTGAGTGGCTGTCAGAAACGTTTTCTTTCGTGCACATGACAACTGTTTTAAAGTTTCATAGCAATCGAATAAATGGCAAGGAACACATACGGGCAAAACAAATGATCAAACGTTAATTTTTATTTAATTTGCGGGTAAAGACACTAAAACTACAAATACGTTTCGGTACAGTTTTTTTACTTCTTTCACGCTTAAATTGTCTCTTCCAAAAGTAAATATTTTATCATAAAAAATTATTGTTTTAATAATATATAGTACAATACAACTAAAAATAAACTCTATATAGAAACAATTAAAAAATTATTGACCTTTAATCACAGATTGGCTTATTTACATTAGGATGTAAGTGACCACTAATTTTTATATGAAGTATTAAAATGATAAAATCCAACTGAAAAATTCTTTCTTCCCTTCAATAAATGTTCTATAATTTGGATTATGTATTATAGTTGCTAAAAACGTAAGCATTATTTGGTCTTTAATGATCTGCTTGGTATCGCGTCACCGTTTCAAGAAAAACACTATTGGATGCTGAGAAGCAAGGGACTAGGATTGAATCCACGGAGAACTTATCCACTGGACATCATTGATTAAGGACCGCCACAAAAATTAAAACTCAGTAGCTCTCTACCAATTCACTGCTATTAATGCTCAATATTAATTAAAGAAAAATTTCTTGCGACAAACAGCTGAGTTCAGTTTGTATACACTTTTTCTGGATGACGGAGATTCTAGAATCATCATGGTTGCAAGTGTGGTAATTCCTCTGGCTTACAATTGGAAGAGGCGAAATCATCAGGAGTCCGTCCGCTGGGACACCAGTGACAACGAGGACCAGACAATGACCGCAGATGTCGGTATTCCTGGAACGAGGCTGTGAGCTGCTGAATTTTGGACTGAGAAACTGTTTGTAAATCCTTTACTTAACTCCTATACAAATAATTTACATTAGAACTTAAGTTTTGATTGTTGTTATCACTCAGGCAAAGTCGACGCCATTGATAATTGTTAGTTTCTTGTTCGAAAATTGAAAATCAAGCCAAGGTGAAGCAGTATATACTACCAGTATGGTAAATCCTTTAATTGTTTGTTTAGGTTTTTTTTCTTTTAAATAAAATTTTGTCTCTTTGAAGCTAGCATTCCTCAATTAAAGGATTTCTACAAACATAGGCTTGTTTTCAGATAACGGAGAGACATAGTCAACTGATAACATAATCGCTTTATTACGTCACATTTATACACAAATATTGAATGAATTTCAATCATGTATTAATCTATTTACAAATGAAAATTATTATAAATAAGATGTTGCTTCAGGTATGCGCCATTATAAAATGATAACCGTGCCCAATGATGAAAATGACGAACATTGGTAATTGTATTATATTCTTAATTTGCAACAAAATATAGTATTATGTAAATTGCGTCTTGGATTCTCAGAGATCTGCAATGGATGCGATACAGTCTACCTGCTGTGATGTGTAGCTTTCTTCTTGGAGGTGTGCCAAATGGAGATTCTGGAGAGGGCGTATAAAGCCAACTACTTTGTGACTTGTCTCGCTGATGATCGTCTTTTTGAATCATCAAGGAGAAATGGCACGTTTGTGAAGGCGGCAATCTGTTACACCTGTCTCCAGTCACAATACGACATCGTACTATTACCATAATAACCACAGAAAAATTTACGAATTGGTAGTATTTTTGTGCCGAATGGAAGGTTTAAGTGAAAAAAGAATATTTTTAAAACATTCCAACATAGTAATACTGTCAAATAAAATACATTTAATTCACGATTTAAAAATATCCATTTAATAATGTGTAGTGTAACAACGAAATGTATTATTTTAACCGGTTACTTAGTTTTTTATTTTTTATTTTGTAATGAATGTTTGTGAAACGCTTTACGATTTATAAGCATCCATTAACTCCCAAGTTCGTTTCCTATATTTGTCATCGTCCTTCGGTTACATTAGTTCGTAAGTTTGCTCTAGGCTGCAGTCAGCTGCTGAGAACAAGCCACGTAGAAAGCTGCTCAACTTACAAGCGCCATTTGTTGAACTAACGGCAAAACTACACAGAAACAACAAAGTTCACTAATTAGACACACCTGACGTACAAATTAATCTTGTTAAGAACTAATTAGAAAGATTAGATAATACGTACATGTGCTCCATTTCGCTTCGTATCGTGGTAAAACAACAGGTCTGAAACTGAAGTTTTAACATCACATAGATATATTTATATGCATAGTTTTTAGTGTACCGCTATTAGACATCAAGTAAACGAAGGAAATCACTTTTCAGCATTAAGTTGTGCAATTAATTTGCTTATTTAGTCTATAAATGAAGTGTATAACGAAAAACAGGTAAAGGGCGGAGTAGTTACTTACTAAAATGTCTTTAATAATTGTTAATTTAATTTTTGTATCATATCCCAGTTCAAGAGAACTAAATTGATCTCTGTGATACAGATATGTGTGCTATATAAGTTGATATTTGTTTCAAACAACCCGCACTCCGTTTTTTGAGTTATCGACCGAACATACATGACAGGACTATCTCGAGATTTCTCTCCTTCATTCTATAACGATTACGTATTATTGGGGTTTATTTTATTTATTTATTATGCTAAATGATTCATATTGTTCAGCAGTTTTCTTAATATGTAATCTAGAAAACAATTTTAATTTACAATTTTAAATTAAAATGTAATGAAATGTTTTCTCCAAGATATAAATGAAAGTATTAATTGAATAAAGTGAATTAAGTTTTGTAGTCATAAGTTTATAAAGAAAGTTGATTCTTATCTCAATGTCCAGGATAGATTTCCTCTCCTCTCACAAGACCACTTCACTTTCCTGAATGAAATTCCTTGTACTCTTGTTTTTAGAATCATTTCACTTACTTTTCCAAACGACTATGACAGAAATATTGCTGCAACAATTATCTTAGTCTCTGTACACTCAGCAACATTCTCTCCCAACAACGCTTCCCTCTCTTCCTGAAGCACTCTATATATGTAACCTGACAGATTATTACCGCTAAAGATATCTTAAACAGTACTATATAGGTTGGTGTCTGCTCAGCTACTCTCTCCAAAATTTCCCATTCCCGGACACTCTTCAGAAAGTCCGACAATAAATTATGTTATACTTTCCGCCCCTGGACATTCCTCTTTTCGGAATCTGACCACTCTACCCATCATTTAAATTCAAGAGAACTAAATTGATCTCTGTGATAGATATATATGCTACATAAGTTGATATTAATCTCAAACAGCCCGCACTCCGTTTTTTTTGAGTTATCGACCGAACCAATTTTGCGTCATTACAGTTTTAGGTGAATATTCAGTAGATTCTTTCACGTAAATCCCGGGAGCCCCAGTTAACCTTTTGCTACCTTACTCTCCCTACCTCATCTCTCATTAATTCCCCTTGCAATTCTGTTGCTATACGAATGTATGATCCACAATTTTCAAATAAGTACTTCAAAAATGTTTATTTCCAAACGTTATTTTCATTCCTACATTTATTTGAATAGATACAGTTATATCCAATATTATCTATTCATACTGGTATATCGTAGTGAATATTTAAGACATATATTTTGAAAGGGAAAAATATAAACATTCCTATTGATGTGCAAATTGTGACTGTATTAATACTGTTTACCTAGTAAATAGTCGAAATACGCTACTTTTTCATTATTAATACGAAACGATGATAGCAGTAAAAGAATTATTGTACTTGATTCGCTAAAAGACAAAGTTCAGAGACGTCGATGTGATTACATGGAACGGGGAAAACTTCTGTTCTATCAGTTCTCATATGTCTTACTGTAGCGATATTTTTCTGAAAGTTTCGGCACTTTTCCGTGCTCGTGTGCAAAATTGATGAGGAATGGAGAGAGAGGAAAGGAGTTGGATCCATGTAATCTGAAAGAGGTTGGTTCATTTTCTTTTCTATCTCGTATCAGATATATGACACACACACGTAAAAGATTAATCAAATAAATTACTATTTAGTGTTTATGTAATTCAGACTATATAGTCGTAAATTATAGGAACTTTAATTCTGTTTTATTAACACCTTACTGCTGTGGCTATCCATTAATCTGTGTTTTTGTGCAAGTCCTACAGTCATTTCCGCCTTGACCTATGAGAGACATTCAATATTTTTCGGAGATATTTGGTATTTTTGTGACTATGTGTTAGCATCATTCCAATGATCTGAGCAGACCTGACATTTAAAATTTTGTTTATAATGACAAAATTGTATTTAAAATGGCGAAACAACGTAAGTGATCCAGGTTTTGCTTTCTGAAGTGAAAAAGCAGGTTAAAGTATTATCTCTGTTGATTTTACTGTGATGTGATTACTAATAAACGCTTGAACCTCATTAACTAACGTGCAATGTCCTGGTCGTCTGTTACGTTTCGTGAAAACCATGAAGAAGCAGTAAAGAAATAGTTGCAGTAAGCGTTTCCACGGTTTATTAGAATATTAGTAATTTGCTCTTGTAAAGTAATCCAAATGCAGAGATGGGTCCGCCAAGTTGACCTATGAAACAATTGAAGAAATGGGTTTGGACATTCAACTTCATCCTCCCTATAGTCCAGGTTTGGCTCTATGACTTTCATTTGTTTAGTCCGATCGAGGAAGCATTACGTGGAAGAAAGTTCAGCAACAACGAGGATTCAAAGAAAATGCTGGGAACTGACTCAAAAAATAAGAAATTATTTACTGGGTGAAGTATATTAATATTCCTGAGGACTATGTCGAGAAGTAGTAAAAGTTTGATGTGTAAAAATACAAAGTTTTATCATATCAATTGGTCTCTCCAATTAATGAATATCCCTCGTCCCATAATATGATACATACCACAGCCTACCTTTCATTGTCACCATCTTTCTTTGTCGGAATTGACCAAAAATGAATTATGAAAATTTGGAATCTCCTCCCGTCCATTTAATCTAAAACTTACTATTTCCTTAATCTCCCCACTCCGTGTACCGACCAGGTCTAATCATGTGACATAAGTTATCGCGATTGGCACTTTTCTCGATAACGACACACAAAACTGAATATTGAAAACACCCCATCATAAATATTCAAGTTGAAGGTTGACCTTAGTTTTCACTGGTATCAAAGACCCTTCAAACGATGGATTCGACGCCAAACCTTGCACGGTTCCGCATTATTTTTTAAATGTCCATCTCAGATCTTCACTTTTTTAAAGAAAAAAAGATACATTAAAAGTTTATGTGGAACAAAAATACATACATGGGTACATATAGATGCTTATTGATAAGTGGATAGATATAAACAGATATAATAATGATTTATCCACAGTAGTTTATGGTGCATTATAATATTATTTATAAATATTTAATTTGTAGCCAGCACAAAGCCAAGAGTTGGAACTTTTGGGACAATGAGTGACGCTGGAAAATCCCGTAAAGGGACAAACATGTCTATTTTAGCCCCTATTCTGAGAAAGGGCTAAGGACGGGATATTGGGTTTAGCCATAGGCTGGCCAATAAGAGGATGAAAAAAAGTAGAGAGGAAGGGAGGAAACGTTTACCGTCGTCTCTGAGAGTAGAGACGGACACTTGTGGTAAAGACGGCGAGAGGGATGGTCCATTTAGCGTTACAGAACGAGCGGCGTCCAAGAGTCCCTGAATGTTCCGGTTTTTGGTAAGTGTTGGCCACGAATGATCACGCGACCGCGGGTTCATAACCAAAATCACCACGGTTATCCTTGGGAAAGGGAGACTCACTGTTAGCTTTCGCAATTGGTGAATTTTCAGGCCAGACAGATAAATATTTCGTATATAATTTTTTTTTGTTTATAATAAATTCATTTTCTTAGGATATTTATTTTATTTAATTTATTCCTGCGTAAATAGCCTACGCAGGTGGCGCCCAAAATCCCTGACGTGGTACCCGAAGTGTGCCACAAGTTTTTAATATGGAGTTATTAATAAGGCAATTGAAAATTATAAGTAATTAACTTAACATGTTTATACCCAAAATTGGAATCCTCATCAGGTTAACAGTGTAGAAACTAAAATCTTATATCCTTAATTTTCCCCACAATTCAAATAAGCTCTCCGTGATTACGAGCAGGAATACAAAAAAAATAATCATGATGAGTATCTACAAATTGCAAATAAGAAGAGATTCACAAAGTCCATATAAATCTTTCATTCCTTCCTTGTGTTCGTAATTTGGTTTGAAATATTTAGTTTCAGTTCATAAATTAGGTTAAGAATCTAATTGAGAAGAAAGACAAGAATGAAAAATTATTGACCGAACCCAGAACTTCTAGACGACACAAATGAGAGATATATCCTATGTGATATGTCTTACTATGTAATCATAAACATTATCTATAATATAATATATTTTTAAAGTACAATTTGAATTACAATTGTAAAATGCTTATAAAAAATTAAAATGAACATTTATAGTTAGTTTTGTAATTATTTTCCACCTTATGTTTATATTCTTTAATTATAAATCAAATGTTTTTAAACTTTAAAATAATTTTACACAGAGTAGCAACAAAAATCTCGTTCGGTTTCACGATAGACGCAAAAAAGAAGGCTTAAAACTGTTTACCATTAAAGTTCGAGAGAAGTTAAATTGAGTTTCATATCGAAACGCAAGGCAAAGGAGGAAAGAAAATCTCATTAACAGATCAAATAACATTCACATTATTTATTGTTGAGATAATACATACCAGAGCATGTTTTCATTACTTACAATACCAAGTTATATTAATAAAGTAAAAATCATCATTTAATATCGTCGTACGAATTATGTCCCGCACAATAAGTCTAAATCTGGGGAGCTATTAGGCATATAATTATTCATAGCTACATCCAGATACACAAGTTTCATATAAAAGAATTTACTGCGTAAGTAAATGATGACGTATTTACTTCATCCCTGAAGTGTTCCTCAGCAGCAGATATATATGGTATAACTAGTATAATGGTTAAAGAATGTGCTGTTTCTATTGCTTTACCACTTAAAGTAATATTTAACAAATGTCTTTCCACTGGAATTTTCCCCAATGCGTTGAAAATAGCCAAAAGTAAAATCCCCTGTTAAGAAAGGATCGCCATCTGTTATATCCAATTACAGGCCATTTCTCTCCTTCCTATTTTGCTCTAAAATAATTGAAAAAAATAATTCATATAGATTACATCTAATTTCCCTGAATAATATAAGATTATATCACAGCGCAGCAAGTGCTTCCTTTAAAGAAAAGTCCACAGATTAGCGCAATGTACGGAACATCATTCAAAAATAATCCAGAATTTCATTGGATGAAGGACCTGAAGGTAGCTGCATTTTTTGCTGACCTCTCTAAGGCTTTCGACACCGTAGATCACCAAATATTAATAAAAAAGATGGCAAATTATTGGAATTTCGCGGAAACACGTCCCCACTTTACTAAGATTCGGAATATTACAAATCGCAAACAACAAGTAGTAAATGAAAACGCAAAGACGGCCAACTTCACTTATCCGATTGTGTGAAGTTATAACATGTGGAGTTCCTCAAGGATCATTTCTTGGGCCTATACTTTTTATTCTGTTCATAAACGATCTCCCAGGAAAACTTAAATCCTATAAAATCGATTCTCTACGCGGATGATACAAATATAATTATTGCAGATAAAAACTAAATAATCTGATTAAGAAAGTAGACAACGCACTGAAATGTCTAAATATTTGGTTTAACGTGAATAATTTATCTTTTCAACCTAGATAAGACTAAGTTAGTTCAGTTAAGTGCTGGGATGCTAGTAATAGACCAGTAACAATGTTCTCACCAGACTACTGCACCTTTCCTCGGCCTCGGATTGACGATCAATTAAAAGTGGGAATGACCATATAGATCTGCTTGCCGAAAACTTCAGTTCAGCTTGTTATTCCTGAGAACACTAATACAACACTTGACAAAACGTACGTCAAATGGTTTAATTTCGCGTATTTTCATTCAATTAATGAGTCCTATCGGGCATCTCTAATTGGCGGGAAACTGCCTCCAAATAAGAAATGAAATATTTTTAAGTTGCAAAAGCCGTGCAATTAAATAACTTTCTAGTCACGATCTAGATCGAGTTGGCAAACCTTTCTTCAAAAGTATGCAATACTTACTATTACAAAGCGATATATTTATGAAATATTAAAGTTTGAGATAAAACGAAACACTAAATTGTTTCAAAAAAATGGCGATGTTCATGAATACTGCGACTAGAAAAACGTTTTAGACCCTAAGGACGGACAAGCATCGACTTGCCCTTACACCAGAAAAGTAATCACAATACCGGGATAAGTTTTATTACAACAAGCCTTCCGCAGAGGTTCAAAAAATAGTACCCCTACAAAAGCTTCGTGAAGCAAGAGTAAAACAATTCATTTAAATGGCGCGTTTTACTCGGAACAAAAGTAATTTCTTATCGTCGCTTCTAGTATAGTAGATGCAAGGATCCTGCTTCAGTGTTGAATGAGCTGCCTTATCAAATAGCACATCACATAAACTTAAATTTCTATTCAGATTTTTCTGCTCTTTTGTTTGTTTGTTTCATGTTAGTGCCTGTGCTTACACGGAAGGACAGTTTCTGTCGCAGAGCCCAAGTTAGTTAAAACTCCATTCCGGTGTTTCCTCAGTGTGTGCGTGTTTGTGTTTCCAGTGTGAGTCCCGTGTTGTGTTTAATTGACTTTTTGTCTATAATAACTTTTCTTTATTTAATTTATTTTAAGTTTATTTGTCTTTAATTATGTACTTTATTTTGTTCATTTTTAATTTTTAATGTATGACGTATCCTATTTCCTCAATCGAGGATTAATGGAAACAACAATAAATCTAAATCTAAATCTAAATCCTGCAAAAGACGGATTAGAGATACAGAAAAAATAATTAGAGTAACGTAACGTTCACAAAAATTTTGGTAAACCATTAATTTATATTTCACGTTATGAAACGAATTATAAACTTTGTTTTTTGTAATTAATTTTTAATATATATGTATATACTGGTATTCATAAGAACTATCGAGAAAGTTTACCTCTTGTGATTCTCAACTTTCAGATGTATAGGCCCTATAGTTCATAATCTTGAATCAATTCACACTGAAGCCAAATATTGGCTACAATGATGCAATTAATATTTAGATTCGTAGACATGTTAAACTGCTTAAGAATATTTCCTTGTAACATACAACTGAGCATCTGTAACAGCTGGCTCTGTTAATTAATGTCATGTAGAAATGTTACGCTAGAATCGGAAGACATGCATCTTACTCGTTTTCACTCTAAAATTTCTTTTTATAGTATTAATATTCTATTGACACGTATCAGAGGCTGCAGCCATAGCTCAGGAGTTGAGAGCTGGACTGCATAAATGTGGACTCGGGTTTGAGTCCCTCGCAACGCAACCATTTTTTATTTGCTTTCTTTATTTATCTTCCGTTTGTAGAATTTTATTTTCAAGATTGTTATTTTTCTGGAATATTCCACGAACGTATAAATTGTACTGGACCTCGAAGCGGAGGCAGTCTTTCGCAGTAGGAGACTTTGTACGGCACTTCGTGTTGAATAAACGTCTGTAACCTCTAGGTGTGATTCTTCAGAAACGTGACAATATTTATAAATTACAACATTATTTTCTTCATCATAAACAGCTGCAACTAGTGACATCTACAAAGTTACTGAAACTTTTATATTTGTTTACTGATGACTGTAGGAAAAGACTTTCAGTTCCTAAGCGAATAAATAACTTATGATTTTTTTGGGATTGATGTGCCGAGACTACGGCCCTGTGGCTAATTTGTCATAATCTGCTTACAAACTTTGATTGATTACATTCTAACTTCCAAACTTCGGAAACTGTTCACACCTGTAAAAACATCAAACAATATATCAAAACATGTTTCTCGCAGAGCAGTACAATATCTTAGAATTAAATATTGTTTTAAATATTTACTTTTGATATTAAAACAATAATTTGCTAACAAAAATGATAAGTAATTTAAAACTGCCGTTAGTATTTTGAAATTAAACTAACGTATACAAAAATATATAGGGTTGTGTTCAGTTGTAATACTTTTAATGAATAATTGGTGCCTTTTGGTAACTTGTTTCACAAAGTAAATCTGCAGTGTAAATGTCAGAATGTTGCACTATTATTAAATATTTAATATTAAAAGTTTTATCGTGTAATACAAATTAAGGGAAATAGAAAAGTTGAATGTTTATAAATTACACAAATGAAAAAAAAATGCAGAAAAAAACTTACCGCTAACTACTTTAAGTGAATTTGGGGTTGCCGATCAAAGAAATGCAATAGGACTATCTCCCGTGTTATAACTGCTGCTTCGTTATCAGTCCGAAAGGGATTCTGGAATCTGTCCAACTTCTACAGAAGTGTATCAATATCGGGAACAAATACGGAAGGTGGACGTGACGAGAAATCAGACCCTGACTTTATATTACTCATATCACAGCACAAAAAAAACTGTAAACTTCAAATAATGCGAAAAAAATGAGTAAAATATAACGCTTATTAAAGTTATTATAATACATAATTTAAAATTAAATAGTAACTTGATTATCTCTAGACATTAAATTTCGTATGTGGTTCGACATTGTATTTGTGTTCTTTTAAAAATGGAAATAGCCTGTGTATGCAATTATAATATTATTAATTTTTGTTTATTTTAAAAACGAATATTAGACACATTTCCTCAAGAATTATTTTTATTAAACCCTCCATTCTTTTAGAAAATTTAAAGATTTATTTTGTATTTGTTTAGTTAAAATATAATAACTATTGGGGTTTTAATTATACTTACTGAGAAATTTCCCGCGTACGTAAATATTTTTCTGTGAAATTTTAATGTCTCAAAAATAGTGACAATACTGTTACGTAATTTAACGACATTTCATTTATACAAGTATTAATTTTCCTGTGAATTTTAATTATTCGTTTTATGAACCTTTACCTGAATTAATTCAGAACAATCAAATACGTAATTCCTTATGCATTGGATTTTTAGAAAAAGGAGCATAAATAAGTATATTTTCTGCGTAGTAATCCGTAATACGTAATGCTTTTCGTAGTTTCGAATGTGTTCTAATTATTATTAAATATAAAATAGCTTAAAAGCGCTCCCCTAAGAGGCATAAAATTTCTGTTCACGTTTCTGGTTCATAACAAGCTATTAGAAAATATATAAATGTTTCATCTTCACTATGAACTACAACTATTGCCTGTTAGCATCTTATAATAAATGACCCTGAGTTCAAGATGATCGCATGGAATTCCCTAATGACTTTAATTGTTAATGGAATGATAAAATAAACTGAAAAAATCTAGAGATTAAAACTCCGCATTTTTAAAAGAAAATATTTATCACGGTTTTTCAGTTTGGACGAAATCAAATTATTATTATATAACCCACTATAGGTAAGAATCACTTTTTAATAAAGCACAGAGTATGTTTAAAATTAAAAGAGTATATTTACTAAATTATAATAGGTAATATGTTTTAATATTTCCCAATTTGGACTGTTAATTTAATAATATGTAAAATTATAATTACAATGTAGACTTGAATATCTCAAAATAATTTGCTATTTATATTACTTCCTTTAATCACTGAACGCTATATTAATCAGTCAACAAATATTATAAAGGAGGTATTGCTGAATTTAAAACATACTTCTTTTAAAACTTTTGGAAGTGTTTCAGTAATCGTACATCGATTTATTGCAAAAGTTAAATTTAAATAATATCTTATATATGATAAGTGTCATATTAGCTTCATATTACAGTACAGTTAATATTTCAGTAACGTGAGTACATTTTGGGCACCGGAGAAAGTGGACGAGGGGAAGGAGTTTCGCCTCTACGAGTGGCCCTGGTACTATTGTGAACAACCTACAAATGTAGCTTTACAGTTGTTGGCAAAGTCCATCCATACAGAAGCAACAAGACCTCGCAGATTCGAGCCGGCAGGATGCTGCATAAGTCATAAGGCAAACATCAAATATGGCCACGCTATCAGAACGAAGCCGTTAGTGGACAGGCCCCGTCCAAAAAGGCGAAAAAGGAGCATAGTGACGTAGAGACGTAGTGACCTGTTACGTACATCATGCTGAATTAATTTCGAATGAAGTAATAATAAATATAAAATAACTTGAAATCGTTCACCTCTCCAATTATATCAAAAATTTTGAGCAGAATCTAAATTTTTGACTGAAATTAAATTTACGTTATCTAAGAACTAAAATCACGCAACTTTACAAAAACATATTTCTGCGGTGGTTGCGTATTCTGCCGTTGATTCAGAGGTGTTTTATGCAATTTCAATGCTTTGTATATTGTAAATACGTTTTTCTATAATTGCAATTCAATACATATGTTGTCCTTTTATTCAACCACTTTAATCATCAAAAGACCATTCTGTGCGTTATTTAATGCTTGGAACACTCTTAGATGTGTATTATATTGATCGGGAAAATGTTCTTGATTTTTATATGTTGTCCTAAGACTGGTCTAATACAACACTCCATGCTAACGGATCCTGCGCAAGCCTTTTCATTACTACATAGCTACCACATCCCTTAGCGGATTCCATCTTTCGCCTCCCTCTTCTTTTCTTCTACACGTTGCCTAAGTATATTTTTATGACTTGTCTTGTCTCCTCAAGAGACGGCTAATGGGGCCCATAAATAAATCCAAATCTCTAAATTCCTATATGAAAAATTTATTTTTTTATAAAGTAATGACATTTCTAGCCGCGTTCTTATTAAGGGACTAACTGGGAGCCCGGCGTTGCCTGGGTATTTATTTATATTTCCCGACACATTATTTAATTCTTGGTCAATACATAACTAAACCGACATCGAAAACGTCACAATATGAACCTCAAATATACTCCCAGTCCCTCTCGAGAGTTCAAAATACTCCCGGTACAGTAGCAAGAATAAATATATTTTCAGTATTCTAACAGAAAAAAAAATCCCCACTTAACGGTTAATTGTTTGCTTGAATCGTATATTAATATTAAAGGTCATGATGTAATACTGCATTCCAGCGGTTTTGACACAAAACTTGATAGTTAACTTTTTATTTTTATATTAGTAATTACTAAATTTTAAAATTTACCTCATGCGAGTAATAAAACCAATTCATGTGTACATCGTATCTACGATCCAAAGAAGTTCAGTTTTATAGAGCAATGAGTGATATAGGAACGTATAAAAGGACTAATGACTCGCAGTTGGTATACACGCCGTGGCAATTCCAAGAAATATTCCCGTAGAATTAATATTTTTATTTCTATTCAAATTATATTTATATCTTCTTCAATATATCTAAATTAAATATGCACGAATATTTAAATTTTCCCCCACTAAACCTTAAAATTTTCATTGCAATTCATTGAGCCGTTTCGAAGCCTATTCGAGACAAACGTTCAGACAGACAGTCAGACAGATAGGTACTTCAATTATATTCATTCGTATAGGTTACAAGGATCATCAGTCACGAATTGGGGCTATGTCTCGCAGTGTCTGAAATTTCAATAACCTATCTCTAGTATTGACGTCAATAAAGGTACGAGAAACTCATGATCTTCTAATGTATGCAACGAGATAACAGAATCGAAGTAGATGAGGGGGGGCGCCATTGGCGTATTGGTAAACAAATGCATTATATTTTTGAATTTTGACCTAATTGGATGCCATCATAAATATAACGATAGCAAAACCACTAAATGAAGAAGCTAGTGAAGAAGAACAATCCAGGTTTTAAGACAGGCATCCGTAAATCGACACGAAGAAAATATAAATGCAGAAACTCAATACGATACGGAAGGCGTTCACTGACCTGAAGTCGTTGTTGGAATAGGACGGAACCCACTTAAACGTGAACTTTTATTATGGTAATTTGGTAGTGCAAAAACATTTCTGAAAACACTGAAGCAAAGAAATTTATTGTTCTTAAATCACGGATATGAAGAAAACTCATCCGTAAAAGTTAAGAGATGTCTAAATATCCATTTCGCTAGAGTATAATTAATTAAAGAGAAAGGAACTGGTAGCAGTAAGTTATATAGTAAAAAGAATAAGAGAAAGCGTAGAGAGAGGCGTAATTCTGAGATAAAGAGAAGAAGTATTGTCTGTAATTCCAGCTGGTCCACTTTTCCTTTCCTTATAAATTATACATGGTATAGGAAACTTTAATATTTATTTCCTTTTATATTTTATAATATATTTTACTGAACCAACGCTTCTTTTAAGCTACATACTTTCCTGTTATGGATAAAAAATTCTGGAAGTTACTTTTGATTCAATTAATCCAGAAAAACAGATATTTAACAGTTTACTTTGTTTATCTAATTGTTTTATAATTTTTTACTGGGTAAAATGATTTATAACTATGGATTTCATTACATAGATTTATTTCGTATCTGGAGATATTTATTATACATATAAAAATAGCCTAGTAAAATTAAAATAACGTATGCTTCTCCAGTTTCTTGATTTAAGGAATGATTGGTCAATAATGTTAACAGGTATTCTAAATAAGAATTTTTAGATTTAATACTAATAATGACTAAAAACATTAAATAAGTATACAAGAGTGGAAATGCATATTCTAATTCTGAAACTGTGCGAAAAGTGTCTTTGTCGCTAGCCACTTTGCAGAGGGTAGAAATATTTTGTTTCACAGGCACTACCATAGCAAATTGTCTACACACCAAAAATGTATTTGGGCAATCAGGAAAGAGCGCCAATTCTTCTTATAACAACTGTTGTACGTTATAGTATGATATTATTGCGAAATAATGGAGTTTTATGTGTTTAATACCTCATGAAAAATAACGATTTCTACTTCTACTTCTGGTTCAGTTTAATTTGGCTTTGAGTGGAATAATACAATATTTTCTTCCTAAACTAACCCAACGGCTGGAATATGAAACGGAAAGCAAACTACTGAAGCCGAACTCAGAAGTTAACAGTTTTATTTATTTTTACATGCTAATGTATAACCAATAGTAAAGTTACGGTTGAATTTTCTTGTTGAAAAAATACAAGCGAAAATTCGTAGAATATCTCCAGAAAAGTAAAATATTCTTTTTTATTTAAAGGAATAACACTAATTAAACTTAATGATTCTTAGTTTCAAAACTACAGCTAATAATTTTCGGAGAAAATACATACCAACTAACATGATCTCTTATAATTTTAGAATTTATTTTACCTTAAAATGCCAAGCAACAGGGCTTTCTTTTTCCAAATTACATAAGCCGTTTAAAATTTATGTAATGAAAGCGCAATTAATACTTAAAAGTATTGTATAATTTAATGCATTTAATTTTTTTACTGTTTTATTCATCACTCAATATATATTGATATATTTTAATAGATATTGATTATTTATTTTAGCAATTTGTTTTAACTAAAATAATACATTTTTTATAATTTCAAAACAAAAAATTCTATATTCCATAATTAGAATTAAATGAATTATTATAATAATTCAAGACTTATTTTAACGGAAACTTTATTTATTTGGTTTATTGAAGTCTGAGTACCTAGAAATTTAAAATTAAATTAGTATTTTCTATTATTGCTCAATAAATAAACTGTCCTCAACTAGATCATGTAGAAACTAGGACAACACTTCAGTTGACAATAGCTTAAGGCTATTAAATGAAACAGTAAGGATAATGAAGAGTTTTACTCCATCTATCTGTAACACACATATCGCTTGGACGAAGTTCTATGATGTATCGTAAATTTACAAGGGGTTTTTGCAAACGACATTAAAAATAACTAGATTTGGGTCATTACTTGATGTTTTCTTAATAAGGCCTGCGGAGAAATTTTAAATTCGAAAGTGGTGACTGGCATAAGCGACCACCATGTAGTGACCTTGAAGTATTAGTAGAGGTCAACGAGCAGAAAAAACTGAAAAAATGTATTTCAGTTCCAGAAGGCAGATGGGGAAGTTTTCGAAATTACTTACAAGAAAAATACGCTGAGTGGGCTGGCACTGGAGAAACTGTTAACAACTGTTGGGAAACATTTAAAACAATAATTAGCGAAGGAATAAGGTACTATGTTCCACATAAACATCTAAAGGAAAACGCTGACCCGGATTACTACAATCCTGAAATTAGGAAACTCAAATTAAAAGTATTACAAGCGTACAATAAAAGGAGTGTAAATATCTATCACAGGAATAAACTTCTTCATCTTAACAAAAAATTAGACGAAGCCAAGAAAACTGCCCAAGAATTTTATTTAATAAACCTGCTTGAGGGGGGAGGTAATGGATGGGGAAACTTCAGAAAGAGTGAATATTATTCTAAGGCGCAAGAGTATATAAGAGCGTTGATTCCGCCACTAAAAGATTAGGAAATACACTGAATTAGACGAAGCAATAAAAGCCAACAGTTTTGCTAATTACTTTGGCCACTGTATTTTCGTGGAAAAGGTGATTTATCCATGGCGCGGTGGGAAAACTGCGATATGTGACATGCAAGCAATTTTAATGCTTGATAGCTGAATATTTGCGTAAGCACTGGGACGAAATGGGGTGGATTTACAGTGGGAAACATGGCTTCAGGCCTGGATTCTCTTGTGAGAGCAACTGGCAACAGTCTGCCAAGATCTGTCGGACGGGGTTAACAAGGGAGAGAGAATAGACGCTATAATTATTAATTTTTCTAAAACCTTCGACTTCGTGCCACACGATCTATTATTAAGAAATTTAAAAAATACTGGTAAAGATTTTCGGGTACTGAAGTGGATTCGGGAATTTTTAAAAGATTGTTCACTCAGAGTTCGCGTGAATGACAAATTGTCCGACTCTGTGAAAATCACGTCAGGGTCCCGCAGGGAATTGTCATCATGTTCCTTGCATTCATAAATAACTTAATCGATATAAAATCACAGATCAAACTTTTTGCCGATGACTGTATGGTTATATATGTTGAGGATGCGCAGATTCTGCAGACTGACCTGGACAAAATTTACCAATGGTCAGTTCGAAAAAAAAATGTAAATAAATGCAACGCATAGTAAGGCAGGCGTTTTTACAAAAAAGAGAAATGTCTCTCTCAGTAGATATAAAATGGGGAACGAAGTTGTAACGGAGTCAAACAACTGTAAATATCTTGGGATCACGATTAGTAAAGATTTAAATTGGAATAATGAGGTGAACGAGGTAAAGGGTGGAGGGCGCTGCTGCTGCTTCACTTTGTAAACAGGGTCTTGAGGAAAAGCACGAGAAAAACCAAGATTTCTGCTTACAAAACACTGGTCAGGCCAATTTTAGAATACGGGGTAACGTGCTGGGATCCATATCGAAATGAACACACTCTAGCGTTGGAAAAAATACAAAAACGGACTGAAAAAATGTTTGGGGGTCGATTCGCGAACAATCTTCACGAGAATTTAGAAGGTCTCAGTAATAGAAGGAAACGCGAGGTTGTGCGCAATATATAAAGCTTATAAGGGAGAACCACAGGGCCTGGAAAGGAATAACAAACCACCTTACGGCGCCGAATTATATTTCTAAAAATGACCACTCGTTCAAAATTAAGGAAAAAGGGCAACACACAGACGTAGGAAAATTTTTATTTGTAAATAGGTCAATACGGGATTGGAATTCCTTGCCTGCAGAAATACTAACGATTTTTCCGGGTAGCGTTAATCAGTTTAGGAATAGGATAAGAAAAATTAAGTGAGTAGTATTTTTTAGAATCAGTGAAGTAATAATAGTGAAGTGCGTTGAAGTGATTTTTGTGTGACTCCGTTCTTTTCTTTTTTAGATTAAAAAACTACACTTCAAAATTCTTCCTTAGTGTAAACTTTCTGTAATTGTATTTGTGTTTTCTTTGTTTATAGCTGCCACCGGGCAAATTCTCAAAAGAAGCTAAGTAATAATAATAAAATATATCAGTTGTAAAAGTTGAAACACTTAATCTCAGCCTCATTACACGAGAAAAATTTAGTTATTTACAGAAATTATATAAATATGTTATACAGCTTCGAAGTCCTCTGATTACTGTCGATGTGCACTGCTGATGTTTCCTTGATCTCTTCTTGACTGAACTGCTGCTTTGTTATCACGGGATTAGCAGTATAGCGCAGTAGCCATTATTAGTTTAACCACTGGGATAAAAAGTTCGGGAATTAATGTTGTTGACGAAAGGGTATTAAGTTCTGAGTATAAAACCTAGAAGCTCGAAAAGAGTTATAAATTGTAATGGAGAATACATAAAAAGAATTTTACATAAAATAATTAATTTACTTTTACTTTTTATTATTTATTATAAATAATGGCCAAAGTCAGAAATAGACTAACTTAATTTGAATTAAAACGTTTCGTCCCCTAATAGATGGATCTCTTCAGTTCATTAGTGCGGCTCCGAATGTTGCTGTAGCACCAAGAAATTTTAATGAGATTGTAATTAATGAATTGAAGGGGTCCCAAAAGTTGAGGACGAAACGTTTTAATTAAAATTAAATTCTTCTATTTGAGGCTTTAGGCCATTATTTGCATTTTATTTTATGAAAACATTTTACGTTTAAGTGTGTAGGAAGAAAGAGGACACGAATTTCTGTGTCGAATAGAAGTTGTGACTAGTGCCTGCGATGAAGCATGTATAATTAAATTTACAAAGCAGCGTTATTATATGTTACTCCCAATGAATTGAACTATAATATTAATTTCTGAGACAGAATTAAGGCTTATTGATTGAATTAGTCAATGTAACAATAAAACCTACAGAACTATGAAAATGAATCAAATGAAAAGAAAGGTAACACACAGATAACAAAAATACGTATAATGTAGTCAAAATGAAATACAAAGTAATATTAAGAAAAATGGAAATCTAGAAAATACATAAGTGACAAATTGATATTTTTTTGCGCTACATTTTCGTCAGAATAAGTTATTGTTTATTCTTTTTGGAAAAAAACGCTAATATTGTCATAACATAATATAAGAATCGTTTGGTCTTTTCATTGTACATATACTTCCCGAAAGTCTTAGAATCAATTCCACGTGATTGCCACACCACGATAACGTGAAAATTTAAGTCAGCAAGCCTTTATTCACACTCTACATTATAATAAAATTTCCATTATTTAGATTACAATTAAAATATGTATGGAGCATGGTTTTTATATGCAGCTTAATCATTATTTAAAGGGGTACCAAATTGTTTATTACAATATATATAGCACATAAACGACCTAATTATATACCTATATAATTAAGGCCAAATCCACTCATATTTTAAAATATTTTTATCATCACTTTTACAAATTATTTGAACTTTTGACCTACATTTTAATGGTAACTATAACCTGCTTTGGCAGCTAAATTTTAACGGAAATAAATTAATTAATGAAAGTTTAATTTACTTACTTAACGATAACTATAAAATATCTCCAAAAATAGTTTTACTAATAAGTATGTTTAGTAATAATATTATATCTTGTAATATTATTTATAACTTAAACAACTGTGAAGAAATATGGTTTTTCACTATGGGCTGTTGGTTAATCACTCTCGAATTTTTTTTTCGGTTATCGGTTTGCGAACTATTTTCTGCGGTCCCGGTTTGCGTGTAATTACCGCGTAGTGTTTCATTTTATCACAAGCCAACACATCAAAACCATGTCCAGTCCCTATTGGTCAGATTTCCCCGATTTATATCCTGCGGGGTCGAGCTCATTTACGCATCAATTCGTAAACCAGTATTCTGTTTTTCGTTTGAATGAACTTGGAAAGTGATCGGCCGATTTGTGGAGACTACGAATGAGTTGTATACGATAATGATCGCCGCAAATTTGCTATGTACGATGGCCGCTGGTCCTCATATTTTACGACCGCGAATGAATGAATCCAATAGGCTACGATAACACCGTTTGTTGAATCTATATGGTCAAAACGACCTCTCCGACGACTAACAAACGTTTGTATTGATCAAAGAGGAAAAAGATACATAGGCAGTCCTTGTGAGGTCTGATATGACGAAATATTTTTTGGTTCTATTTTTAATAACAAATTTAAATGCTATGATCCATATAATTCATTTTTTTTCCAAGGCCTATTACAATTTTTTTAAATATAGATTACAAGTCTTTCAAACAATAGATGTAGTGCTATAGTAAGATCAAAACTATGGCATGGTTATAAATGTTATCAATTTCTCTAGAAGTACTATTAATAGAAATTAATATTTTGCAAACGTTTTCTATGTTTCATACTATTTTCATTCCCTCTCAATGAGCGTTTACTGTGAAAAATTCACAACATTTAAGATTCATTCCTCATTGCAGTAATTATTGGCTTCTGGGTTTGAGATACAAGACTTTCTGTTATACATAACCTCGAGGTATACTACTAATATAAAAAATATATAACGTAATTTAAAAATAAGAAAAAGGAGGAGCAGTGCCTCTATTAAAATAAGTACTTCATATATTCAGAAAACTAATTTTATGTTTCTGAATATAATTATGAACCAATTTTATCAATTTACATTAAGATAATTTTTATATATATTTCTATACTCATGTATAAACAATGCACAGATCCAATGAAAGTTTATTTACTTAAATCTGTAATATAATGATTTTAATAAAATTCTACTTAAAATAAAATTTTAAGTTTTAAATTACACAAAATTTTATATTTTATGTCTCCTAAAAGTATTGAGACGCTATTCTAGAAACCAAAAATTAGTTCGAGGCCTGAAAGATCAACCACTCAAGCATGTTCAAGAGATTAATTATTAAAAATGCAGTTAGATCTTTATATTCATAACTTTAATTTGACTTTAAGGAACTGATTTATTTATTATATACATAATTATTATAAAGTAGGTAATAATAGCTTTAATAAAATAAGTAAATTATTCTATGTTTGTAGAAACATTTTTGAAAATTCGTCAAAACATTCTTGGCACATTATCTTAGTATATAATCGTAAACACAAATGTTTACTGTACTTTTACAGCAATATTGAGTGTTAGACTATTGCTTAGTTTCTTAGTAAGGTCTACCGTGAGTTCCCTTACTACTTGGTAATTCACTTATTGTTGCCTCTTCGTTATCTTCAGTTGCCGATTCATCCAACGATTGTTCAATGTCGTCTTCCTCTAAAATAAGACGAACCACTCCTACATACTGAATCAGTGAGACAAGAGATAAACAGTCAGGAAGAAACGACACTGAAAGCACACGAGGAAATCTTATAACCACTAAAAGTACTTATAGAAAGTGGAAAAGATTCATTTCCACTGAATTTAACCATCATAAAACTTTTTTTAGTGAACGCTTTTGGTAGCAAAAACCAAATTTACATATCTAAGAATTATAAACAAACCCATTACTAGATATGATGAAAAAACCGTATCCGTTAGTGACCGTAAGGTCAATATAAGCTAGGATTAGAAGATTGAATAAAAAATCAAACTACAATTGAATCAAGTAGAAAAGTGAAAATGATGGACCCGATTTCATAAATTATTCTGTGAACTCTAATTAACGTATCGTAATGTGAGATATTTTTTAACAAATGATGGGAATTGTCATTGAAGATAGGCTGTAGTAAGAGGTTGATGAGAGTGTTCTGAATGGCTGCCTTAAAGTCATATTATGGAAGATGAGTGTGCTTGCAGGTAAAGGAAGAATTCCGAATGGTGTATTAAACTGTGTTTAAAACATTCATAGCAGGCTATGGAACCATTTTATCCTTCTAGCAGAAAAGACCGTATACTGGGACTGTCCAATCAGATTTCCAACTGCTTAGAGTCGATTTTTGCCGATTCAGAAGCTTGTTAATTGCTTTTGAGATAAGCGCAACGGATGAACGTGTAAACAGCAACCGTGGAGCGTCAGCCAAGTGCTACAGATGTAAACGAGCGCCACTGAATATTATTTTTGGAGCCGAAGACGCGTTCTCAGTCATTAAGCCGGAGGGAGGAGGCGCACGGGCCGTTTGCTTTGAAGGCGCATCTGGCGCTAGTTTTACGAGGGCCCCTATTCGTTTGTATCGGAAACGCGAGGCCTATTTCACGCGCACTCGCCCACGGAAGTCCCGCGTTAAAGGTAACGGGGCAGTTAACATTTATGTGCGGTTGGCGCCGCTAATGCGACGCTCAGCTCAGGACGACACAAATCTCGGGCGACGCCATTAATGAACACGAACCGGCGCCATCTGCGAAAACAATAGCTCTTCTAGGGGAATACCCGGCAGCGATAACTGTGGCTCGACCTTCGCTTAGTTTACAGTTCACTGGGCGAGAACACTAGAGCCTCAGCGGCTGGAGAAAACAATGCTCGCACCACATTTATAGTGTTTTAAAATGTTACTGCTAGTAAAAGTCTCCTGGAGTCAAGCCATAAATATCCTTACTCCTTTCCTGTAAGGGATGTACTTTTACATCATGAAATACTTATAATAAATTTATGTTTGTATATAAGTCCTGTGGATAGATGCAGTTAGCGAAATAAATATATGGATAAATAAATAATGTGTTGTGGTATTTAGTCCTAAGACTGGTCAGATTCAACCCTCCATGCTCAAGTTTTTTCATATTATTATAACTAACACAATCCACATCCTCCCTAATCTGCAAAACCGAATTCCATCCTTGACCACCCTCTTCAGTTCTTACCCCACACACTTCCTTCTAATGTTAATTTTACAAGACCCTCGTGTCTTAAAACGTGGCCTAATAATCTATCCCTTCTCTTAGTCAACGTCCTCTATATTGTTCGCTTTTCCCCTATTCTGTTTAGAACTTCCTCACTTGTGATGGATATCTGATTTTCTTCTACTATATTCATTTCCCCAGCTTCTATCGTCCACGTTCCGCACCCATATAACGCCATGCTCCATACGAACACTTGTAGCAACGATTTCCTAATGTTACCCTTATATTACCCGTAAGTAAATCCCTGTTTTTCACGAAAGCCTTCCTTGCCTGTGCTATCCAACTCTTTATGTCTACTATACTTCTACCATCCCTAGTTATTACGCTTCCCAAGTAGTAGAATTCCTTAACTTCCATCAAAATATCCCTTCCCAATCTAACACCCTTTTTCATTCCACTGTTTCCCATACTACACTCCATTACATTGGTTTTCCCTATATTATTCCTCCTATTGAACTATTTCTCCAGGACTACGTTGATACCATTTATTAAGGTTTCCAAGTCTTCTTCTGTCTCCCCTAATACTACAATATCAACGGCAAAGCGTTTTTATTTCTTCGCCTGCATATTATTTCTTTTACATATTCCGTTTTAACTTTCTTCATCGCCTGTTCTATATATAAGTTCAACAGCATGGGCGACAGACTGCATCCTTGTCTTACTTCTTTATTGATTACGGTTTTCTTTTCTTGGTCTTCTATTCTAATTATTGCTGCATGTCTTCTGTAGACGTTATTTATTAGCCTCCTTTCTCGTTTTATATATTCCAGTACTCTTCAAAATCTTTAATAGTGTGTTCCAGTTCACATTTTCAAACGTTCTTTCTAAATCTACAAATTCCATGAACGTAAGCCGGTTTTTTCGTATCCTGTCTTCTAAAATTAATCACAAAGTCAATGTAGCTTCTCTTGTTCCTATATTCTTCCAAAAATCAAACTGATCTTCTCCGAACTCGAATTCTATTTGACGTTCCGTTCTATTATATACTATTTTAGTTAATATTTTGCATGGATGGGATACTAAACTAATTGTTCAGTGCTGTTCGCATCTATCAGCCTTCTTTGGTATGGGTATAATTATGTTTTTACTAAAATCTTCTAGTATTCTTCCTGTTTCGTATATTTCGAAAACTATCCCGAACAGCCATGATATTGCTTCTTCGTCTGATGCTCTTATCAACTCTGCTTGAATTTTATGAATTCCTGGTTCTTTACCATAACTCAGGTCATTCAGCGCCCTATCAAACTCTGACCTTAACATTTTGTCCCCCAACTCATCATCCACCTCCTCTTCTTCTGTTCTACATTTTCACCCAGATACAGCTCTTCTAGATATTTCTTCCATTTATCTGCTTTTCCTTCGTTATCCAGAATTGGCTTCCCATCCGCTCTCCTGATGTTCCTATAATCTGCATCATTTTACCTTTCATCATGATGTCTTCAACGGCTTTACATTTCTCTTGTAGCCAAACCTCTTTGGCTGATTTGCACTTCCTATCTATCTCATTCTTCAAGCGTCTGTACTGCTCTTTATCATTTTCATCTCACGTTTTTATATTTACGCCTTTCGTCAATCATTTTATTATTTCTTGTGTTATCCATGCTTTCCTGTTGGTCTCAGCTATCTTTCTATTTTTTCTTCTGCTGATCTAGTCATTTTTTCCTGTAAGAGTGCCCACTTCTCTTCTATATTGTTTCTTTCCTCTTTCTCTATTAATCTACTCTTGATATCTTCTTTGAAATTCTGAAGCACATCCTGTTGTTGCCGTTTTTGTATTTCCCATCTTTTTGTTCTAATTCCTTTCTTGCGTTTCTTCATTTTCAGCCTGCGTTTCATAACCAGCAGATTATGGTCAGAATTTATATCTGCTCCTGGGTACGTCTTGCAGTTTAGTATCTGATTCCTATACCTATGTCTAACCATTATATAATCTAATTGATACCTGTCCATGTCCACCGGCTTTTTCATGATTACTAAATCAGGTATTCGTTACTACTAAACTGTGCAAAATTCTACTAGCCTATCTCCCCTTTTATTCCTTTCCCCAAGTCCATAGTCCCCAACTACATCACTTTCTCTTCCATATCCTATTACTACTTCCCAGGCACCCATTACTTTTAAATTCTCGTTTGCCTTGACATACTTAATTATTTGTTCAATTTATTCCTAGATTTTCTCAATTTATTCTTCCTCTGCGGCGATTGTGGGCATATAAACGTGAATAATTGTTGTCGTCTGCGGTTTTGTTTCTAACGTTATCGTAAATAACCTTTCATTATATTGTTTGTAATAACTTATGCGTTGCCTACCCCAGCATTTCCTCTATTCGCTTTTGTGCTAATCACCCTATATTGATCCGACCAAAAATCTAGCTCTTCCTGCCATTTAACTTCACTAATTCCAACTGCATCTAACTTTAACCTTTCCATTTGACTTTTTAGAATTTCTATCCTACCAGCACGGTTTAAACTTCTGACATTCCACGCTCCGATTCTTAGAACGTCACTCTTTGTTCTTTCTGATGACATCCTCCCGAGTAGTCCCCACCCGAAGGGAATATTTTACCGAGAGGCTGCCATCATATTTTTATGCATTGAGCGTTGCATGTACGAGGAAAATTAAAGACATGGCTGTAGTTTCCCCTTGCTTTCAGCCGTGTAACAGTAACAACCATTAAAGCTGTTCCAGCCATACTCGTGTTTGTCCAACGTTGAGCCATTCCCAGATCACTATCCTCGTGGTTCAAGTCGGTAATAGTGAGGCCTGTTGCCCCTCACCATGCCAGTTATTGTCCGCCCTGAAATATCGGTACCACTCATATCTGAGTCGTGGTCCCTACTGCGCAACCTGGGGAGACGTGCGATGGAGGACTAGCATCCTCACACAATTATTGTTTCCTACATACCAACATACGCACATATACACATACATACTCATATACCCCTACATCCTTCTCACAACAATCCTAACTGATGGCCAACACCAGTCGTCCCGACGCACAAATCTTCTTAATCTCGTTAACTTCACTACAAACATTTTTACTCTTACGACCTAACCAAATTCATTTAGTATATTAAAACTTTTTGCTATTAATCAAATTATTATTTTTCTTAAATATAAGTTACTTTTCGAGCATTCGATATCGTCTATGTTAGACATCGAATTCCTTACATTTACTGTTGACCTCAATAAGTTAACTGTTGAATAATATTTACCAAATGTAAGTCCCATTACTTCCTCTAACACGGAATAAAGTTGCTACTTGTCCTAACATAACATTCTATTAGCCACAATACTTGCCCAAACAGATCTTATTGTCGCAACAATAATCCTTTGTGTTCGCTGCCCTATAATCATTATTTATTACGGCCTATAAAAGTTAGAGTTAATTTATTGAAATCCACAATTAAAAGATTCGAACTGATATTATACTTAAATTTACAATCATTACAGTTCTTTAGCTATCAATCAAGTCCGTTATGAATACGCGAGGCTCATAATATAAAGGAAATTAAAAGTGCTTTCAATGTATCAACTGCACTTATCACGCGGAGAACCGTAAAATAAATGAATTTAAAAACTTTATAGTGGTTGACACGGTTCGTTTCTAACAAAACCTTCCTTAAAAGTAAATTTGACTTTCAGCTGCATTTGTTGCAGATAAGCTGCTATAGTCGGTTAGCATCTGCATATATCTATACTAAAAAGCACACATACACAAGAAAAGCAAGCAATTTACCTACATTTTCGGAGAAACCATGCACTAGCACAAATAAATAATACAATTTTGAAATAGAAAAGTCCTAAATATTCTACAATATGTCCCGGCATTTATCACATTTGTGGTGCTCAAATATTTCTCAACCTTAATCAATAAGGATTTCTCAAATGAAAAGAATTTATAAAAATTCGCATAACATGTCGACTTATCGTACCTAAGAATTTTTTATGGAAATAATAATTGCACTAAATTTGAAAAGAATTATTAACAAAATATGGAGGCCTATAATTAATATACAGAATTAACAATTTGTTAGTTGTTAAAATTTAAGAGTCATACAGTTGTGTGAGGGTCCGAATTAAAAATATACAAATCTATTTGAAAATTTAAACTGAATTTACAAAATTCTTTTGTCATTCTTTTCTTGTTAATTTTTTCTTACACGAATATATCGAAGTCTATCCCGCGCCCTAAAAGTTTTGAGTCTGCGTGTCATACTGCTACTATTTTATAATAGCGGCGATCGTTAAGTAGAATCAACTCCCATCTACGTTGTCGGCGGTTCCGAAAAGTTTCTATATCCGACGGCTGAACCGTGGTAACGAAAGCGCGGATTCGTATTTCTGAAGTGCTTAATGCTCACAATTCCTGGGAGTTTTACCGTTAGGAAATCAATTACTTTTGGAGGATTAAGGATCTCCGTTATTCCCTACGAAACAATAGCAGTCCGGTCCATTGTGTGGCCCTCGGGAGGGCGCTATATGATTTAGATAAATCTGTGGATCACTGTTTCACTAAGCTGCCTAATGGCGGAGACACAGTCGCCATCCCTCGCTTCGCCTCGCCTCTCCTCGCCTCAAATTCCCTGAGGCCGAAAGCGTTACTCATTATCTGCAGCTCTAAGCACCCTTACCTCAGGGACTTCAAAAATTAAAATGTCGTTCCTTCCGATAAACCTGAAGGTAATTAAGTTTTTTTGATCTTAAAAGATTAAGAATCCCCTGCAGATGGTTCATCTAATTAAAAGGCTACCATAATATTAATATTTCATCGTTCGCACGACTCTCAAATTACGAGATTTTTCATCGCCAGTTCACTGCTTTTGTTCCCTTTGTCTTCCTATTTTAATGAAAGTATTGGCGACTAATCCAAGATTTTCTTCACTTTTCAAAGACTTTAAACATTGTTTAATGATATTTATACAACTAAACGCAACAAAATTAAAAACTACATTATATGTAATAATAATAAGATAAATTACAAACTTACCTGCAGGGTACCAAGTTTTTCAGAGTACTTACATGTATTAGCATGCTACAGTATTTAATTCGACACTTATGTAATTTAAGCGGTATATAGCGCCTTGTCAAAGATCTTCGTGTCCCCTGTTTATAACAACGATTTAAGAAAGTCTTTATGGAATTGAACTATAATGTTTACTTTTTTGCCATTTGTAGATACTCATCATAACTTCAATACCCGTTTTTTTGCAATTCCTTCCTGTAATGACGGAGATATTTTACTGTGACATCACCACTCACTCCGCTATAATTTCAAGTCGTTTAAATGGTACGTACTTAATATAAAAAACCCTCTAAACTCAAAAACGTACAAATAAAACCACATAAAATTTAAAATTCACACAATTAAGTTGATCGAAAATTCTCATTTACGAAATTTACAAAATTCTATTAAATTATAATGATTAAAAATATTACATTTGGTTTTATAAGTTGGTCTTAGATAAATGCAGTGTGAAATCTGCCATGGCTACTTGAAATGTGGGGGGGGGGGGGAAGAAGGATAAAAGAAAATCTTTCGTATTTATTATCAACATCCTTTCTTGTATTCGTATTTTGGTTAGAAATATTAAGTTTCAATTAATAAAATAGGTTAAGAATCTATAGAACTAGCACTGCTAGCTTTAATGGAAGCAAAAGTTTATACTGGATATTTATTTTGATGATGATATTAAGTTTCAATTCATACAGTAGGTTAATTTATACAAGTATATAATTCAAAAAACGTATAAGTAACACTACCAGACTCTCGGTACCTTGGATTATTTTACGAAGCTAAAGCCCAACGCACCCTCTGTGACCCGATCGTTTCACTAAGAGCTTTACTCAGGGTCATTATGTAAATAGGGGTTGACTGAAAGCTTCGGTATCTTTCAGAATGATTTAAGTCATTTCAGCTGTTTTATAATGCTGTGGAAATAAATAAATTGTCAAAATGACGTAGGAATATGAAAAAAAACAATTCTATGTGAAGTATAAAACATTAGAAGAAATATGTTCTATTTTGAGTGTCCGTCGTTTCAACTAACGATGAACAAAATTTTGGACATGTGTACACTTCTTAAAGGTTAACGTGGTTTAGCCACTGTAAAACCATCGAGTGCGAGTGATCCAGGATCGTTTGTTATTTCCACAAACGTGCCAGCGTGACGATTTCACGATCGCGACTTATACCAGCTTACACTTCAATGTAAATATTTTTCAACGCAAAACAAAACACATTGTAGTCCACACGTTATCATAAAAATATAAATCGTTTGAGATAAATCTATACTAATTACAGTAGCAACGTTACATACGAAATTAGAAGTAAAAATTAAATACAGGACAACGTTTCTGTATTTAGAAACGCAGGAGTACTAGGAAAGACAAAAAACAAGTGACAAACTGAAAAGCAGATAAAAAGAGTTTTAACGTAAAGTTAATATGTAATTAAAGAGGTTAGCCTAATAACAAAGGATCATATAAGCAAAAATCACTGCAATTAACGTACATACTGATATTGTGAAGATCAACACTAGATTTTCATTCATATTTGCTTAACTTCCTTGCTTTAGTACTATGCTGGCCGCATGCTTGGCGGAGGTCTGTTATAGATAAAGACCGCGAAAGCAAAGGAGCTCTAATAGTGTACTCTCTTATTGGACGTGTAAAGGTAAATTTTCAAAATGTTACGCTCTCTCTGATTTTTAGGGGGGTTAACATGCTACATGAGAGTGATCCCGAAACAGGCAGCTCCCCTTTAATAGCATAGGGAGGGAATTGAAAAGGAGGGGATGCGGAAGGTAGAGCAAGATAGCCAAGGGCTTAAGGATCCTACCCAGTGTTTCACCTAAAGAGAGGGAAAACCATAGAAAACCTGAATCAGGTAGGTTGGTCATTGGTTCTCACGCCCTTCCGAATGACGGGAGACGAGTTTGCTGAGGGGTCGCAGCATTCCCTTCTCCATGTCTCCACCAGTTTAGGAGGCAGTTGGCCGACTGATTCAATGGGATCAGGGGACAACTCTTGCTTTTTAACCCAAGTTCTTCGACCCCAGTACAGAAACCACCCAAAATAGGTGAAGGTGTCTCGGCATATGAGAACTTTGAAAAAACCCCAGAGAGAATACGAGGCATTCCCGACATAGATCAGGTGAGCCCGCATTCACCCTGAGGAGAAATGCCAGCGAGATAAAACTCCCACAGGCTCTCTCTGGTGGTTTAATAATAAATTAAATACTGTAGTGGGATAATATAAACATCAGCGAGAGCGTAACATTTTTAAAAATTTACCTTTACTCGTCCAATAAGAGAGTAAGATACACTCCCAGTACACGAATAGAGCCATGAATACTTTCACCAATGTGGGTTGTTTTCGCAGTCTTTTTCTGGTAACTGACCTCCATCCCCTTTCCCCCACTCCCACACTAGGTGTTTCATCTCAAATGACAGAACTGCACAACCCGGGATTCAAAACGAGGCTCCATTATTTTCGCGTTATTTTAAAGAACGCCTCTCCACCCCCACTCCCATGGATGATCCTTTCAAATAGCAAATGGGGTTCAAGTTATACATAAAGAACATCAGGAGAGACACGATCAATCGCACTAACCACTATAATTGTTTGTTCGTTGCAAATGCAGGCCGTCTATGCGACGTAATAATTTTTCGTGCACGCCACGCGGCCCCAGGGATGTTTGTAGTGTCTAACTAAAACAGTACTAGTTTCCAGGTCGCAAGGGACAAATGTAATTTGTTTTGTCAATTTATTCAAACACATTTGTAAGGAGAAGAAATTCGAACAATCACTTTGGTCAATTAAGTGTGTATATATACAAAAAAATAAAACTTAGTGTGAGTGACCCTGGTAGTTATTTATATAATAAGTCTCAATAATCAACGAACTAAATTTTTTTTCAATTTTTATTAAGTAATTGAAATTATCATTAGGTAAATAAAATTTTAGTTAAATTTAAGTATTACTTCACGCTCAATAGATACATAACCATACTACGTGACGGTTATAATCTCTGGCAACGCGAGTTACATATACCTCATATCACTGAATTTACTTGCGAGAACCTTATCGGAAAAAGGAGAAAGATATTTGAATACTTTGAGAAAATCGCGTGACATCTTTTGATGAAGTTTGGATGCTATCTTAAGGGTAGGATATTTCTCGGCTTGAAAGATCAAGAGAAACCTTCTTTGAAGTGAGAACTACAAATCATTAAATTTTCATTATTATTGGATGAATGATATACGAACGCATACGGGACAAACATGCATTCCCTTTTATTTATATAATTGGGCTTAAGTTTTAGTTAAGTTTTCTTTTTAGTTCGTCACGTCTCGCAAATTAAGGAATACTATTTAAATTAGTCGTTATAGATTGCAGTAATAAACTGAATGATAATTTTATATTTTCAGTTTTGTATCTTTTATCTCAAATTTATTATTCCATTGGAAAGTATAAAAAACCAGTTTAAAATATTCATCTACTCTCTCCACACTCGTTTGGTAAACATGTATTCTTAACACATGAATAGAGCCCAAATTCCGTTTTAGAATGTGCGATATAAATTGTTTGACTCGACAAAACATCTTCGGACATAAATATACCCTATTCCAGGCAATTCAAAGAGGTAAATATTTATTTTCGGTTTGAAGGAAAGCAAGGTTTTTACACAAGAGTAAACACAGAATTTTTCGTAATCCTCCAACGTGGTAGGAATGAACGCAAATATTTTTTTAAAGAGTTAATCTCATCTTGACATTATTACTAGACTAAGAAACCAACTAATAAAATTTAAATTGTGTATATAAACTATTAAACGACATGACAGCTGAATTATTTTTCGAGTAATGAGTCTTTTTAGTTCACAAAGCCGATAATTGGTAAATCGGTACTGGAATTCTAAATGAAATGATAAAAATAAATAGTAAGCAAAACTTATGTAACTGAAATACTGAGTGTTCTCTGAACAGCAAGCGCAATAACTTAGGTAAAATACACAAAATGATAATTAATTTATATCTGGTTGTTAATTTTAAACTAATTCACAAATTTTTCATATTTTAAAAGCTTTTAATTGATAAATTTCTAATGATCCACTATGTTACATGTACGAGTTAATTTCATTCCAACATGACGTCAGCAATGACGGACAATATATTTTCAGCCAATTTTATTTTTTAATGAATTCAGTCAAAGTTATAGACTTATTTACTATGCAGTTTCTGTAGAGTGAAACGAAAAAGTAGTATTTAATAAAAGTCTGTATTTCCGATGAGGTCATTAGCAGTTGTAGCAACGGTATTTAGTTCACAATACTCTGGGAATGATATGTAACACACTGTTTGTAGCTTAATACAAAAATTTATTATTTAATTCTTATGGTTGACTGGTTTTTAATAAACTGCTATATTAGGAGACAAATATATTAATGAAAAGAAAACAGGGTCTCTGAACTAACCTGCAACAAATAAATACCACACAACACAATGTGCCTTTTAGTCTTGTAGCTTTCGTCAGACTTGAGGTCGTCAACTGGTTCAGCTGTGAAAGTGAACTTCAAACATTTGTACTCAATCACTCCTTATACTCTGTTCCGGCAAATTATTCAATTTACATATAAACTTGAAGCCTTAATAGAATTATATAAATTTTTATCTTTATTTACTGAATTCTAATGTATAAAAATAATAAAGTAATTCAATTATGCAACAAAAATTTAAATTTAATCCGAGATTCAGATGTTTTTGTAGTAATAATCCGTCCTTTGTCTGATCTATTGCATCCCTCCATGCTAACATCATGCGCAAGCCTTTCCATATCTACATAATTATTACATCCACCCTATCTGATTAGTGCACTCCATCCTTGTCCTCTATTCTGTTTTTACCCCAAAACACTTCCCTCTTATTCTAATTTTACAATTTTTCTCTCTTTCCCTATTCTGCTCATAACTTCCCGATTGCAGTCTAGTACCCCTTTTTATTCCACTATTTTTCATAATACACTTCATCATCTTGGTTTACCCTCTATTAATCCTCGTATTGTACTCTTTGTCCAGGATCACGTTTATGCTACTTCTTGTTTTTCAACTCTTTTTCTCACTCTCCTAATGCCACAATATCACCATCAAACCGTAGGGTTTTTTCTTTTCTTGCAGTATGATTCCTTTTCCATATTCGTTTTTAACCTTCTTCTTCGACTGTTCTATACATAAGTTAAAGATTATGGGCGACAGACTGCTACCTTGTATTGCTACTACCTCGATTTTTGCTTTATTTTCTTGTGCTTCAATTCTAATTACTGCTGATTGCCTTATGTAGAGATTGAGATGAAACACTTAATATTTTTAGTTATATATACATTCATCTGTAAATTAAGTTAACGTGAAGTGAATTATTTGGTTTGTATCCTTAAAACTTTCCCTATGTCGAATTTATTCCATTCTACTTTTGTAAAACCTTTAATGGCAAACACCTTAAATTATTATAGTAAGTTTAAAATTTTATTTAATTGAAGGAAATGCATGTTTTGAAGCATCTCATTTCTGGTTATGATTCATGTGGCATTAAATTCACTGATGATATATACAAGATGTATCCAGAAAGGTATATCTTCTCGTATAAACCCGAATAAACATCTAAATGGTGAGTACAATAAGGGGCATATTTATTTTAATTATGAAAATTATGTACCAAATTACCTTTGTAAATCTCGATAAGTGACCTTTCTGTCGGTAATTCTCTTAATACCTTCAATTAGGTAATAATTAAAAACAATGTAATAAGTAGTAATTATTATCTCCTTCCTCGAGTATTTTGAAGCAATTAACTCCTGAATAGGAAACACTTAATTATGTCAAAGACATGTTTTACTGTTAATCGAAACACATTTCCTTTATAAATTATTGGATTCGTATTATTTTTCTTTTTAATTTTAAACTAAAATGGTGGTTACAGAAATTAAGTACTGAAACTTCTCTACTATATATATATATATATATATATATATATATATATATATAAATTCGACAATAACTTGTACGCTTCAGATAAAAATATGAAAATAACTGATTCAGTTCGCGATAATATTAACTCAAACTCTTAAAAATAACAAAAGCGTAAATATTAATTAATTGGAATTAGATAAGTTATTCCAGTTAATAGTTGTGCGACAGAAAGTGTCAATGTGATCTCTTGAAAAATTCTATGTCAACTCTACAATAGTGCATAAGGGAACTGTAATAAGTTAAACAAATATGATATTACTGAATATATTTAACATACCTCGACTCGGAGAAAGGTTGATCAACTTAAATATACAGGAAAAAATATTCTTTGTTATTTTTAAAATGAACTAAGTGAAGTATATTCTTTGAATGTATAACACTCGTCTATAAGTTAGAAGTAAATATTAAAAAACAATTAAAATTTTGATCCATTTGTAAAATCGGACTGGTAGACGACTAAAAGAAACACTATTGTATTGTTTGTAATTTATTTTCAAAAGACATCTCATTTCTGTATTGTTGTTCAATATATTTTCTATGACATTTTAAAGTGATACAAAAAAAGAAATAAGCAATTACTTTCACTATATATATGATATTTCAAGTAAAAAAAATTAATTGTATTAAGATTACGGTATACATTTTTGTTTGTAATAATATTGTACCTTGAAATTAGCAGCAATAATTTCTATTTATTTTTTACAAAAACCTTCCTTATAAACTATTATCGCTATTGGGTTTATAAGTTAAGTTAAAACAAAGGTTGAAAATTTTGACCAACTTCCAGTTACTTGCAACTTTACACAATCATCCTAGCAGTGTAGGCAATACCACATCACTTATTCATCCTAGGGTTTTAGGCAATACCGCATTACTATTCCCTATTACATTCAGTTCTAATAAATAAAAATATTTTTAAAGACCACTTTCAGACGCAAATTGATAGCAAATTTAATATAACAAAATTCCATTTAATGCTTCTATCGTATGAAATTTACAGCACTGCGAGTGATTTCGTCAACCATAATGCATTTTAAGTATAGTAATGAATAAGACATATTTAAAATATGGTACATTTTTGTTAATGGTTCGAACACATTTATTATTAATAAATAGATAACCACTTTGTCAATACAAGGATCAATTAACTGATAAAAGTAATACTACTCAGTGTTTCTGGCGTATTTATTTGTTAACCTAATATCATAGTTTATTGGTTACTTAAGCATTCGTTTCTTAAATTGTACTAAAACATTTTAAAATTTAATATCGTCGTGGAGAAATATTACATCAAATTCTTAATAGTTTGTCCGTATGTAATTGGTATTATTTATTATTAGCGATGTTTTACATATCTCCTGAATGAACTTATATTAAGGCATATGAAATTTTAACAATATTTTTAAATGATTATTTTTATTTAGCTGTGTACCCAGCGTTGACCAACTATTATTTATAATAAATTGGTAGAGGATTATTCGGCAATAATCAGCACGTCATTAATCAAGAATCAAGGGTATATCATTTTGAACTTTCACATTTTAAAGAACCAACCACATCTAAATAAACGGAATGTTAATATCAACATAAAGAACGAGATTGTTTTAGAAACTAAAATATTAAAAATTATATAGATTCTATTGGTGTTACCCATCTAGTATCATGTCTTAGATGGAAAATAACATGTATACAAATTTTAATATTAACTTCTCTAATTGTAAGAAGAACATTGTTTCTCCCTGACTCCTAACGTTTGAAGAAGAACTTAATTGGTATGTCTACTTTCAGAATTAATCGTATTAACTATCAGAACCCGGAATGTGACATGAATCTAGGTTGATTTTCTGTTATTTTTTACGTTATTTCTCCCCCAACTTGGGGAGTGAAGTTGAAAGTCAGAATTTGCCGCAGCGAGTTCATAACCCTATAAAAGACATTAATTCCAGCTGTTTTCACATTTATTTTATGAAACGCTGCTCCACGTATACTCTTATGAGTGCTCCACTTCCATCCTTAATGGACCTCTGTGCAACGAAGTAGTGACGCTAACCACTAGACCACAGAGGCCGGCAATTTTTTTTTGAACTTGAAATCATTCGTTAATTTACAAACTTTTTTTAAGTAGTTATATAAACTAAGTAGTAATAAGGTGCAAAATTGTTTCACAAGTGGGCTACAAAGCTAAATGAGAAGCAAAGCTACTTATGCTCAATTGATAAGTCGTACTAGTTACGCAGAGTATACCTTTTATAAATAACGGAAAAATGTTAATCAGGACGAGTGTAGATAACAAGAACTATTGTGTAATAAACTGTATTACAATATGACATTAATTTATAAATCAACTATGTGAAACATTGTGAATTTTCACAAACATATAGTTCAATTAAAGAGAGATATTACAAGTAAAACAAGCAACGCTATCTTCTTAAGGATGTTCAGTCGTTAGGGGATTTCAGACCCAAAGGAGCTGCGAAGTCTGAAGAGAGGCAACAAATGTGAGGTGGAGAAGCTGATCGTTTCTTTTGTAAACAGCAATCTAGAGCTCGTCAATCAGAGGATGCAGCACAGCTGTCGGCCAAACCTCAACTGACCTGGAGAAGCTGTGGAGGTGGAACAAGCCTCAATACTGCGCTCATTACAAGTCGGCTTAGTACTTCTCTTAATTTTCTCTTAATGAAGGTATTAAAATTTAAAAATTAATAATAGTTTTTAATACCTTAAATAAAATAAACTTTGGAAATGTATACTAACAATGCCGTATCTCAAGATTGCTACACTATATTTTCAAAAAAAAATTCTGACAAGTTTTCTCTTTTTAATAAGTCATCAACATATATTTTTCACAATAATTTAAATGAATGAATTTACTAAAAATTATAGCAGAAAATTTAATTAAACGAACCGAAGTTTCGTAACCTTATTTACCTGACGAATATTTATATATTATTTGATTTTTAATTACTTGCTGTTATGTATCGACACCTTCAGTATAAATAATGGAATCGACCAGTTCGTTAATTACAAAGCTTTTGTAAGAATGAGGGATATAATATTTGTAATACGTAAACAGCCAATGATCTCTCTCTCTCTCTCCTTCTTTCTTTATTTCTTTCTTTCCGTAGTGGGTGAAAACTTCAATCGGCATACACTATTGTGGTGACTCATGAGCCCTACATTGAACGGGTAAAGCTAAAATAATTTAGTTTTTGTTATTTGCGTACAGCAGGACGAAAATCGAGGGTGGTTTGGTGAGGTCTAGTAGGCGGGAAACGTCGCCATTTACATTATTTATTGCCTGGAGTGCATTGTATTCGACACTTGGTCCCGGGAGCTGTCCTGAGAAAGTCGGAATGAGAGAGCAGTGGTGCAACATGCGTAAAAGTTAAATTCAGCATGTTCGAGAAAGAAGATTCATTTGATGGGAGTACGGAAAACAAAAAGATAACATATGATGGAGATTTAATCTGAAGAAGAGGCGCTAGAGGAGACGTGTCCAGCAAAAAAACATCCGGCAACGGCAAACCAAGAACGACGTCACCACGCAGAACATTAAATTTTTACCCGGCTTTCCACTTAAACCATTCTCGTTGATTCGCGATTGTTTAAATTTCAATTATATCGTTCGTCACCCGCGTTCCCGAGAGCAGCCTTTTAGAAGCTGTATAGATTCTTTTTGCTTTACCGACTGAGCCAATTTGATATTCTTAAATATATTTTTACTAAAACTTAATTTGAGTTGTATTTATTTTGGAAATTTTATAATGTAATATCATCATAATTAAATGGAATATATTCAAATTAAATATACTCTTTTTATTATTTAACAATTCCTTGTTATAATAATATTTTTGCGGTGTAAACGAAGACCAAACAACACAATATTGAACATGGAATCCCCCATATATTCACCACTTTTAGCTACTGAACCCATATATACATGGTCTCGGTCCAGGTCATTGCTTTCTTTTAATAATGTGATTTTTGTGTGCAAGATTTACTCAGATTCACCTTACGTCATCTGACCTGTATACACGGTAATCACACACTCAAATGAACAGATAAAACAGCATTAGTAATTATGAAAAACTGTTACTAAACAACCAAAGCTACTCTAGTATAACTATTAATATTTATTACAATTCTTTAAGCAGAAATAATTATTTAATTTGGTTATTTTCAAGCTACGCAGAATCATATCTGTTGTAAACAATAAAATACTAATTATTACTTACCCCACAAACTGCCATGGCTCCATCTCGTTAGATGTAATTATGACTTCCGTATATTGTATCGCAGAAAAACCTTCCCTAATTTAATTCGTCTTTCAGAACGAATAGATTCAGAAAATAGAACAAGAATATTTGGAGATTAGAACGCCACCATTCAGTCATAAAGATCCGTGCCTACAACTTAGATTCAGGAATTTAGGATTTTTGGATAAAGTGCAGATCCCGCGGTCCACAAAAATTAATTACGCTTAGCGAAGACACGCCATGTTGGGTAGCGTTTTACCATTGAGAGATTGGCTGGTGGATGATAAGGAGATGAAAACGTCAGTGTTGCTCGAAAGTGGGAGGATAGTGAAAGGCAAGAAGAGAAGAAAAACATGAGCAATAAAATTGAATTCAGATTTTGAAGTTGGTCGAAAGTTTGAATGAAGAGAAATTATGAAAGAAATAGCAGACACTTTAAATAATTTACCGTAAACAAACAAAAATCTGCACTAAACAAGGATATTTTATTCGTAGTTCTCTGATCAGATATGTGAATCTTTGCCGAGACTTAAGACTGGTTTTCCTTGTTGCTGAACGGTGTAAATCTCCCGCTTTTTGCCTGACGAGACCACATCTTTTTGTGAGGAATTAATCACGACAAGGTGTTACCTGCCGTCTTATAAATTCAAGAGAAACTCCAGGAAGTCATCCCTAATATCTCGACGAGAAGGTTCCAAAAAATTCAAAGAACAAAACAGGTTTATCTTCTGGGGCTCAGTGATAATAATACAGATCTCTGCTACTCGTTGTTGCCTCCTGTAATCAATCTTGATACACCTCTTGTAAAAGAATAACTTGATCTAAGCATATCAAAATTATATCGACATTGTTTTTATTATAGAGTAAACCCAAATACGAATTTGAGTTACACACCCATATATATATTATATAATTAAATTTCGTTTACAAACAAAATAACTTAAAACCTCCATTACAATACAAAAATTTATAAATAAAACTAACATAATCGATATATCAATATTAATAAATCGATAAATATTAAACTCTGCAAATTTATCAATATATTTACTTGACAGCAGACATACATATAATAAAGTTTGGTTTTCAGAATAGAATGCTCACTAAGTTAATTGTCATGACACTTTGCGTTTTATCTGCAGATATATGATATTACAGAAGTTCTTTTACAAAGCTTGCGCTTGTGTTGTTGTTATTAGTTGCAGCCGTGTCCTTTCTCATGGTAGGTGCTAATGAGACCGCGGGATTAGCCCGAAAGTGGGGGCATCTGAGCGAGTCGGCCACGATTACTTCCGGCCACAAGCTGCAGCCTCGACGAGGGAAACAGCCGCATTCGCAACACGACGAAGGTACACTGGTACAATTATAACAAAGTTTTATTTTATGGCGAAGGATATTTATATGAATGGACATTTATTTGAAAACCCGTTTTGATTAAAGAAATGAAAAACAATTATTGTTTCCTTTGTTAAAAAATTTATCTCGTGTACATGTCTTATTTTATTTAATTACTCTCAATCTTTTTGTCAAATAAGGTTAGATCTTGGTTTTAACACAATTTGTTTTTCGCAAGTTCTATTAACAAATAGGTACTCTTATAAAATATACTTCTTTGTTTTACTTACATAATTTGCTACATTACATTTGTTTCTTATGAAATAAACTATAGAAGACCTCCAAAAATGACTAGTAAAATTAATTATGAAAAAATAAAAGAAATGATACTCCCATTCCTATTATTTAAGCTATATTTAAGTTGTATTGCAAACAATGTGTTAAATTCATTCCAAATTTACGATTAAATGGCAACGTATTGTTTTTACGTAATGGTTCAAGAGTATCTTGAAGTACCGTTTACTTTGACTTTATGATCTAGCATGAGCCATTAGCCCACAAAATTGTAAACGAGTTCAGTTGCGTAGAAAAAATGAACGTCCGACCTTAGAAGTGTATGCAATTGCCGCATTACAATTATTCAAAAGTTGTATTATGGCTGTTTTATGTATCCTACCAACTGTGTATATTACATATTATCAGTTAACTTGAATTTGGTCCAAAAAATCTTTTAAAAATTTTATACAGAAATATGAAACGTATCTAAAAATGTACAGATTTTCCCATCTCAGATATAATTAAACTGTAGCATATTTCTATTTACTATTAAAGATAAGTAGAGTAATAATTTCAACATAATTTGTTGTTTTACTTTTTTCACATTTAATTGGATAAGTATTTCCTTATTTATTTTTGAAGTAAGTATTCCTTTTCTTTCTTACTTAAACATATTTTCTCACATTTGAAGTACTGTTAGAACTGGAACACTTAAGATTATTATAGTCCAACCGGACTGTATTATTGACAATATCTTTTTTAAATTCAAATTTACGCACTGCATGACAGAGAAAGTTCGTCTTGTTGAGAGAAAGATACTTTTTATTGGTGGGGGTTTTCAGTGTTTTTAATTAAAAGTGGAAGTTGTTGTCATATCTAAAGACAGTCATCCGCTCGACATCGATGAGTGAGCGTATGAATAAAATTTTATTTTCAAACAAATTTTTTACATTTGCACATTTCTAATTGGCGCAGCTACTAATATCCAGCCCTGAAATCAATTTCCTGTGTTCAAAATATAATAAGAGTTTGGATATGTTTTCCAAAATTATGAAGGATTGAGAATCATCTTGGTTATTTTTGACTAGGAGAAGGCGACATACATGCGTAATAAGCCCGTACGTATGATATGAGAGTGGCAGAATACCGATCATGCAACAGCCGCGACATGGTATGTGAGAGCAGGAGGTCCCATAGGTCCAGGCAATGCACAATTAGTGAGATCAAATACATTAGATTTTTACACGTCCAAATAGCAAGTGATATCGTACTTTTTATTTTTATTTTCACCCCATCAAACACTGAAAAATTTTCCGTGGGTCTCAAATCAAGACATCCTCGCGCCGCTTTGAATGTTTTGTATTATGATTATTCTTGGTTGACACATTGTTCGTGGTTTAAACTCCATGATATCTAAATACAATAATATTTGCTAATAAAGTTTAGTTTTACTCAATACACGCGTTTAATTTTATACACATTTTCGCTCTATAAAGTAAGCAATTCCCAATCCACTGTTTCCTGGATCACATGTTATGACAGCCCTGCATCCAGATAGTAACTGGACCTGAGCAACTGGCTACAAAACGAATATTATTAAATAAAGCAGTTGTATTTTACATTATTTGACCGTTCTACTGTGGCAGCGATGTTAATATATATATATATATATATATATATACATATATACTATGAAATATATCATGTTGTGTTTTATAATATGTACAACCCTGTCCGCGTACAGTACTCCATCTATGATTCTAATTGTTATTTTCAAATTGGTGGACCATGTTAGTAATTTAATTTTTAAGTTTTACATTACAAGGGGACATTTTTGATGCCTTTGTGTTTTTCAATCAAAATGAGTCTTTAACGATTTAATCACAAATGGACAGATGAATTGCGTGACTTACATTTTTCGTAATAGATAATCTTAAATTGTAGTATTTTATAGATGTAACTAAAAAAATCTATTTTAATTGTATATTCTTGATTCTATGTATTTTGTGTTCGTTAACTATGTATTGGAAGTATTGAGACTGGGATTTTACTAATGAAATTTAATGAATGTGCCTATGTGTAAGTAAAACAGTTTAATATTTGTAAACGTTTATTGACGATTTATAAAATTTACTCTTTAAGTCAACAAATTTATTATGACGCTTAATATATATATAATATGTATCAGTAGTTACTCACATATGATAATGGGCGTGTTTATTATGTAGCAGTCCCGGGACATTTTTTTTTGAGGCAGGAATGTTTCTGGGTTTCAGTCGTCGGGAGGGATATATAACTTCATAGCGTGGAACATGATTAACGCGACAATCTCGAAGAAACAGTCCAATTTCCTCGAGCCGGGCAAAGTACCTTATCTGCAGTAAGTTGAAGCCACAAGTTGGCAACACTTAGTCGGCCCCTGAGCGCAAGTTGAGCAACGCCGCAGCTCGTGTTTCACTCCAGCCAGCAACAAGTCATTAGAGCTCTTGTTCCACCAGACTCACGATGGAGTATCCACTTATCACTGAAAACCATTCAATTGAATTCCTTCACAGATTATATTAAGATTAGTATCTTCATTAGCTTCGTTACAAAGTAAGAAAACGTGTTGTGTTAAACTGAAGGAAACACAAGTTGAAATAAAAATTGTTTTTTGACATTTATTTAAAGATTTTCTGTGATTTTCTAAGACCTACAGCTGTGCTACTGAATATAGCTAGGGAGCAGGAAGATAGCGTTTTCAGATTCTTAAGCAAAAAGCATATTTGTTGTTTAAGTAATGTCTCACTATCACTCATAGAATTTTCCGAGACACATAGTTGTGGTAATGCGGTGACGAGACGATGGTGGAAGAATTTCGCGCGTGGGTAGCAGTGCAATTACAACGGCGTTGCGCGGCGCCCAGTCAGTGGACGCCAGCCAAATCCGCTCTCGTGGATAAGCTTTATTTCTCTCATAAAAGAGAAAATAATTTGCACCCCGTCTATACACGCAGATTTATTTTAGCCAAGACCAAGATATATTCTTCAATTAGACGAGAGAAATTGCGTTTGCTCCTAAGTCGTGTCGTTCCATCATGATTGTCTTCCGTAACCAGTAACGTATAAAAAACTGAACCCAATATAGTGTCGAATGAAGCCGTCTCTGTTCCTGATTTAACGTTGGTCTGTGTTAAATGTGGTAAATATTAAAGAAACTTATTATACCATGAAGTTTTAATTCTTATAAAAACACTCATTTCCACATCCTTTTTTCTCATTGATTTACGGAAATAATATGACGGTGTTCCTCTATCGAAATTATGGTCGGTGATTAAATATCAGCAAATAAAAAAACGTATATTAACGTCATAAAAATTGTATAAGGAAATTTGAACAGGGTCAAAATTGGAAACATGGAACCGTCAGAATCCCACGTCAATAAAGGATTGAGACACCTACGCTTTTTAAATTTATTTGAATGATGCACTCAAAAACTGGATAAAGAAATATCACACCATGGGAACACCCATAAATGGTGAAACCGAAAATATAATGCGTACTAAAGAAAATTGAATGAGGAATATGTGAAATCGGGATTACAAATACATTTTTATAACACCCAGTGTATGGCAGTTGGAGGGACAGGAAGAGATTTAGAAATGGAAGACGGAAGTGTAGTAAAGTGTTGCACCACGTATAAATACTTAGGGACAAATATTTCTAGTAAAGTAGGAAGCGAGAAGGAAATTAAGCAGAGAATAGCGATGTTGCAACAAAACAGGTGCACTCAATTATATGGAATAAAAATATAACAAATAAGGTGAAAAGGAGAATCTACGAAACGATAGTGGATAGTATTGCACTATATGGTTCTGAGGCTTGGGAAATAACTAAGGAAAATGTAGGAAAGTTAAGAGCGAAGGAAACGGATTTCTGCATACGCAGCTGTGGTGTAACAAGAACAGAAAGATTAAGAAATGAATACATTCGGGAAGAAATGGGGTGTTACATCAATAAATATCTTAGATACAATACAAGATAGTAGGTTGAATTGGTGTGGACATTTGAGACGAATGCCAGAGGAACGGTCCATTAAGAATATTTCACTGGCAAAACCGAAACGGAAGAAAAAAGGGAGACCTAAACTTTCACGGAATGAAGGAGTGATACTATCAATGAAAGACAGATGAATGCTAGATGAAGATGGGAAAGATAAAAGGAGGTGGGAGCTTTGATGCGAGAGACGCCGTAAAGCATAGTTCCCACTCGCATTTATATTTTATGGATATGAAACGAACCAAATCTCAATTAATTCATATATATATATATATATGTAACGGAAGAAAAAAGGGAGACCTAAACTTTCACGGAATGAAGGAGTGATACAATCAATGGAAGACAGATGAATGCTAGATGAAGATGGGAAAGATAAAAGGAGGCGGGAGCTTTGATGCGAGAGACGCCGTAAAGCATAAGTTCCCACTCGCATTTATATTTTATAAATATGTATGTATCGGACAAGATTCTTTCAGCTAATTCACATTCTCACATAGCTCAGCAGACCACTTTATTAATCGTGTGTGAATTTACAATCCAAATATAAATCACCATATAAACTCTTGGCGACAGATAATTTTAATGAGGGATGACCAGAAATTGCTTTTAAGCTTCAATTTTATTTAGCATGCTTGAGTGACATAACAGTTATCTGGAGCGCGGCTTTACCAACTAATACAGTTCATTAACCTTTTCAATTTTTACACGCATTGACAGTGCTGCAAGAAGATTTGTTTGAAATACTTAAATTTTAACATATTATAATTTGACGAACCCTGAACGTGTGAATTTACAACATCTCTTAACGTTTTTATAATTACAAACATCTATTTTCACAATAAAGCTTAGTTTACAGTTTTACGGCGTGCGTGGGCGTCATTATTGGTATTACTGAGTAATAAGAATTTTTCGTCGCCGTGCTAACAAATTGGCTTCACACAGCGCTTAAAGCTGAAGTTCAGTGGAGAATATATGTACAAAGCACATAAAGTCCGGTAGTTCCGGGGCTGTAGGATTAAGAGCAGTGTACTCTATTAAGTGCCGACGTTAAGCGAGGTTAACCACAGAAGTGGTACAACTTCACAAAGCTCAAATGTGACTCAGCTGACTGAAGTTCCCTCGAACCGCCGGGGTTCATCTGGTTAATGAAGTCGATTGAATCTTATAAATAATAGTTAATTATTTATATCCACTTCATTAATCCTAGAAAAACAGTTCGTTGAATTATTTTTCTTCATTCAAATGCTTTTATGATTTCGACTTTCATAATTCTCCCTTTTCCAAGACATACATTTATTGAATGTCCCTAAAAGAGAGGGATAAACCCATCAATAGCAAACATAATCTACATCAATTTTTTATCAAAAAACGAATATAATAATCCATAAACATTTGTCATTGTTATATGTAAATAATATAAGAAAATAATTGTTATTTAAGCTTCAAAATTAATCATTGTTTTTTAACAGAATGAAGAAATATAAGTCCGATATGAATTATTAATTGCGAAGAACATTAAATTGACAAAAATAATTGATAAAGATTGAGACATTTTGATGGCTGTCTTTTAAGACGTAGATTTTATCAGAAAATAAAACAACATTAAACTGCACAAAATTTAAACACCCAGCAGAATTCTCATAAAACCTAATGTTGTTAAAGCTTTTGTCGACCTTCCATTTGTGAATAATATTTATTTTAAAGTAATTGTATTATTTAAATCACGAAAAATCTATTCCATCTGTATGTTTTATTATATAAAAAGATTTATCAATAATTTATATTAAGATAATTTAGTATATAATATCTCGTGTAAATATTGCAATATTTGTTACACATGAGATGCAAAGAAAGCAATAAAAATCGCCTTAATGAAGATGTTTCTACTTTGAAACAGACTTGGAAAAAGATGTCAGTTCATATAACCACAAATTTTATATGAATATTGTAGCAGACCAATTATTATGTAATATTAATCTCTAAAGTGTTACGCTTTAATCAATTCCTAAATTTGATTGATAATGAAACAAAAACCTTAAAAGCATTTATGCATGTATTCTAAAATAAGTTATTTGGTCACCTCTTATGTCTGTTTCACGAAATTGTTTGCCCATATGATAAGCTCCACGGTCTTTAAAAGAAACTTAATGTATTAATAATATTAAAGAACTATTTTCTAATGAGTTTGCTTTGTAATTAATTAATTCATAACTGGCTTATTAGTTATTATCTATAGTGATTTTTCAAAGTTAGTTACAATAATTTGAAGAAATGACCTATTAATTAAAATAACCGTTGTTACGACAGCTATGCGGTATTTGTTAATTCATAATTTGTTTGAGTAAAGTAAATAAAGAAAAATAGGAGTTAAAATTAATGATAAAGTAAAGATATAGGTGTTTTAATACATAAACTTTTCAAATAATGTTAGCCTGTTAATTTCATGTTAGTGTTCATACTAATGAATTTACTTTATTGTGGATTAAATTAATATGTAATTTATTTCGTTAATTCCGTTGAAAAGTCCTGAAAGCGATATACGTGAACGACAAACTTTCGACGTTTTCAGGAAATCCGTTCTGTTGCAGCAGTCAGAGCCTGGTCAGAGAAAAATATATAGGTGTGATAAATTTACGAAGCTAGCAACGAGGATACCGTCAGAGTTTGGAAACTTGTAGCATATATTTGAGCTTCCTGAGATCCGTGAACTTTTACCTTAAAAAGATTCCGTGCTGAGGAGGAATTGAGATTGATAGGAAATAAATTCGAATTAGACATTAATTTGGAAATTTTAATTCATTTGAATGCTTTCTGTGTTCGCAGTGAAACATTTTAATAAGTAATTGGCATCTATGTAATGTTTTCAACTACAAAAAGCTTACAAAATATTTATAATTATAGAGATTTTGAAATCAATTCGATTTACGCATTTTAAGCATTTCATACGTCATTATAATTCCTGTTAAATATTGAGGAAGCGGTGTTATGAATTATTAGCCAGTCATAAATATTTTAAACTATTTATCCTATATATAAACATACATGCAAGTTCATTAAAAGAGTATTATACAAGTTAATTTATTATTATGTCCGTAGTATATTTCAGGAATATTTGAGCACAGAAAAATATTACTGTCCTTAAATTTTTTTTAAGTATTCATGTAAACATTTATACAGAGAAGATTACACTACAGAAAACAATAATCATGTAAAGGTAGCAAGTAAATATTTTGAAAACATATAATTGAGAGAGCGTTAAATTTTATATTAGAATATATTTAATCACTACCTCATTTTTTAACATAATTGATTTTCAGAATAAAATTTATTGTATATATATATATATATATATATATATACTCAAAACTTAATACAGAACCTACCTTAGTGTTAAAAAACGTTACTTTTAATATGTTTGATATAAATAAATAGTGATTCTGCCTATAAGACAGAACTAATGTAATATAAAATTTAATGACATTAGTTCGTACACAGCGCTTCGTTCCTCTTCTAATAAATTGTAACTATAAAAATACAAAATAACTATATACATTATAAAATGTATACTACAATTATCTATTTAAAAAAAATTCAATTTATTGTGCTTCATTACTTGTGTGACATGCACGCTTAAATTTCACCTCACTAAATTTCTAACAAATTCACCAAATGTGGTTCCAAATTTACTAACGAAAGTTCTTGTAAGAAGTAGTGTATTTTATATTATTTTTTGACTATTCTTTCTCTAATTTTGATAGTAATTAATTTACAGAAACTATTGCATCTGTAACCAAAAATGTACTGTTTGTTTCTTAAAGAAAGACGATAATTTATATTTTGCATTTTTATCTGTCATAATGTGTGACTAGAATAGGAAAGCCTGAATAAATCACTGGATAATTAAGATCTGAATCGTGCAACACTATATTGGATAATTTCTGCCTTTTTATGAAATAAGATCAATCAAAATGTCAAAATGTATGCAGGACGGTGTTTACCATTAAGTACTGACCCAAAATGATTGACGATTACGCATTGGATCGAAGTGACGCAAAGATTTACGGCAAATAATATGACACAGTGAATAAATCTCAGAGATGTAAGATTGATTGCTGGACTGAAAGCACACGAAACCTGACAAATACTGTAGCATCGATAAACGTATTAAATAAATACTTACAACTCATTAGCCTTGCTCGTATAATTGAATGATAAAATATTCTACGAATGTACCAAGAAATAATAAGTAGATGATATAAGAAAACGTAGGTAACGGAAAGTTAGAGTCTATAACTATCTATAATGAGAAATGAATATAAATATTAAAGTTGATAGACAAAATTGAAATAGATATAATGATTAAATGACCTTTGAATTTCAAATTGACATTAAGTTAATTTAAAAATGGTATTGGTGACATGAAAAGGGATGTTCTGGTACGGGGTGACGTTTAACGGGTTGCCAGACTGGCAGAGCTGTAGTTTCTACTTGAATTGGCATGCTCCACGAAACCACCTTTCACCCTTAGATAAGCATCGCCCACAGCGTTGAGGTTCACCTGCAGCGATAGCCTCAGAGTCTGAACAAACTCCAACACAAAGCCGAACAAGTTCTACAACATCGATCACGATAAAATGTGTCTATGCATAAAGTAGTTCGTATCGGTTCTGGTAAGAGAACTGTTTGGCCCTCACACATTAAATGGGGCTCTAATCTTCACATTCAATCAAGACGATGAGTCTGTTCATTTTCTAAAACGTTATCTGTAATGTACTGTAAGTATCTAACGATTAGATCTATTCACAGATGGTAAGAATTTACTTTATATCAATTTATAGAAGAAAAACTCCATTATCGAACCGTTTAGTAGATGTTCCAGAAAAAACTTTGCACTGTAGAGGGATAGCGGAGTAGAATTGGATACACTATTTCTTTTATTGGATAGTGCTGGAGATTGGTAAATATGGGTGAAACATTGCATATTGTCAAGGAATAAGTCCCGGCAACCGACTTTACCACGTTTTGACTGCGCCTTTGTGATTGAACTCTCGTTTTGGCGTCTTACATCTGTAAATTTATAATTTATGCGGTATTTCCACAGAAGTTAACTTCTCACTTCTAACTATTTAGTATGTTCGTAAAGTGGATGTAATTCCCTGTAGGTCATGGATCTGAATGGGCTTCATAGCCAAGGAAGAAGAAGATGTATTAAACTGCATATAGTTACGTATTAGGTTTAAATCTACTTGCATTAAGGCTCCGTGCGAAACCTTAAACTCAGGCTAGCGTGCGGGGCGGAACGGAATACTACTGTATAAGGCAAAATGTTTTGTGTCCCTCAAGAAAAAAGGAAAAACTAGCAGATTCAACATATAAGAATGAGTTACAGGTTGCTCTACCAAAAAGAATAGATTAATAAAGAAAATGAATTGGATAAAAGGGAAAAATGTTTTGTAGTTGCAAAGAAATCTCTTTGCGAAGTTAAAATTGTTAAAGCGATCAACCATACGCAAAATAAACGCAAAAGATGTTGAGATTTTTCTTAAATTTAATTTTTTTGAATTCATTGTTATAAATAAAGAATGAAACTAAGTATTTGGGTTAACATCTAGACCAAAAAAAGACCTGGAAAGAACATGTCCTAAAAACGACAGCAATTAAATCTAAAAAAAGGCTAATGGGCAGAAAATCGAAATTATCTTAAGACAATAAAATTTTATTATACAAATGTATCATTAAGCCAATATGGACTTACGGCATAGAATTGTGGGGATGCACCAAACCATCAAATCAAAAAAATAATTCAAAGGATAGTCAAAAATACTCCGCACAATCACCAACGCACCATGGTTTGTTTCCAATTTCACAATACACAACGATCTCAAGATCCCATTCATCACTAAAGTAAATTGAAAGACACAACACACTACCTTGAGCGAATGGAAGACAGCAAAATAGGCTAATAGCCGAAATAATCCACCCTCCTGAAACACAGAGAAGACTTAGAAGATCGTGGCCCACCGATTTAATTCAGCAAGACAGAAACTAGTAAAAATATATTTTTTTATGTATGGTATATATATACCATTGAACTTCTAGGGAATCGTCAATGGACGATTGCCCTACTCAGGTTTTAACATACTTTTATAAAATTTACTTATTGCATTGTACTGCAGATTGTAAATTAGCAATTTAAATAAACAAAAATAATTCATTGGAATTGAAAAACATCCTGTAACGGCCTGCAGTCAGGAGTGGGGCAGAACAGGAAATTTATAATATGTAATAATTTATAATATACCAGATTAAGTGGGAAATATAAAAAACTAATGTTTCGTACTTTAATGATTTTTACAAATTATGTTAAACACTTAGTGTCCCTATCCACCCCTATAAAGTTTCATATGTAAATAAATTCAAGTAGTCATTACACTTCGCCCCTTATCTTCTCAGAACACTCTTCTGATTTTGGAAAATAAATTATGATTACTCTCTCATGGAGAATATATACGACTCGGATGTACGCAAAAAGGCTACGCCCCAGATTATACATTAATCCCTCCTAACTTCAGTAATAACTTGGCTAAGGCTGCTAAAATATAAACGAAAGGAATCATTTTTACTATTTTTTGAAACCATTACCACGAAGTTCTTACGGGTGTTCTCAATTAAATGATAGGAATTGTTATTCGTAGACGCTTTTTTCTTTGAAGAATAGATTTATTCATACATAGTTGGATGAGATTATCTGTGAAACCTGGATGACTTATTTTAATGTAAACGTCTTGAAGATTTCTGTTGCTCAAAAAAATTTTAACAAATTGATCAAGTGACTAAAAATAACCATTCAATAGAAATATCAAACAGAGAATGTCCGTCAACCAATAATAGTAAGGATGATTCCAATGAAATCACTGTGAATATGGATCGTGACAGTCTCTGACTGCCAACAGAAGTTAAACTTTCCAATGTTTGCGGATCCTTTATAACTTTATTGCACAGGAATAAATGACATTCAAAATGAAAATTACTTTCATTTTATATAAAACAATCACACGATAGTTTCCTAACCCGCCAACTGAGTAAATATACGATGGAAATAAAGACATAAATTTCAGTAAAGGAGAGATGATACTTTAATATATAAAACCCTTATTTCTCAAATTATTTTGAGTGTTACATAAAATACGTTAAAATATTCTGAACGTAATAAATTGGTTTTTCTATTTTTCCGTTATGCGAAACAAAATGTTTAAAATAAGAGTAATAAATTTAAAGAAAAAAACAAACAAATTTTTTCGTAGCAGTATATAGTAATATAATAAACCGTCTTCCCAAGAAGCATAAACACGCGTTGTAAAAGCACGAGAAACGAGAGAGAGCACTCCGTGTTGGAAGAGTGTGGGCGGTGTAAATGCGCGAACTTAGTAGGAGCAACTTTCTAGCCCGGCGCTATCCATTATGTGTTATGTGAGAGAAATACGCACTAACAGACCGTGCTTTGCTACGCCAGAATACAAAGGTAGAAGATAAAGATTTTTCTCTAATGCTGTTTCCTATCTGGTTCCCCGGGTAAGAGTTCCTCGCCAATTACTGAGAGTAGAAATTATGCCGCTATAAAGGACACATATATTAAGTCAAATAATTATTTCTGATATAATATATTAAACGTTTAGCGGAATTGATAGATTCTTTTAGAAATAATGAATTATTTCGTCACAATGGGTGCAACCCGGCGGCAATATACATTTTATATTGTAATAATGTAAGTTAAACACCAAATTACTAATATTAAAATTACAAAAATTTCACACTAATTTTAAGCTTCAATATACTTAACGTAAACAATATCCCTAATGCTGTACGTAAATGATTTCGAACCCTTCCGAAAAGTCGGAAAGTCTCTTACGGTCCTATTTGTGAAAGAGTATTTACTCATGTAAGATCTTTGGCTATTCTTTTCAATTTTGAATGAATGAAAATTTTTCGCTACGTACGTCGGTAAACGAATACGAACTTTGATATAATTGCAGGCCTGTCCGTCTGTATACGCTTTGTAAAGTGCACAAAGCCTTGTCTTCTTTCTTCTAACAGATTATCCGTGCCTCTAAAAAATTGCATTTTCCATCCCATTTTGAAATCTACCCAATATCTTGTATCTGTTCGGTTCTGTAAAGGTCCTAACACTACTCCATACTCAAGAATAGACTTACCATGCGTCTGTAAGCCGTCTGTTTGGTCTTTGGGTACTTTTCCGCAGTTTTTTATTTACTAAGTAAAACGCCCTCCACCCTTTCCCAGTTACAGAAATGACGTATTCTTTCAGATTTAAGTATTTTTACGTATTTGTAACGTTTTTAAGGAGATTTTGGGTTTTACTTTAAATTAACTCAATAGGTTAAATAAATAATGAGGAAGTTTAAAATATTATGACATATATTTAACAAAGAAAATAAAGGAAAAACTTATCTTCCTACTCTCTTAAAAGAATGCATTGTAGAAACTGATTTTATGTTTCTTAATTTAAAGTAAAACAAATTGATTCTGTCTCTAAGGGGAATATAGTGGGCTCAAATACCTCGTCTTTACATTATGAATACTAATTATTGCTGGCGATGACCACTGTGGCATTTAGCTGACGGTTTTTAGGGATTTATGGTTCATTTGTACACTATCATCGACTACACTGAATCTAGTTGTTTGATCACCGGAGTCTTTGTAGTCATTGACGCGAAAAGTTTTCTGTAACTCGATGGTTGCCTTTGAAGTCTAGCTGAATGTCTCTTCTCTACTTACACCAGGTGTTTCCGTCCACTCGCCAACTTAATTAACTTCAATCTCTTTCTTCACTTTCCCTTTCTCGATATTTCAACAACTGCCCTGACTGGAATATTATCAACTGCTTCAACTACTATTGTCCTGTGTGTCTGAAATATTACTAACAAATAATTAACAATATCCCCGTCTTAACACCAACTTGATAACAACCTCACAACTACTCTGCTCGTCAATTACCAAACGTAATCTTTTGCAGTAAACTCGAAACCTCTGATTCCTTTCTGACTCTAATTTTGGCCAATAGGAACCCATCTTACAATTTCGTGTTCCCAATACGGAGCTCAAATGTGTAACCCAAAGTCGTGAAAACGCACGCAGCAGGCCATTCCACTTTATATGGGAAAATACCAGACGTGTCAAAATGTTGGGACCAAAGCTTTTCCCCCAACACTTATATGACATTTCTCGGTCCGCTGGGGCTTCTTAATCCCTCAAAGGGCCACTTCAATAGATGTTGTGATGTCAGGATATATTAATCTAGGAATAAGAGAAAAATTATCTTTGGAAACGGAGCGCTTTGGGGAGAAATTTGGAGCACCTTGGAGAGGAGAGCCTTTGAAAGGGAGAGCGGGATCTTTGGAAGAAAGAACTGTTTTGGGCGGACAATTAGAAATATTCCAAACAACAATAACACATCCATTACAGGTTATTAGTTCCAAATATATAATGTTTTGTATAGTTGTGTTATCATTTCCTTAGATATAGTAGTACCGGGTTATTACAAGGTCTTCCGCTACCTGAAGGACAACGGCCCCTTGATTTTAGCAGTTCATACAATTTATTTTAACACATTTATTTAAATTAAAATAAAATATAGTAAATATGTGTAAACGAAATTTATATTTGTGTACGTGTTTGTAATCTGTTTTCGTACTCTAATTTACATTGTACTTCAAAAACGTTTCTAATTTATGTACATATTATGGATTTACTTTTTGCCGTCATTAATTCCATCTCATATATGCCCTACCAACTTTTAATTCTGGTTGGGTTCGGTTGAAGAATATTAGCAAGTTGGACGCTTCCAATTTTTCTGTAAACAATAGTCATCCGCAAATAATCTTTCGTCAAATCATTTACAAATGCTAAAAATATTACGCTTCCCTGAAGCACCAGTGACATAACTTCAACACGATCACATAACTCTCCATGTATCCTAACTCTGAGCTTTCTATTACATAAACTAGCAAATCCAGTTTATTATTCGTTTGTCAACACCAGATTTTTCCAATTTTGCTAATAGAATATGATTTATAGTTATTATAACCATATGCGGTCTATATGGACTCTGTGGATTGTTTCGTCCTTCGTGCAAAAGTCGTTGTCAGGAAACCTCAAATTGTTCAAAGTTCTGACACTTTAATTTCCAACATTTTAAAACCATAATTAAATAACATATTAACAATGAAAATCTGTAATGACGAGCGCATCGGGAATCAGAACGTTTGCTGGTAATAACGTGTTTTGTGAGTTTTTCTTTTATTTCGTTCAGCTTGCAGAAAACAAAAAACGTGAATAATAAATTAATATAAATACGTCAAATAAGTCAGCAAATAAATTTTATTAAACTAGATAGAACGTTTCATCCAATTTTGTGGACTTTTCCAAGTAAATACACAAAAAATATATAAAATAAATATTAATTTTGAATATATAAAAATTTAATTACAATATGAAGTCTAATTTTCAATAAAGTAATAAAAAATAACAGACCTAAATTTGTAAATCGATAAACTATTTATTTTCATTCAAAATTAGACTTCAATTTTTAACAAAATTATTATGTATTCAATATTAATATTGATTTGGTTAATAGTTACCTGGAGAAGTCTACAATGTAGCATGAACATTGTACGTAATTAGTTTATACATTTAAAAATTACCTGAAGAAGACCACAAAGGTGGGTGATCAGTTGTATTTATAATAACCAAATGTTAATTAAATTTGTTTGGTGACATATTTGGCAAAGGTGGGTGAACAGTTGTATTTATAATAACTAAATGTTAATTAAATTTGTTTGGTGACATATTTGGCAGTATTTTTATATATTTAATATAAGCGAGACTTAAATACATATCACTTCCTAGTATCGTAAAATAATAATTACCTCGTATTTAGCAAAACGAGTCTGGGATTGGGAACATACATTGAATTTATATGCCAACAAAACTAATAAAATATTAAATAAATACCGACATGTACTGCAAGAATTTCTCTTCACATTAACAGTAGCATATACTAAATTTAATGTACTGTCACGACGACTGTAAAGTATCGAACTGTTATGTAAAGTAGTTTCTATAGTATCCATTCTTAAATACTCTTTAATTTAACTCTTAAAATTTAAATAACTTTAAAATCATGTAGATATATTTTTAATACTATAAAAGGGTAATAGTACAGGACAGTGAGTTCGTAAATCTCATAATTATGTTAAAAAAAATATCAATCATCAGATGTTAATTATTATGAAGAATTGAATCATGGTTTGAGGAATTAACCTGTCGTTTAAAGGAGAATATAGTTTCGGAAGAGTGACAGGGGGTTCGTGCCTGATCGTTATCGACTTAGACGGAAACAATTCAGATAAACGGCGTCAGTCAAGTCCCGTGTTTATGGGGCAAGTCATCAGAATTGTGTCTACTGCAGATGGCATCCAGACACGATAGCTAACAGCCTTTTACAGCCAACGAGCGACATCAGATTTAACATAATACAGACATAAAGATACATTTATAAAGTCGTAGATGTTGCTTTGTTGAAAAGAAACTGAGAAGTATTGCTGAATAGCTTGTATTTAGTAACTAATATAGGAATTATATTTTGGTATCTTCTTATAACTGCAATCCAATATTTTTAAATTATTATTTTTATCATAATTGTTTCATTATATTTGTGTTTGTCAAATTAATTACATGTTGCGATGTACCAAACAGTCTAACGGTTATTCAAATGATTTCATGAGAATCGTGTCGCAGAAGTTTACGTTTCGTCAAGCGTGGCTTAGTCATAAAACTGATTTATTCTTTTTCCTTCAGTAGAAACTAAAATATAGATTATTATTGGTAATTTCACGGTCTATTGGGTTCACTCATTTCCGTGTCCAACATTGTATTAAATGTCATACCCAGGTAACGCTGAACTATCCTTTAGTGCCTCATAAAATGACTGGGGAAAGTCGTGCTGGTAGAATTTAATTCAACTGTTCGCATTAGACCAATGCAGTTTAATATAATTAATATAATTATTCCATGTATGAAATTTCTTTAATCGCATCAACAGCTAAGGTCATTAGCGACTACTTTACCATTTTTGGGATCTTACCTTTGTAGCGTTACTCGATTTGTGATACAAAGTGGCACTGGAACATACAAGCCAGTAAACGAACCCGCGACCTCTGTTCTACGAGCCAGTGACGCTAGCCACTAGACCAGAGCAAATGTATGAAATTGTTCCAATAAAAGTAGAAAACTATTATTGTCAATGCAATTTACGGTTTAGGAAAACTAGGTCAAGGTATTAGAGAGTCGACTAACTGGTAATTGTTGCTTTAATATTTTACTATATGGTCGCGAGACCGGGATGAAGACTGTTGGAGGATCGATACGCTGACCACGCATCACTCCAAATTCGGAATGTTTAATGCAAGATGACAGTCAGTAGTTGACCCGGTAGGCCCAGGCCTTCAATGGGCTGTAGAGCCAAAGAAGAATATTTCACTATCAATGAAGTAAATTCAAATACTGGATCCTATTAAATAATCTGTGATATTAAATCCTTACAAATTTAGGAGATCTCCAATAAATTAACGACGGTTTTGTGAACTTGTATTTATTAACCAACTGTGCTGCCATAATCGAGACAATCTCTCTGGTTGCCGTAAAATCTGGCACTCATAAAATAGATTGACTACAGTCCTCGTAATATAAAAGGGGTACCCATAAGTAATTAATTATTTGAGGAGTCTATAAGAACGAATTTATTTACTTTTAATTTTATTGTAAATCAAATACATAATCTCCATTATTATGTATGACCTTTTTCCACCTTGCTGGTAGAGTTTCAATCCCCTGTTTGTAATTTTTTTTACCTTTAAAGAAAAATAATATTCCAAGTTAGCTCGCACATCATCCATACTTTTGAAATCTTTATTGCTTCCGGAGTGTTCCATGGATCTGAATAAATGAAAATCGGTTGGTGCTATTCCTGAATAATATGGGGGATGTGGGAAACTCCCAGTTAAACTGTCTTATTTTTTCTTGGGTTAATCTAGCTGAATGCGGCCTGGCATTATCCCCTTTCTGTTGACTAATTGTTACCAATTATTCTTCGTGAAACCTTTCTAATTATCGGCACATACAATTCAGCCGTAATTGTTTCTCTCGGTCCTAATAGTTCAAAATGGATTGTGCCACCAGTCCCACCAAACGCACAATAACACCTTTAATCTGAGTGATGGAATAGGAGTGGATATGGAGAAAGTCATTGCCTGGTGCGCTTGTTGTTGTTGCACAATACACATCTCATCACCAGTAACAATTCTTTGGAAAAACGGATCACTTTGTTGTCTACCCAATAGAGATGTACAAATTTTATACTGTTGATCTTTATTCATCTCTGACAATAGATGTAGAACCCATATAACTTGCCTATAAACTTTGCCGATTTCTTGATGTCTTTGGACTGATTATTAAGAAGCCTGAAAAGTTCTTGCTATTTCATTAATACTTATCTTGGTATCAGCTTCCACCAGTGATTTTCTGAATGAAAATGAAACAGCATGTAATGACGTAAATGTTCTTCAGTTGGTTCATACTCTGCCATTTTACATCGGTTACATAAAAACGTTTGAATTTAGAAGTTTTAATATTGCGCAATGACTCACGACTTTATACACTCACGCTCTGAATTAGATTGGAGCTAATTCCCCAAACTAAGAATTTATTGATTATTTATGGGTACTCCTTATAATTGGTAAACAACGTAAAAATGTTTATCTCAGTATTTTTAACCTTTTATTCGTCTTTATTAGAAAATGTGTTAGAAAAAATTCATGATAATATTACTGACTAAATATGACCAAAATCGGAATTAACACTTTACATTTGAGCATGATGATAGTTCTCATCGGAATTGTAATTTTATTTTAGAAATTATTGATAAAGAAACAATATTACTCATTTTAATTAGTCTGTGAAATTATTTTTAATTATTGGGTGGTAGTGATGTGAAAATTTTAGTGTCGTTGAAAATTTAATTTTGTATCGTATATACAGTACAACTTGAGGATCCGGTAGGAAAACGTTGTCCTGCTACAGATCTCGCTAGAAAAATATAAATATTTTATTCAGGATAATTCAAATACCTAAACTAATAAAAGTAATCATAAAACGAGGAGCAATTTTTTAAAACACTGAGTCATCACAAAAGTTTTAATTAGGGGGTTAGATGGAATGCCGCCAAATGAACATGTGAATAAATCGTAATTAAAATAATTCCCCCTTCACATTTTCAGAACATTTTACTTTAAATACACTTAATTTGCTTAGTATAGAATTAATAGATAAATAATTCACTCAATATGTACGTAATTGCAATCCACGGAATATATCAGATCTCAGCAATCCGATACGAAATGTCAAAACAATATCAAGATACGACGCAAAGAACTCGCGCATGTGTTTATGTGTAAGTCAAAAGTCGCACATTATTCAAACGCTCAAGGTAAATATTTAGGAAAATGTTTTTTATGTGACAACTCCAAAAAATATACAAACAGATTTTGGTCGGAAAAAATATATATAATTTTTGGACCACGACAACAGTGCTACCAAACGCGTCCAACTATAGATACGAACCATGCAGGTGATCCAATACATACAAAACAAATCATAAAATTGGTCAAACCTTTTGGAAAGAAGAATTACGAATACTTACACACACCGGAATTTTATGTATTATGGCGCGATAATTATTATCACTAGTTTCATTGCTATTTTTGACCTGATATTCTGAGATATAAATAATAATCTCCAGCTTCTCTTTATTATACCTTTCGCTTTGTAACATTCAGGTCAGCTGCAGGATACGAGCCGCATCTGGCTGATAAGTCGTAAAAGAGTATCTCATAAAACTGTATCTTGCACAAAGATTCCTCGTTGCACGACTCTTCCCGAAGTATATGACATTCTTTCCCCAAGAGCACATTTAAACTTCGGGAGCTCGGCTACATTTCCATGTGTTTTAGCGCTCTGCTTGAGATCTCAATTGCACAGGCGTAATCTAACTACCTGACAGTTATTAAGTAATTCATTCGTACAAGAACTAGGTTGACGCGTGATTAACATAATATAATTTGGTTTATTTAAATTCAAGTTGAAATGTACTTTAAAATTATGTTAATAGCAGACCAATAATAAATAACGAGAACGTATTAAATTTATTCATAAATGCAAGTTTCTACGAATCAAGGTGATGATGTAACTAAACATTAATCTAAAAGACTTTCCCATTACTTAATTATAAGTACTGTAGGAAAATTAAGTTTCTCCTTATACTTACCTAACAGTAAATGTAATATTTCATTTAATGATTTAATATAAATATTTCTGGGTTATATAGATAATGAAACACGACGTTTCGATAACTATCACTTTCATCGTCTTCAGGTGGCTGATGGTTTCATCCACGTTGTAACCTTGACTTTATGAAATTAAACGACTGGTTTAATATAAAATAATGTTTCTAATAGCATGGGCAAATAATATAATATATATTTTAATTGTTTTCGTAAGATATGTTTCTACATATCTTTAACGTCCCATCCCTTAAAAAATCAGAATAAAATCTATAATTTCATAAAAACTATTTATTATGAAATAAATTTAGCGTGAGATTAATTAATTGACGTATATTAGTCTTTGATACGACCTTATTTATTTATAATTCAGATTTTTATGATTGCTGGTTACATATGCTTTCCTATATAAATAAATTTGAGGATTATACTTCTTCACATTGGCGTTTCTAGTGGTATGTATTGGATCATTGGATAAAATAATTTTGTGTATTTGTATCAATTTTGTCAACGAGGAAACGTGAAAATGTTTGAAAATATTTCAAGTATAATTGTAGCTAAAATAGCAATATACAAGGTTATTCAAAAACAAAGATTTATTTCTGTCAATTTACATGAAAATAGAAGTACAATTCCAACGTTCCTAAACGGAGAACAATAAAAATTTAGAGAGGTGCTTTTGCTTGTCTGAAGAAAATTGAGGCGACACTTCAGTAATATTTAATTTTTGTGCTGCTATTAACAAAACTAAACTATATTGTTGAAATTCAACTTTTTTTGCCGCCATTTCAAGAAACAACCCCCTTGTCATATGCATATTTAACAGTGGCATCGAAAATTCGAGCCGACCCCCCGTGGTCTAGTGGCTAGCGTCGCTGCCTCACAACACAGAAAGCCGGGTTCGAATTTTTGGCATGGGCGTGCATGCTAGAGTCGTCATGGTTACGGATGCTGGAATTAAGACTTCTGGAGAATCGATACGCTGACCACGTATCACTTGAAATTCAGAATGTGTGATGTAAGACGACAGTAGAAGGTGGTTGCATCTGTAAACGGAAAAGCACGGGTCGTCCACGCACATGTCGAGCGTATTTATACACTTCACGAAAGAAAGGGTGTCAAAGGAAATCTACAACACGAGCAAGCAAGGAACTTAACAATCCTGAACCAACTATACGCTCAGTTCTGAAACGCCATCTGCAGCTAACACAAAATGCAGTTATTGCAAGCATGGCATCCTAATGGCTACAGAAAAAGGTACGAATTTTGAATTATCTTTGTAAAGGGTACAGAGGTGGACAATTTTTAACGATTATTTTTTTACCAATTAATCCATTTTTCATCTTTCCGGTAAAGTTAATCGCCATAATGTTAGAATTTGCGTAAGTGAAAATACTACGAACCTTCTTAAAGATGAAAAATATCAACCGAAGGTTCACAGTTCAATAAACAAAGATTGTGTATAAAACTACGACAGGGCTCACATAGGCATGATACAAAAGTGGTTATTACTTCAACTTGAAAATGATTCAAGTGACTTCATCGTCATTGAAAAATTTTGACCCAACACTTACAAATTTAAAATTATATATTTTTAACATTTAATTGATAAATATACTGATATAACTTCGAATCCAACTCGCAATACTGATTTCTAAACATGCTTAATATTTTTAATATTCCCATGAATTAATATTTGTACCTTATACATTTGAAAATACTAATATATGGTGTAAATAAATAATCCACTTTAACTTGTCTTTTGCAGCTTTAAGAAGGATTTTAACGGACTCAAAAAGCACTCTTTCTTTTGGATTAACAGGCTACATGAGGGTGATCCTGAAACAGACAACTCCTCTATAAAAGCATAGGAAGGGAATTGAAAAGGGGGGATGTGGGAGGTAGACCAAGGTAGCCAAGGGTTAACTAGGGCTGTGGTTTAAGGATCCTACCCGGTGTTTCACCTAAAGAGATGCAGGGAAAACCCTAGAAAACCTGCATCAGGTAGGTCGGGCATTGGGTACTATTCTCACGCCCTTCCGAATAACGGAAGTCGAGTTTACTGCGGGGTCGCAGCATTCCCTTCTCCATGTCTCCACCAGTTTCAGGAGGCAGTTGACCGACTGATCCAATGGGATCAGCGGTCAGCTCTTGCCATATGCCCAAGATCTTCGATCCCAGTACATATACCTCCTAAAATAGGTGAAGGTGTCTCGGCATGTGAGGACTTTAATAAAAAAAAACAGTGAGAGGCATTTCTGACATAATCAGGTGAGCCCCGCAGTCACTCTGGAGTGTAGCACCTGCGAGAAAACTCCCGCAGCGCCTATCCTATTCAAAACCACTCTTTTTACACGGGCTCTTATTGGCCTACGAGCGAGTTACACCTACAGGAGTGGAGATGCCGTCACGCTCCAGCGCTGCTATTGCCTCTCTATCTTTGTGTTGCCAGGCTTTGTCCCCGGAAACCAACCTTGATCCCATTAAGATGTATATTTAGGCTACGTGTAACATTCTATTAAAAACGTTTAATTTTATCTGATTAGTAATTTACAAATTTGCATCGATCTGAAACCAAAAGGAACATATGTTGACAGTACTGTATCTGTTTCAACGACAATGCTGTGACTTCCAACAAAACTCCTGTTGCTGCAATAGATGGCGTGGGAATGCTCGCCCCCTTTCTTTCTCTTACTCTCTCTCTATCTCCCTCTGTCTTTCTCTCATGCTGCCAAATTTACGCTTAAGAAAATTTAAGTTTAAATTCCTGTTACAATCCATCATTTTTTCATCGTAATCCGTTGAGCCGTTTAGGATCCTATTCAAAACTAACTTCCAGACGGACATTTTAATTTTACCTATTGCTATAGAATTTTTTTCATGTAGTAGTTTGTTAATTTAATGAACTTTACAATTTATTTCTGGTAATTTATTGAAATGATGATTTTTCTAATATCCTTTTTTTGAACAATGTAATAATACAACTCATTTTTGAAAGAAAGTGAAACCAAATTACTCAAGAAGTACACATTTCTGCAGAATTAATAGGATCGCTTTAAAAGTTAAAAAATACTGTAATATTTGATGATGAAGTAGAGAAATAATACTATAGTAAATTGATATATAGTATTGTTCTAATATTTGATTTTCCAGGCAATATAAGTATTGTATCTATATATTTTTGTCTTCTCTCTAGTCCAATTATAAATGAAACATACAGCGCCGTCCTAAGATATCCGTAAGCCTACTGTTTGTAATGCGACACGACAGGAAGAAAAAAAAATAATTAAATTTCCTGAGCAATGTTCGGAGAAAAATCGGCGTATATTTTGCGTGTGCCCCAGAGAACATTTATTGTGTTTTGGGGGTTAGATTGCGTTTCTGTGGTGGCTATCGGCGCCGCAAAAACAAGCCCTACAACTTTTATGAGCAGACTGTAGTTTTTTCGCCACGTTGTACGTACGTGCAACACGATACATACGCCATTGCTCTTCGGAAAGCAATCTATTATTGCTGGTAAACCCGAAATTCCCCTCTGACCTCGGCGACTGTTTTCCAAGCAAATATAAGCACTGAGAGTATTTCATCGGAAACTCATAAATATTGCTATCGCGCAGGCAGAGACGCACTGCTCTGTTATGCATGTCCCGATAAATTATTTTTTATCTTTAATTAATTGAATAAGCTGGTCTTTCCAGACAAGTGTTTGTTATTCGATGTACAATGAAGAAGCAATTTTATGGTGGCATTCAGCAACTAAGTACAAGTAATCCTAGTACTTAATTTTGGAGGGGGGGGGGAGAATTATGACAATTTTTGTGTTATTTACCATTACTCAAAATAAAACTATGATCACCCCCTAAAAATTGTAATAATAATATATCCAAGGCACATAAACTACAAATTCTCCCCATGGTTTTAAGGAAAAGTTACATGTTATTTAACGCTTAACAGCTTTGAAGGGAAGAACACATTTAAAAATTCATTACATAAATTAAAGTACTGTAATAACATGAACTATTTTACATCGATTAACCTAACTCAGAAATAGGAAATCAATATTTATGGAATAATTTCCTCCAAAACTACTTTTACCTATAAATCTGAAAAATCAAATATATAACTGAAAACCTTCGATGGAATCGTTTTCGCAGTTTCTCTCCATACATGTACGTCTACCGTTCTCCTGTCCAATTGAGTAGAAATAGAATAATTATGGCTACAGCTGTTAATATTGTTAAGTACTTAATACTTATTGTGATTCAAAATCAAGTACAATTATTGCATCGTAACATTTATTTATTCCAGCGCCGTTGCCTCTTCCAAAGACCTTCCTCCCCAAAGATGCAATTCTTTTCAGCGTGTGCCAGGAAACAATTTTCCTATTCCTCTTCTTGGATAGAACAAAAGCTAATTAAATTGAAAATAAAAGTGGCATTTTATTACGCCGATTACTACAGTATATAACTTTTTTAAATATGAAATAGCAGTCAATAATTCAGAAATTAGTGTTTAGCAACATTTCCATCTCTATTTATACAATAGGTATATATTTAATGTAAGTGGATATTAATAAATTCCAACTGATAGACATCACAGACTGCACAGAAATACAGTAGTGAAAATAAATTTAAAATCGGCTAACCAGTATTTAAATATCTTAAAAATATTATATTTTATGTTTGTTGGAACATACGTATAATATACTAGTTAGTTAAAAGTTTTATAGCTAATTAATGCGTTAACAACTTTCATCTGTCTTCCACGGGTTACTTGAGACAGTCAAAAAATAAATAACTGAAAATAAATAACTAAAAGATCAATAAAATAATTGAACTCGTAATTAAGGAAGAAATTATTTGCTAAACAATAATTTAGAACAAAAAATGATTTAAAATACGAAATACAAAAACGTACATGTAAAATAAATTGATGGAAACTATACACTATTTAAAAAGCTTGTATACTAACTACTTGTTAACATTCGTTTTTATAATAATGCATAATGCCTGTTTATGTAACCACATTTTTATATAAATTGTTTTCAATAATGAACTATACTACGTTTCGTTTCTCATTTGGGACATCTACAGGTATACTAAAATGAATTTGAATCAGGCTTGCTTGTAGTAATGAGACACAAGAGTTTTCATAAATTATCCGTAGTATATAATTACTGTTCCTTCTGTACATATAGAAACAAGTAATCCTGAAATAGATAAAATTTGAATTTTACATATTATGTAAAACACGCAAAAACGAAGAGGTTGGAATCCATTTCTATGTGTACAAAATATAATAAATATAAATACTTAATCATGTTAACACATTAAATAAGAAATGGGTATTAATTAATTAAACTATTAAAATAAATAATTAAATCATGAGACTTGCCGTTGGCTGCTAGTACACAACATTGAATAAGAAGTTGGTTGTTTAGCTTGCCTCGTGAATTATAATTAAAGCTTCAATATGCTGAATATATTAATTTTAGTTCAATTAAATTTAATTTTCATTTAATTCTGAAAGCACCTAAAGCTTTATAATTTCATGATGACGTTGTTTTAATTAACAGATAAAAAATTAGAGTTAAAATTATGATAAATCAATTGAAAAATAAATACAGTATTTGAGATATATTTTATTAATTACCCGCCCCACTGTCGCGAATGAAATATGAATACAGTTCAACACGATATGCATCATATTCATTGATTTCCTTCGTTATGTATAATGCGGTATGCAAAATGGGTAAGAAATAAGAATTAATAAAATATTGTGTGGTCGTATGGGCTCAGTGAAACTCCGAAAGCATATGGCCTCAGATGGTCACAGGCGTAAGGTTTGGGAAGCGGACGTGTTCGCACCCCAGGGTAATAAAAGGATTAGTGCGGGATGTTTGTAATACTATGCTAGTGACCAGAGATGGAGGATTAGACCAGCGGGGGAAAAATGAATTGAGGCCAGGATGAGAGGATAAAATTGGAAATATTTTGTTTCGAATATATCAACGGGGTACACAGGTGTAAATTCTGGACGGCCAGAATAATGATTGCTGATAAAGAAGTGATCTGGGGCGAATATCGGAAATAAAGCAAGGTATAACAATGAGAAGATTGGGCGTGGCTAAATTAATTAAGGCGCTTATTTGGGCTACCACTAAAAGTATTTCTATATCATGCTACATAAGATTTCTCTCATATCTAAGTCAATTTTAAAAAGTTATAACATAATGACAGGCTAATAATTTTAGCAGAGGCATGCATACTGGTATTGAGCAGAAATACATTAAGACTTAACTTAAGGGAATAACATCATAATAATTATCTGGAAACAAGTACGTATATTACAGTTTTTAAAGTGCTTTGGCCGGATTTTACATGACGACGACCAGAACCAACGATGTCTGAATAAGTAAACATATAACCTTCTGCAGACAAATTTAATCTACAATTAGAATATGTCTGGAAGTTTTATAAAACGTAAACTATGGCGCATACTTTGATTCTAAAAGTCTTATCACAATTTAAAATTTTTCCTTCTTCCTCACCGTAAGGTTTTGTACTAGAGACTGAGATAATGAAGAGCGTATGCAGAGTGTGTGTTGTAGTAATCAGCCCTTAGACTAGTCCATGCTAACGTATTCTGCAAAAACTCTTTCATTTCTACATAACACTTCCTCACTTAACTGCTTAGTGTATTTCATCCTTGGCCTCCCTCTTCTGTTCTTACCACACACAGTTCCCTATAATACTAATTTTAATAGATCATCATGTCTTAAAACATGGCCTATTCATCTATTCGTTCTCTTGATCCACGTCCTCCATATTATTCTCTCTTCCCCTATTCGGCTTAGAACTTCCGCATTAGGTACTCTATTCACCCATATGGTTTTCAGCATTCTTCTAAAGAACCAAACTTCAAAACATTTTATTTAATTTCCTTTCTGCAACTCCTACAGTCCACGCTTCGCACTCATATAACGTCACACTTAATGCCAGCATTTTTAATTATGATTCCCTAATATTAATACTTATATTAGTCGTAAGTGTAATAACGCTTCTTTTGAAAGCCTTTCTTGCGTATGCTGTCCTACTCTTTATGTCTACTATACTTTTACCCTAGTTATTATGCTGTCCAAGTAACAGATTGCCTTTACTTCCTTCAAAATTTTCCTATGTTATTCCACTTTTTCTCATACAAACCATTACCTTGGTTCCCCTCTATTATACCTCATGTTGTACTCTACCTCTAGAACCACGTTCGTGTCATTAATTATGGTTTCCAAGTCTTCTTCTGACTGCCCTAATATCGCAATATCATCTGCAAACCTTAGGGCTCCTACTTCTTCTGTAGTATTGTGTTTCCCTTTCCATATTCATTTTTAACTTTATTCATCGTCTGTTATATATATATATATATATATATATATATATATATATATATTCTATAACTTGTATCCCGTATTTCTTTTATATATTTCCATTTCAATTGTGTTTCCCTTGCGAAAGAAGGAGTTCATGTAATTCTGTTATTCAAAAAATTTGAATTTAATAATTATGCCGTTTTTGGGGTAACAGGGTATATGAGGGTGGCAGCTCTCTTTTAAGGCATAGGAAGAGAATTGAAAAGTGGGGTTGTGGAAAGTAGAGAAAGGTAGCCAAGGGTTGACTAGGGCCCCCGGGCTATAGTTTAAGGATCCTATCCGGTGTTTCACGTAAAGAGATGCAGGGAAAATCCTGGTAAACCTTCATCAGGTATGTCGGGCATTGGGTACTATTGTCACGCCCTTCCGAATGACGGGAGAAGAGTTTTCTGTGGGGTCGCAGCATTCCCTTCTCCGTGTCTCCATCAGTTTTAGAAGGTAGTTGGCCGACTGATCCAATGGGATCAACGAACATCTCTCGCCACATGCCCAAGGTCTTCGACCTCAATAAATATACCTCTTAAAACAGGTGAGTGTCTCGGCATCTGAGAACTATAAAAAAAATAGAGTACGAGGCATTCCCGACATATTCAGGTGAGTTCCGCAGATCACTCTGAGGAGAAGCGCCTGCGAGAGAAACTCCCACAGGCACTCTTCCTAATTTTTTGGCTTTCGGGTTATATCTAAGCATTCTATCCAGTGATTCACCTAAAAGAAATGCTGGGTAATCCCTAGAAAACATGCATCAGATAGGTTGGGCGTTTGGGTATAATTCTTACACCCTTTTGAATGGTCGATGATTAGTTTGCTACGAGATCGCAGAATTCCCTTCTCCGTGTCTTCGTCAGCTTTAGGAGGCAGTGAGCCGACTGATCCAATGGGATCAGAGGATCAGTTCAAGGTCAAACGACCCCAGTGCATACATCTCTCAAAACGAGGTGCCTCGGTATACTGTCTCTCCTGCAATATTAAATATTGTAAATAATCTTCTTACTGCTGCGAAATTTTTCAAATTATTCCACCCACTGTTTCATTTAATTATTACAATAACTTATTTTATGTTATGCATATTGTGGTCTACAATTGTATGTGTAGAAGAGTGAATACTTAATACTTAATTTTATTTTTATAGTTTTATTGATTTTCTCATTTGTGTGAATATTTAGCAGGTACCATTGTATAGCTGTGGAGTATTTTAGGTGGGACGTAAGCTATACATTTCTTTCACTGTAAATAATATATTAAATATATTTTCATTTGTGCTTCTTTTACAATACATTGTCAGTAATTCAAAGCGTGACCGACTAAATTTTACCTGAAGAATTACTTTAAATTTTTACGATGGCAGTAAGCGTCACGACAGTCTCAAACGTAACCAAAACAATTAATCGCTTGGGACTGACAATAATGTGACACAGCACGTAAGACTACAAGTAAAAATTTTTTGTTTCCCTCTCAAAAATTAACATTTTTAATTAAAAATAAAAATTGATTAACATAATTTGTATTCTTTACATAAATTTAAGTAGTAATCATCCGTCAATAATGTTTCCTTTGTTATCTTACATCAGCTGTACTTTGTATGGAAGTTATAAATAATAAGCTTTTACGCGTATTGGAGAAACAAAGTCTGACACATAGGCAAAGGAAGGAAAAGAGAAAGCATAAAATTGTGTGAGGCTAATGAAAGGGGAGGAGTAAGAATGACGGCAGACAAGAAAATCGCTGGGAATAGTAGAGGGCGCTGGAAAATGGGTGGAGGACAATGGATCGGCGCAAATCTCTGATAAATTGTCTGCAGTTGCTCATGTAATCGGCGGCCACCAATTCTCCTCCGGGGGAACAAACATGGCCTTATTAAAAAAACTGTCGGGCGCAAAAGGGGACGTGATAAAAGTGCAGCGCCTTGTTCTCCGGGTAAAATATGTTGTTCCAATGGTAGTAGAAGCGTTCTCTCCTCTATCTCCGCAGCGTCGTTCCTAAACGAAGCAGTTCCATTACACGAACTGAAGCGAAACTAATGTTGCTATATTACCACGCTTTATTCCAACTTTGTGAATTATAAGACTCCATTAAACGTACCTTTTCCTTGGAGGAAGAAAATCGTGTTTCCCAAGATGCGTCAACAATCCATTCTTGTATCACAAGTTACCGTAATTCCACCTGGTTAAGTGTGTGCGAAAGTTATGAAATTTGTTGATCACATGCATCGTCTTCAAGATACGTTCCATCTGTTTGTGAACATCAATATATACTGTGTTGCTTAAAACATTATCTGGGTTAGTGCAAATGGTCAAATAAAGTATAGAGGGAAATATATGTGAAATAATTTGTTGAAAACTTCAAATTTCCAACTTCATACAAAGAAACAAGAAGATAATAAATCGGGACATTTAGATAGTCGTGTGTCAACACGATGCGCAGTGGGCATCTCCACCCATATTGTAAGGGAGTAGGGGAGGGGGTTGACAGCAGCTCATTTTAACTCCAAGTTTAGTAAACGAAACTTCACTCTCGGAAAGCAATTCTAAAAACATTGGAGCTAGGAAATATAATACTGTCAATTTAGGATATGTTGTACGTTAAGAAACTCATCCGTAAAATGTAATAGATGATAAGTATAGGGTGTGTTAAAAAGACGTCGTTGTCTCCAAATCCCGTTTGTATGAAAACAATTAATGTTTTTAACACTCCTAGTTGCATTCTGGCAGTCCGTTGAAGGGGAAGTTTCTCCTCAAACGACAACGCCTTTCCCTACTGCGCATTATAAACATGGCATGTAGAATCTCACCAACAGTAACTGTTTCTCGGTTATAAACAGGCTTAAATTTTTTCTTTGGTTTTATTTATACTCGCACCAACTGCTAATACCTTTAGCGATTGTCCTTTATTTTTCACTATTAACATCATCGCAGTCGTGAGATAAAGTATAACATGATATAAAGATAATTAAACAACCACATATACAGACAAGACGTAAGATTTAATCCAATTAATTTTGCGGAAAAACGTATATTGGCCAAACTAAACATTCTGTTGAAACTAGATTGTAACAACACAAAAACAATAATAGTCTTCCCACTATCCTTAGAAGAAAATATTTATTTTTTAGTTAATATGTAAATTTTAGCATCTGGAATCACATTTTTAAAACGTAAACTACCAAAAATTTATTATTATTTATTTATTAAAAACACTAAATTCCCTTAAAGTGAATGTTTTTGACTAATATAAATATATTATATCTTAAAATATTATTATTTTTCAATATAAATTTGAAATTAATTAGTTATAAAGTTAATGATTGGTAATAGTTATTAATAAGTTTAGAAATTGTTAATTGAAATGTTGTACTATTTTGTTTATTCGGTTATTAAAAGTATTTAACATTTTATACAGTTTTCTTCATTTTCCACAAATTTACATTGTTTAGTTTAACGGTTTACAATACATTGTTGAACTGTATTATTATATCCCAATTTCCTTTTAACTTTCTATTGATACAGCCATGACCTAAAGTTTTATAGTTTTTATTTCATCTAGTTTAATTTTTAATTACATACTTCAATATTATAAGTAATAATAAATTACCTGCAACAGCCTTTTTCTCATATTTCGTTTTATTTAAATAATGAACTATACAATGTTCCGTCTTGCACTTGAGACTTCTTCAGGTACATAAATATAGCTATTTATGGACCTTATTCTTTCGGCGGAAGGAGTTATGGAGTGAGCTCCATGAACAGCTAAATTTTTCTACCTGAAGAAGTCTCAAATAAAAGACGAAAGGTAGAATAATTGATTATTTAAAGAAAATTAAACCTGACAATGAGGCTGTTATAGCTTACTTAATGTTTATTTAATTAGCGGATAAGCTATTTATTTGTATTATTTAATTATTATATACTAATTTATTTATAACCTGAAATTTTGAATAATTTATTAATATGTTATTGTTATGTTAAATTCCAAATTTTTGTACGTAGTCCAAAAACCCCTGATGTTTATTTATACCTGATGAAGTTATAAAACTAAGGCAGAAACGTTCAAATTGAATAAAACATTTGTGTCTGAATACATGGTCGTATATTTTGTGAGGGTATAATTTTTATAAACACAGACATAAGGTTAAATATCGTGTATGTATAATAATGCATCGCATTGTGTAACCGCGGAAACATTTCATAGTGACAAAATTTGGTCACGGCTGATTATCCTAGAATCATTTATTAAATACCTACTAATAATTTCAAAAGCAGGAAACAACAAATAACTTGGCGAGTTATTCAGAATTGCATACAAGAGAATTTAACCGGAGTTTAACCAATCATTTGTAATTATAGTCATGTCTTTTGAACAAAACCAGTGACGAATATAAAGAAAATCGATCATAAAATTCAAACATTTTATGAAATACGTAAAGGAAGTGTATGATGTATTACACGGCAGTCAATCAAGCGATTTACTTTACAGACAAATACAAAATCTGCGTCTTCAATTATTTAAGATTTTTTGTAGACAGAAAGTACTTAATACATTTAAATCTCAGTGCCTTTGAAGAAAATGTAAACGTTTACGGATGCAGATGAAAATTTTTCTCCTCGGTGACGTTTAATAACTTCAGTCAAAAAGAGCTGGAAATATTACGCTGTAAATCCCTATGTAAAACAGGGTGATTAAGAATGATTACATTACGCTTTCGCCACGGAGAAGATTTAAGAGAATATTTAAATTGGCTGAAACGCAAGAACTGGGATAATAAAAAAAGTTGAGCAATCAGTAAATGGAAATGAATCTCTGCAAATAATTAGTTCTGATGGTTTACATTCTTGCCATGGTTAAGTGGCTGAGATTCGGAACGAAATAAAAACATAGCTTTTGGACAGGGAAGTATTTCTGAATTTGAATTGGTGTTAAATATGGAACATAACTAACTAATTTCAAATTAAATTATTATCACTTTCAGACTGATGAGATTTGATGCGTTTGGCAGACCAGGAACTAGCAGTTTTCCTTCAATATTAATGATTAATTAGAATGTTAAAAATTGAAATGTTTTCCAAATTACCTCTATACTTTTAGTTATGACTAGTGTGATTTTTAGTCGCAATAGGATAGTGGATGTATTCATTGACAGTCTGCTCAGGTTTTTTAAATTGTTTGTTATATCCATCTAGCTGATAGGTTTGTTCCTTCTTAGGTTCATAATCTACTTTGGAGCTTAATTGACTTTAAGGAATACTACAAAAATTGTTTACAAAAATTTAAATGGGTGGATAGGGTAACTAACCAGGAAGTTATAAGGAGAATAGATGAGAGAACAATGGATATGGTAGATTTGTATAAATGAAAAGGCTTGGGCAGGGTAGGTTAGCATGGAGGGTTGGATCAGACGAGTCATAGGACTGATTTCCACTACAACAAGGATGTATTTTCAAAATTTTCTTGGTAAAATAAATAGTTTAAAAATTGTATTTGATTTTTTTTTCTCCATGGCTCTACAGCCCATTGAGGGCCTGGGCCTACCGAATCGACAGCGGACTGTCATCTTGCGTGACGCATTCCGAATTTGGAGTGGTCAGTGTATCGATCCTCCAACATTCTTAATCCCGGTCTTCTCGAACATATTTATTTTTATTACGTTATAAAAATGTGAGGAAATTAATGTAATATCAATATTTCAGATTATCCCACGTCATTCCTATACCTATTTTTTTTATTAAATTTCAAGCAATTTATTGCGGATACGCTTACGTAGTCTAACACTTTGATAATGTTCTCAATTTTAATTTTAGGAGAAAGTTTGAAAGGTAATTTTTTTTATACATCGCGGTTTGAATCCCGGTACGGACATGCGTATTTCTGCCGAGAAAACCGTGGTTAAAACTAATGTTTAATCGACGCACTGACTTCAAAATATTGGGGATATTTTGTGCGAGATGATTGACTGCCAGTAACCAGACTTGGTCGTGATAAAGAGAAGGACGGTAACATTTTATTAGTAACAATCATATAATTTTTGTAGTAGATGTGGGGACATACCAACGATAATGTATGCCTGTCACCCTGACTCGGATAATACACCTCCTAGTGTTCACCAGATCAGAGAGGAGGAACTCACTCGCTTGGAAAGAGACATAAAATAACTGTTCACGTTCTTGGCTCATAACAAGCTATTAGAAAAGATATAAATGGTTCTACAACTATAGTCTCTTAGCATCTTGTCATAATGTCCCTGAGTAGTTCCTAATGACTATAATTGTTAATAGAACGTTGAAATAATCTTTTTAATTTTTTTAAGTTAACTAATTTCTTGAACAAAAAAATTATTTATAACCTCGAAATTGACAAAAGTTAGCGAAAATTGATTTTATTAAAAAACAAAATTCTAAATCATAAATATTATTTACTAGCTACGCCCGCGACTTCGTGCGTGCGGAAATAACTCTTAATTTTTCCTTAAAAACGAAAGTACGGTAGCATTTATTTATGATCACTTCACACGGCAAACCTTATAACTCGCAGTTGATTTTGAACACGTCCCGCTTTCACACGTTTACAACAATATATGCTGTCAGAATGCTCTCTATTCCCCCCCCCCTTTCTCTCTCTCTCTGATTCATGCTGCCAAAATTACTCTTATAAAGCACAGTAAGTGAGATAAATCAAACTCGTCTCCCGTCATTCGGAAGAGCGTGAGAATAGTACTCAATGCCAGATCTCCCCGATGTAGGTTTTCTAGGGTTTTCCCTGCATCTCTTTAGGTGAATCACCTGGTAGGATCCTAAAACCACAGCCCGGGGGCCCTAGTTAACCCTTGGCTACCTTGCTCTACCTTCCGCATCCCCCCTTTCAATTCCCTTCCTATGCTATTCAAGACGAGTGGACTGTTTCGGTATCAACCTCATGTAGCCTCTTAACCAAACAAAAAGAAGAAACAAATGGTATAGGTCAATACAACTTTTAACTGGAAGTTGTATAGATTTATAAATATTTACATTAATATTTTCCAAACTATGCAAAATATCGAAATGAAGTATACTCGAAAATTTAAGTTAGAATTCCTGTTTCAATGCCTAAAATTGTGATTGAAAACTGTTGAGTCAGTTCGAAGCATTAACAGATCAAGTGAATAGGCAACCCGCATACTTGGGAGATTCAAATCCACGTTTGCCAAGAACACTTCGCGTCGAATTAATATTATATTATAATTATCGAAATGAAATAAGCACGAATATAGATAGACAGACGAACACTTCAAATTTTATTTACTGGTATAGACTAAAAAGTAAATTCGTGTAAACCATGACAGTCACTGGAAATTCTATTCTAAGATACTTTAAGTAACACACTAAGATATATACCTTGTAAATATTTTTTGTTTGACTGTAAGCTTCATAAATGCAGATTAAACCATACATAATGATAGTATAATCGTTGAAGGAATTGTGCAGATTCAGAATTACATTACTTGTACCTGTCAAATGAAGCCGGAAGCCAATAATATTTATTCATAATCCGGGGTATTAGGCTTAAATTAATTTAAGTACTGTATATTTCCATTTAGCCCGTTAACGTTTGCCAAATTAATTTAAGCAATTCATATATTGAACAAAATATATTCTTTCAATGAAGATCAGCTGAATTTAAGGATGAAGGATTCGAACCCGGGCTATTGTGATGCCAAATAATAACTCTGTGAACTAAAGAGTATTAGATATCCTTTTACAAGCTTAAAAAATAAATTATTTATGTATTTCGTGCTGACTTGTTAGCTCATTTGTATCCCCCATATTTATTATATTCGAGAATGTTACGTTATTATCATACTTATTCTTAGGTGTACAATGTCATAAATACATATTATTTTATGTGTAAAAACAAACATGTAGTCCTTGACGGACAGAACATTTTGAAGATACACTAAATCATGAAAAAATTCGCCTGCCCATCTAGTCGGCGGCCACTAATTCTTCCATATGAGAACAAACACGAAGATATTTTAAAAACTGTCGCCCACTAAAAGGGAACGTAATATAAAGCTATGTTCTGTTTTCCGGAAAAATATGTTTTTCCAGTGGCAGTTGAAAGAATAAATAAAATGTGGTAGCACCACACACAGCCAATCAGAATTCATGAGTATACCGCAGCAACGATAAGATGACTACTTATTTTCACGTCCTTTTAGGAATACGGCTTTATTAACGAGGTAATTAATGTGTTCAGAAAGCTGAAGCATTTCAAAGACCGAGTGAGAAATCCCTAGCGACCCTCGCTGGACCTTGGCAAGAAATGAGAACAATGCAGTGTTGGGGGTGATTAATTGCGTTAAGAAGAGAGCGCCTGCTGCTCCGATGGAAGGAGAAATTTAAGGACAGTCTAAATGCACGCTAATGCCCACTGTTGTTCGAATACACAAAAACGCAAACTGATTTCTAAAGATTTTTTCCTGTAGCAGACCTAAGTGGAGGAACAGTCGTCGCACTACCATGCTGAACAGTAACAAGGAAAATGATGTGCCTCCCTCACTAAATTCATGGTCTCAGAAAGACTGGACTCGTTTTTAGACAGACGAAACTTGCATTTCTTTATTTGATATAAGAACATTATAGTTTCAAGATTTACGTGTTTCATTCCATTTCATTATTATCTAACACGAGGAAAGAGAGAGAAACACAATGAAGATATAAAGTGTATCTTTTAGAAAACAATTGTGTACTATTTTAATTATTACTTACATATCCCTTGTTAATAAAATGAAATATACAATAATTTACGTTCGATATCAATGTATTATTTGGATTTATAATAGTGTACAGCTCCTATATTTATACCTCAAAAGTATATTAATTCATTGAAAAATATATTCTACTAAATAATTTGTCATAAAAATTAGAGCCCCGAAGAGAGAACCTTTATTCGCTATAAAACACTAACTTCACACATTACGTTAACAAATAAGTCACTTTTTCAAAAGTATCGCAGTCCCTCTAGGTGATAAAGGAAGATAAAGATCAGAAGAAGACATGGAAACATAATAAATGGTATGAACGGAGTCCTGGAGAACGAGTTCACTATGAAGATTAATAGAGGGAAAACCAAGAGAATGGAGTGTAGTATAGGAAACAGTGGAATAACAAAGAGTGTTAGATTGGGAAGGGATATTTTGACGGAAGTAAAGGAATTATGCTACTTAGGCAGCATATCTAGGGATGGTAGAAGTATAGTAGATATAGAGAGTAGGATAGCACAGGCAAGGAAGGTTTTCACGAAAAAGAGGAATTTAGTTACGGGTAATAAAAATGTGAACATTAGGAAACCGTTGCTAAAAATGTTCGTATGGAGCGTGGCGTTATATGGGTGCGAAACGCAGACGATAGGAGCTGCTGAAAAAAAAACAGAAGCCTTTGAAATGAGGTGGTATAGGCGAATTCTGAAAATCAGATGGGTGGATATAATAACGAGGAAGTTCCGAACAGAATAGGCGAAGAGTGAATAATATGGAGTATGGTGACTAACGGAAGGGATAGATTGATAGGTTACGTTATAAGGGTCTTATAAAATCAGCATTAGAGGGAAGAACAGAATAGGGAGGCCAAGGATAGAATACGCAAAACAGATTTGACAGGATATTGAATGCGATAGTTATGCGAAAATGACTGGCTTGCGCAAGATAGGTTAGCATGGAAGGTTGCAGCAGACCAGTCTTAGGACTGAATACTACAACAACATCTAACGATATTTTAAATGTATTCATAATAAATAAACCTTTAAAGATAAATTTAACTTCTAATGTAATGTGGAATATAATTACAATTTATTTTCTGGTTTTAGTTATAATTTATGACGTACTAACATTTTAAGTCAATAAACGGGCTGTTAATTTGCTACGAAACTAAGCATCAGGTTTTAAATACTCACAATGGTAGCGTTTCAATCAATCTTGTATTGACGAAACGTCTGTATACACTTTGAAAGGCTAGTATGTTGTCATTTCTGAGAAAACAATTGAAACAAAATAGTACTATTAAAATACATATTTATAATAATGTTATAAATATTTTTATGTCTGACTTCCTTTCATTTAAATCATTATTTCATTAATTTGAATCAATTATTATTATTATTTTATTTTATAAAATAAAACGATAATAATAAAGACCATATATTAAATTAAATAAATTTAGAATTTTATATATATTTAGGATTTCAACTAAATAAGAACTTAATTCGATTGGTACATTAGTTAACAAATATTCTCAATATGTATGAGTACGTTGTGTTAGTATTCAACTCAACGTACCCCAAAATTTTGCATTCTACACTAAACTCAGTCCTTCAGTTTATTTTATTATTGACACCTTCTAACACGAATTCCATGTTTTTTTGCATAAAATCAGAATATAATATTTCCTTGAAAATAGATTAATTATAGCCATTTCCCGTCGTTTTCAATATAGGACGAAAGTAAGAGACTATTCAGAATTTCATTTAATCAGTCCCATCCATACCGGATGTTCGTTCTTTAAACTTGTTATATCTTAACAAGGTTGTGCTACCTTGCATCTGTTAGTGGCAGTCAACGAGAATAGAGCTTCGCTATATGCGGTCGGAATTAGACCATGATTAATTTATTTCCATTATGGTGCTGTGTGGAGCGAATTTTAGCGGCCAGTGTGGAAGTGAAATGCTCCAATATGAGAGCTCGTTTCAATATGATTGGATCCCACTTTGTCGTCGCTAGCTATTAGTCGCAATGTAATTCGCTGATTATTTCGCCACAGGCGCTCCCATTCCGGTGAAACCCTGCAAAGTGACGCATTACAGGAAGTACAGCTATGGCCGCGTAACGAAACCAGAGCGTAGGCACTTTTTAATCAATTCCATAAAATCGCCCTCTCACACGTTCATTGAGCAATGGCGTAAATAGGATATCGATAGTGGTTGAGAAAACTAACTTGCGACGAACCGATAATGATTATACAAAACATGTTTCAATACAACCATACACATAAATCATAAATAAGAACGTTCAGAAGTTCTCAATTTAAAGACTATTTTAGTGAAAGAAAAAGATTAAGGGAAATGTATGACTTTATTGATTTCTATTATCTAAAGGGGTACATGTCATTTATTTAAGTGCTTTAACTATTTTTCATACAGGCTTTACACATTCGTTCATATCGCATTACTGGGCTGCTTGAAATTCAGGAAAATAAGAATGAAAAAAACGAAAAAAATTTATGATAATTATTTATCCTGATAATTATTCTCTGATATATCCATGAAAAATATTACTATATGTGCTCCTATATAATTTCTCAGGAAGGAAACGGTCAATAAAACCAATAAGTAGTCAGAAAATATTTCTCTGGATTAGTTCCTCAATCTTTTTATTTTCAAATAAAATTTATATTATCATCAATTGAGGATGCTTATGTACTGTTGTTCTGGTTTTCCGTCCTAAGACTGGTCTGATACAACCCTCCATGCTAACCTAAGTAGCGCAAGCCTTTTCATTTCCTTATAACTAGCACAACACACATTCTACCTAATCTGCTTAGCATATCCTTCCTTGCCACCCTCATCTGTTCTTACCCTATACACTTCCCTCTAGTCCTAATTTTACAACACCCTCGTGTCTTAAAACGTAGTCTATTAACCTATCTCTTGATAATCTCTTGATCAACGTCCTCCATATTGTTCGATTTTCCCCTATTCTGTTTAGAACTTCCTCTTTATTGATTCTATCCATCCATCTGATTTTCAGCATTCGCCTATAACACCACATTTCAAAGGCTTCTATTCATTTCCTTTCCGCGGCTCTTATCGTACACGTTTCGCATCCATATAACGCCATGCTTCATATGAACATTTATAGCAACGATTTCCTAATATTCACATATTTATTACCCGTAAGTAAATTCCTCTTTTTCGCGAAAGCATACCATTGCGTGTGTTATTCTACTCTTTATGCCTACTACACTTCTACCATCCCTAGTTATTACGCTTTCCAAGCAGCAGAATTTCTTAACTTCTATCAAAATATCCCTTCCCAATCTAACACTCTTTGTTATTCCACTTTTTCTCAAACTACAATCCATTACCTTGGTTTTCCCTCTATTAATCCTCATATTGAACCCTTTCTCCAGGACTCTGTTCATGCCATTTATTATGGCTTCCAAGTCTTCTTCTGACTTCTCTAATAATACAATATCGTCAGAAAAGCGTAAGGATTTCATTTCTTCTCTGTTCAGTACGATTACTTATGTGCTACAGAATACAAATTATATCAGATTTTTTTCCTTTTTTTAAGAACTTTTACAGTATTTGTGTTTTAATTGTATGACATTGTGCTTCGATTTAGAATTGAGCCATTCATTCAATTCTGCTAAAACAGCCAACAGGGTTTGTACTATACATGGCTGTAGCACGAAGGTTCTATCTAAAATCTGAAATTCGCATGCGCTGTATTACGTTTCAACCACCTCCACAGCCGAAAATTCTCAGAAAACTACCCCTACCAGGACGTGTGGAAGAGGAAACACGTAGAAACTCGCCCATTCCGGAGACAGGACCGCATCAGGGTAGGTTTTGAATGTTTTTGATGAATTAATAAAACGATTACCTTTGGTGGACTTAATAGGGTTTACTTGAATTAAACACAGCTTTTTTTAAAGGGTGGAAATTCTAGAAATATCGTTGTACTCAGAAAACTACTGCCCTATTTAGCATATAATATTGTCACTATGCGCTGAATGTTCCTAAAATTAACTTTCTTTATTTTACATATGTACAAAGAAAAAATATTATTGTGCTAGAAATGGCTTTCAACTTTGTTTTCCGCTTTTTGAAATAAGTCACTATTACATTTATGTAGACGAAATTAGAAATTTAGTATAAAAAGGATTGCTAAGCAATCGTAACATTCGTAGGAAAATTAATATTTTACAAAATTATTGTGTCTTACGACAACGTATCGCACAACTGAAAAAATATTTGAGCCGCATCTGATTATTATAGAATCTATAGCGTTGCTGTGGTATTCAGTCCTAAGACTGCTCTGATGCAACCCTCCATGCTAACCCATCTTGCACAAACTTTTCCATTTCTTCATAGCTCCAACATCCCGCTTGTTCCCTAATCTGTTTATTCTATCCTTGGCCTCACTCTTCTGTTATTATTCCACACACTTCCCTCTAATGCCAATTTTTAATACCCTCATGTCTTAAAACGTGGCCTATTAATCTATACCGTCTCATGCTCAATGTCCGGCATATTGTTCGCTCTTCCCCTATTCTGCTTAGAACTTCCTCGTTAGTAATTCTATCCACCCATCTGATTTTCAGCATTCTCTTGTAGCACCATATTCTAAAGGCTTGCATTCTTTTCTTTTCTGCAACTCCTACCATTCACGTTTCGCATCCATATAATGCCACACTCCATATGAGCATTTTTACTAATGATTTCCTAATATTAACAGTTATATTACCCGTAAGTAAATTCCTCTTCCTTGAGAAAGCAATCCTTTCTTGTGCTATCCTACTCCTTATGTCTGGTATACTTCTACCATTCCTATTTATTGTGCTGATGTATAGCGTAGGGTCGTAATAATATCATTTGAGATATATGATATTTATGAGATATTTTATTATCGGCACTTCAATATAGTTTTTGGATACATGCCCTTTATATTTTCAGATATGTACTTCCTCCTTTTGCTTATAATTAATGTCATTCATCTTCTTACTTGAATCCGTTCTCTAATATACAGTGAATGTGAAACTCTGTGTAAGAATCTTGTAATTTTCAGCATTTTCTAATTTAAGTACTTCGCAAACTAAATTTTCCATTTTAACTCAGGAGGGACCAAATGCAGCAGCATCAAGATAGCAGGGCGAGACTTTAAGAAATTCCGTCTGAAACTTCAATTATGAAGTTAGTGTGAATTAAGAAAGGCCGCGACACTTTGAGCAGATGTGTGGTGTATAAGCTACTCCAAGCTTCGCAAGAGCACTTCATCGTGTGGAGATGTGAGCGAACTTTATTAATTCAGCTGCAGACTTTACACCGTTCCCGATGGAAGTTGATGAACTACATTTAATCCTAGCTGGAGTGAATTAACGTATATTTTGCCGGTTCTCCTGCTAACGTTTTAGAGGGAAACCAAATAATAAATGTGAATACACAGCAATAGTTTAAAAACAGAATTGAAGAGCAAATTGTACAAAATTGTTTATATTAAAAGTTTTCTCCCGTATTGGAGATATTTTCATAATAACTTGATGAAAGGTAAAGTTTTATAATTGTAGTCTGTATGTTTATATATTCTATTACTCTAGAAATATACAAGATAAATTCTTTTACTATAGGAATCAGAAACGAGGCGTGTTCGGAAACTAAGTTCCGTTTCGTTCTACCACCGCAATGACGCAGTTACGCTCATGCACACAACTCTCTCTAACATTCATTCCGCTGACGTCATTACAGCCGGATTGTGTTTGTTTACATTTATTAGTGATCGTTCATAATATCGAAGACAATTTCTGATCCGACCATTCTGTAATACGGTTTATGATTGCAATGAATGTTAAGGTAGTTGAAGTTAATCGTCTACTTGTAGATATTTGTGGTGAAAATTTAATGATGATCAAACTAATGTTCACGACGAAATAGGGAGTGGGCGTCTTTCTGTTCTAAATGTTGGTTTCATTGAGAAAGTGAATGAGAAAATTCGTGAAGACAGTCAGTTCACAATTAAAATGCTCTATGATGGGTTCCCACAAATTTCAAAAACTCTTTTACATAAGATTGTCATAAAATGCTTCAATAATCGCAAATTGTGTTAAACAGTGGGCGTCTTCACTTCTTCACATATTTATATGAAGAAGGCATAAAAAAGTTCGTTTCCTACTGTGACAAATGTCTGAAGAATGTTGGCAACTATGTAGAAAAATAGTTCAGGAAATGCTATTTCATATAAAAAAATTAATTTAGAAAACTGCATTTATGAGTTATTTTCTAAAACGGTACTTCATTTTAAGGCACGTCTCGCTCATAATACGCATGTGATGATTAGCGCAGCGTGATCAAATATATCAAGTAAATAAAATTGCGTATTTCATACGCACTACAATCAAATAATAAAGAAAAATTTTGATTTTATCTATTTCTTTAATTACTCAAAACATAATTTGAACTTAGTTTTTTCAGCATAAGGTAAGTACAAAATAAATTAATTTTTCAATTTGCATAAATAGAATATTTTAAAGTTCAATTTCTGTTACCGAATAATAATTACATATTTTAATATGCATTTAAATTTCCCTTGGAGGACTCAATAGCTTACCATTTCTGATCCTTGACAAATTAATGGCCCAACTATATAGTTCTGATCGCCTCAAGTGATCTAATTACGTCCCGCCTATTTCTTCTGATCAAGCCTACAATTTCTTTTATCTGTCATCATTCCTTTTTATGAATTTGCATGATTCGACATCAAAAACTTTGTCAGATATAAATTCTATACTACATTTTGTTAACATGGAACCATAAATTTCCATTTCGTCGAAACAGAAGGCAATTCATCATCATGACACTTTTCCAACTCGAAAATTTACGTACTAGATTTCACAACACATTGTGGAAAGTCCTCAAATTTGGCTTTGTTTTCAGTGAGATATTCAATTTCCTTTCAGTATTTGACAGAAGAAATTTGTGCGTTTAAGTATCTTTCATCTCCTCTTAAATTAATTAAACAAAAAATAATGTTGCCATGGGAGGCATAAATTTTTTAGTGTGTCACAACGATGAAAGATACAGAAAATTATCTCTATAAACGTAATTCATTTAGTCTCCTTCTAACGGCACTTATCATTTCTTTATAGCAGTTACTAAACGTAGATTAAATTACATTTAGCGTTTCGCTGTACCAATAGAGAAGGCGTGCTCTTAACGTTAACAGTAACCCTATAGGCGACTTCTCCGGAGAACACATTGTTATGTATCACTTAGCTTGATTGTGGTCTTGTGATTACAGACTAGGTGCTTAATGGATACAAGAGTAAATTGACCCACGCAATATATTACAGGCTGAATTCGATCGAGACCAGACCTAAACTTACATAAGGACAACATAAATGACACATCAAATTAATAACCACACGTGTAACATTCAATGAAATAGAACATAAGAGCGCGTATTACTTTATATACTCCAAAATTAAAGAAACTACGTGTATTAACATTATTTTGGACTCACTACATTGCAATGAATAACAATAACAATAGCAAATGAAATTAATTTTCATACATTATGTAATTATTCATATCAAATAAGTATTGTTTCATGAATCAGAAAAAGAACATTACTACAACGAAATGAAATAAAATTCATACGCTTTGTGGATTATATTGTAGTAGTAGGAGAGTCAGAAGTGTAACGTTAAGTGGGTGCGAAACGTGGACGGTAAGAGTTTCAGAAAGAAAAAGAATAGAATTATTTGAAATATGGTGCCATGCGAGAATTCTGAAAATCAGATGAGTAGATAGAATTTCTAACGAGGAAGTTCTAAGCAGAATAGGGAAAGAGTACAATTTAGAGTACGTTGACAAAGATAAGGAATAGAATAATAGTCCATGTTTTGGAACATAATGGTCTTGTAAAATTAGCATTAGAGGGAAGTATGTAGGGTAAGAATAGAAGAGGGAGGTAAAGTATAGAATAAGCTAAGCAGATTTGGAAGGTTTATTATGTGGTAGTTATGTGGAAAAGAAAATGCTTGCGCAAAGTAGGTTAGCATGGAGTTTTGCATCAGACCAGTCTTAGGTCTTACATTTTAATATCGGAATTAATATAGACTTAGTAGAGATCCTTATGTTTGAGATGGAGATACTACAAAGTAGAATAGTGCGCCTGCCAATTTTTAATTACTATATGAATGTCACACTGTAATTTGGTAATATTTTATAAGCCACATTCCGTAAAAGACTTAAATTTTGTGCTGCATGAGCAGGCAGTTGAAGGCAGATCACTATGGGGCGTAGAAAAGCAAGTTTTTTTCTTGTGGGGTTGTCTTAAGACCACCGTTCACGATAACAATTCTCCAAATTTAACAGATTTATCCAGGGATACTAAAGAAAAGATCAGATCTATTCCTTGACAAATTCTTATAAAAGTCTTCCACAATCTTCGCCTGTAAAGCGATAGTAAAAACTCGAAGTCTTCCTCAATGAAAACAAAGAAGTCTCGGGTATCCGTGAAGAAACACGAGAACTCTTTGTTCAAAGTAATATCAATTTTAAAATATTATTTATAAAATTAATTTTTTACTTTCATTGTATCGACACAAATAAATAATAATTACAATCGGTTTTACTTCTTTTATTTTCAACTAGTTTGATCGTTCTACGACAACCTGCATTATCAACTTCTAGGTATACTGATACATTTCCATTGTATCTTCCAAAAACATAATTTTCCACAATTCTTTTCTATTTTATACTGCTAAAAGCTTGACAGACCGGCCGTTTTTACCATTTTCTGTCCCAACGGAGTTATCTCTGAGAACTGTAGAATTAGACAAATTTCTTCTATTTTCCAATTAATTCAGTCGATGGTAAACATATAGTAATTATTTTCTATTACTAATTTAGCTCATTTCATCGTATTGGTACACTAAAAATTACATTAACGAATTCACTCGCCAACGGGGGTCTATCAGGGCATTTAAGCTATTTCTCGTGAAAAGTGTTAGGCCCTCCCTCACAAAACGTTTATAGCTTGAAGAGGCGAGAAACAATGCAGGGAGGAGGAAAAAGTTTTTCATTTCAACACCTCCGCAGATTTTTCGTGGGCTTATGAATATGCGAGTAGTTTTTATATGAGGGGAGAGGCAAATGTTAACGCGGAACTCCCTGGCTGTTTGAGATAATTTTTAAGTAGGAACTGCTGATTTTGCTGAAATAAATACCGAATTTTATATGTATGAAGGCGCTGCCATTTATCCGCAACACTGAAAGTAAATTCCCATGACACTGGGTAATTAGGCGTGCACCTTCAAAATAAATTGTTCTCCAGCATACGAGCGAGGGAAGACCCCAAGTTAAAATCAGTAACAAGTATTTAAAATAGTTTACATCCTACTGTCCTTACACCAACAGACTTGAAGGGCAAATAGTTCTGACGGACTGAGATCATTTCTGTTTGAGGTTTCATTCTCAAAGAGCGACCAATTACGCGGTTTAATTTTCATTTGTAAATCTAGGTTCAGTGGAAAATCTGTGCGCTTAACGATGCTTGAATCACTCTGTTTCTCATACACTATATATCTAACACACCACTTTTATAACAATATGTACTTAGAACTTATATTTTCTACTGGAGTTTATGTATTTTCAGTTGCTTGGTATGGTGAGGTTAATGGGTATTTTAAAATTCAATAATTTACAAAGTTTACTGGTATGCTACAGAATATTCATCGTAACAGCATGGCTCGTGTGAAATGCTAAGAAGTCACCATTGTTTCAGGATATAAACTAAAATCCTTCCGGCTGAAATAACGAGAAAGTCTCCATATTCTATTTAATATATAAAGGCACTCAAGGAAGAAAATTATTGTTAAGCTCAGAATACTTTTACAGGTTTCGAGTAGAAAATAAAAAAATTAACTGTGAACTCACTGACAGATCGCCGTGGAGTCTGTGATATTTTAAACAGTAATTGTCCGTCTCCACATATCTCTCTTACACATTTCAAAATATTAAATTGAGGCTTTTAGATGGTAACTATTAGTCACAACGACACCTTTACTTACATAAAGGAACTATTATAACAATAATAGCTCTTCACTTCTAGGTCAACAACTTTTATGGTCAATTATTGTTTGTAATTGGCACTGCCAGCAGTTAGTAATTTTGTGTCGACCTTCTACCTAAACGATCATTTATGTTATAATCATTGGTTTTAGTTTTTACTCTTCTGCAGTATAAAATGCCAATATTTTACGGACGGGCGGAAGGACGCATATTTCTTAAAATTTTGGAAACAAATCACTTCATAAAAGTATAAAACATTAGTTTATTTTATTAGTTACATAATTTCATGTAAATTTAACTTACAACAACGAATTTAGATTTCTGATGAATTTTAAAAACGAAACTTTCAGAAAAATCGTAACAACTTTGGAGTTTTCGTTTCTATACTTATTTTTTGTACGGTTGATCACTTTATCAAGGTCAGTCTTGAGGAACGCATAAAATTATGCCTTATACAGCAGTCTCCTATTCTGCTCCCCGCCTCCTCCCCCGTTCCTCCACACACGCTAGTTTCAGTTTAAGTCATTTCACCGAGCATTAATATAAGCAGATTTAAACCTTATACGAAACTTATATGCAGCTAAAGACACATAGCGTATGATACAGTTAAAGAGTTAAAAGCGAGGAGATTTATAGATTAACTTCTATCAAAATGCGGCAAAAATTATAAATACACAGATATATTGTCACCTCCCCTTTCTCTTCCAAGCATATTTAACCAACTGTAAACTGCAGAGGTGACTATCACTACTCTCCGCCACCAGCCTAAATTGTGTAGCGAAGAATAATCAGGATATTGTCCAAGCTAATTCGCTGGTTTGAGCGTGGGGGTCTCCGGTAAAGTTAAAGTGATGAAAAATAAATAAATAAATAACAAATCAACATCCAAACAAAATTCTTACTCTAGCAATTTCCTATGTTTAGATAGTTGATGCTGCTGATAGGGCGCCACCGCGTCTTGGAGCGGAATTAAATACACACGTGTAATAAATAAAATATACTGATAATAAAGGAACGAAGGGAATGTAACGAAAGAATTTACACAAATTTACAAAGAGAAACACAAATGTTATTAATTTTTGAATGAAGTGTTTGGCCACAACAAATATATCGGCCGACAAAGTTTTTTTACAATGACAGATGGAGATGATATTTCTTTTTCTTTTCCTTCACAATACTTGTTTGTTGGCCAATCCGATGGACGACTCCGGAACCATGAAACGAGGATTCTCCGCACTTGTACGTACGGACCATTCCAACGTATACCAGTTGTTGTCACCTGGAGCAGTCACGCAAAGCCAATCTCGTTCGGAATATGCCTCAAATACTGAATCGATATTTGAACCTTAAGTATTACTGCCGTCCAGCCACACTGTAATCTCCACTCGCTCCTCGTCAGTCTATCCGTCCAATAATCAACCGATCTTCCTCTCTTTTCCCTCCCCCCACCGTTTCTCAATTATTTTCCAAAGCATCAACAAACATTCTGCGATAAAAACTCTTTGATAAAAACAAGGAAAAAATAATAATGATCGTTAAACGAATTTATAAATCCCCAAATAATATCCCTGCGAGAAGGAACGAATAAGAAATAAATGATAATTCAATTTTATTTTATTTAACTCAAAATTGTATGGTAACAATAACTGATACCACAGCCTCATCCCAACAATCACCTTACGTAACGTAAGACGTCATTAGAAATGTGGATCAGCTGCGAGAAACATTTCGACAAAATTACAAAAAACAAACATGTATACCAAAAGGAACGAGTCGTTACAATATGTTGCCGAAACAAAGGTTCATTCTCAAGGTGCAGTCAGAACTTGATTATGTCGATTGCCAGGACCTCTTCCGTGACAGTTTCAATGTTCCACCCTTATTTACTAACCTCCAGTAAAACATAGAAGTATCTCGTTCTACCCCGCTTAGGGTTGTAAATGGCTTGATTTCGATGTTTTAATGCCTTGTTAACGGGATTTAATATCAAGACTCTGGTTGTAATCGTTACTTGAGGAAACATGATGCGAATAAAATGGATGTTGACCTCATTACTCCGTAGAACACGCCAATGATTACCCGTAATGTAAATGTTATCTTGCCTAGATCTTATTGGTTTTATGAAATTTGTGTGTCCACAGTACTTCATTTTGACAGAATACAGACAGCTGATCTTTGCACTGAGCTCTTAAAACAATAAAACATGCCACATATAGTGCGTACTGTCTGACATGCTGCCACTATGCGTACACGGACAGTTAGTACAATTAGCACAATTACAGTACGTTTAGTACCACAATAATAGAAATAATACTTAATTTCTTGTAATTAATACCGAACATATAAACTAATTTAACCATTGAAATTAATAAGTTTAAGTAATTAAAAATATAAACTATTTTGAAGGACACTAATGACCGTATAACAATCAATTTCATTCACCATCCACCGTGTCAAATGTATTATTTATGGAACCTCCATCACATCGTGAACCCCTCTAATACTTCCCGCCGCATGCATGGCTCAGTCGTCTTGCAGTTAGTCTTTATTGTCCCATCAAGAATGGGCTCATATGGTAACTCAAAATAACTGAACAAGACCACAAACTTAGTGCAGACTTCATGTGACACTAAAGTATACCATTGGAGAAGGGCTTGCATATTCTAATCCCAACATTTAAAAGAAAATGCGATGGAAGAATAGCATCTCTACAGAAGAAACATTCCACGTTTGTTCTGTTTTCTTCACTGTTTAACAGTGACTGAAATCTTTAAATTTATTTTACGCCCATCCTGTATTTTTAATCATGTCATGCAATATTTGGTTTACAAATTTTGACAAACATTGATTAGATATAATTTAAATATCTTATAATTTGATATATTAACACGATACTTTCCTAAAAGATGCATTTGAAGGTAATTACTGCTTTTTTCCAACATATGGTGTGATAAAATATTTCTTTTATCTACAAAAAGTTGTCCAAAATTACAAAAGGCTTTCATATCTAGATGTGTGGCCTCCAATATTGAATAAACGAAACTTTGTCGTGTTCCCCCCTCGTATAATTTAATTTTAGAATAAAAAGTTAGTAAATTACATGGAAAGTGAAGAAATAATAGTTCATGGAAATGTTGGATAAAAATATTTTATAACGAAAGAGTTAGATAGTTAGAGAAACAGAGTACATAAATGTGAATGGCGACGCTTCGGGAGTTCTACACAACCTCAAGAAATAAAAACACTAAGATTATTACCATATAAAATGCTAATAGCACTACAACAGGAATAGTGTTACCAATTGAAGTGAGTATAAGGGGTATTATTTGTTAAAATATAGAATTATTATATAAAAATGAAAAATCCATTTAGTTAACATTTATTAATTTGCAATATAATATAAAATATTAAATTTTAATTTCCTAAGCCAGCCGTTTCTATGATATTATTAACAATAAAATACTTTATATCCTATTTACTAAAATTAAATGTCGTACCAATTAACATTTACACACATCAGATCTATTATTGGGTCGTCTTTACGGGCCTTTTCATAGACACGGAGATACAGACACAAACCCTACGTGGAATCGGTAGTACGAGGAAATCGGCAAACTCTTTACAAACAGAGTAATTATGTCCTTCGAACATAGATGAAGTATCGGCCCCTATCAAATCCATTACTTCCTTGATGAACAATGAACCCCTTGCTTGTTTAGTCTTCTCCATTACCGCCACGGACAAAAGCAAGCATTCCATCCTGAATCTCTCTCTCTCTCTCTCTCTCTCTCTCTCTCTGTATTTCTCTCTCCCTCTCAATCAATCAACACTATCCAAATGCTCATAACCAACTGCAATCTCCAATCTCTAATTTTACAAATTTTTACCCTGCGTAATTCCCAAAAATCAATTTTCCTCTGGTTAAACACACTTACCTCACTCCATTATTTAATTATCCTCGGTAGCGGGGACTAAGGCGTCTCCAGTCCAAAATCATTCACCATTGCCCTTTTGTGGAAAACACCAGATATCGATGAGTCTCAAAGACTATAGAAAAACCAGTCCGTAAAGCACTGTACGTTTTATTACTCTGTCGGTAACCTTCTTCAAATACTATCAGACCGCCTGGCTTGTACTTTTGTACCGCTAAACTCATTATTTCCTTGTGTTTTACCATTACCCAATGTACTGAGGAGTATGACCCGACCCATTAATAAACTACATATCTAATTCTGCCCACATAGTTTCCAATGTGCCTAAAAGCGGAGTACTGTAGCATCAATTAGACATACATTCCCAATATGAAATAATTTTTTTTCGTATTCCTTTTCAATAAAATTAATTTTAAGAATAAGATACTTATGTTGGCAGTACGGTATGTAATCGCATTTCCATAGCACCAAAATGTGGCCTGCTATGTGCATTGGCCAGACAGAGTAGTATGCTTGTTGATTGTTGACTGGCCTGATGCAACGCTCCATACTAACCTATCCTGCACAAGCCATTTCATTTCTTCATAGCTATCACGACCCACATCCTCCCTAATCTTCTTAGCGCATTTCATCCTTTGACTCCCTCTTCTGTTCTTACCACACACACTTCCCTCTAATGCTAATTTTACAAGGCCATCATGTTTCAAAAATCTATCCCTTATCTTAGTCAACGTCCTCTAAATTGTACTCTCTTCCCCTATCTGCTTATGACTTCCTCGTTAGTTATTCTATCCATCCATCTGATTTTCAGCATTCTCGTATAGCACCACATTTCAAAGGCTTCAATTCTTTTCCTTTCTGAAACTCCTACCTTCCACGTTTCGCACCCATTTAACGCCACACTCCATACGAACAGTTTTAGCAATGTTTTCCTAATATTCAGACTTATATTACCCGTAAGTAAATCCCTCTTTGTGCCTCCCTCTTCCATTTTTACCTCACAGAAATAAGTGATAGGGAAGTTGGAAGTTAAGTTAGAAATATTTACTAGATGAAGTGTAGAAACTTTGGCACCATTAGTCCTTTTCAACAGAAACAGAGCGGTTGCCAGCCAAAATTGTAGAATAATTCAGATGGTTAACTTTCAACTAAGCAACGTAGTCACATTTGTTAAGTATCCAGTAACGACCATAGTATTTATCCACAAATCATCATAAAATAGAGTTATTCAAAATAAATATTATTGGTGCTCATCTTTTAACATTAAATAAATTGTAATTTTTAATGTTGTAACTGTATTCTTATTATTACTATTCTATTATGGAAATTAAAATTAAATATATATTTTTTATAATTACAACATGAAAAGACGGCCGTAAAGTTCCCTGAAGATGGTCCATGTGCGACACTAAATTCTTCACATGAGGGAGTCAAGGAGTAAATATGATGAATTGCTAACAAAGCCTGACAAAGTCGCACAATGGTGATAAATTTATATGCTGACTTTTTGGCCGGCTCTTTATTTATCATAAATTTTTATAAATATAATTCTATTACACCTCTAAATTTATAATTTTAATGTAATACGTCCGAATATGCTGAGTGCAAAGTCGTAGAAATTTTAGGCAAGGAAGCAAACACCAAAATAGAAATTAAAGAAGAAATATTAAACATTTGGCAAGAAAGATGGAATTCATCGAATAAAGGGAGAAGGATGTACGAAATTATACCTAACATAAGAGAAAGATTACAGCTTAAACACCTCAACCCAACCAAGGGTCTTATACATTTTCTTACTGGTCATGGTCCATACGGACAATATCTGGGAAGAATAAATAGCAGACCAGACAATCTATGTGCCTGTGGAGAGATAGGAACACCGGAACACGCCATACTGGAATGCCCCAATTATGAGGTAGACAAGACAATAAGAGAAACCTTAAGAAAAGAAAGACTATGGGAAATAATAAGAAACACCACTCACCGCGGCTCTAGAAATTTTGACAAACCTGATATCCGCTTTAGAACTGACAAAATACAGGACTAAAAATATAGAATCTTAAATATTACATCATAAGACTTAATATACTCATCATCGCACCGGACTTTCAAATCCAGGAACCGGATGAGTATAACATAAAATAGAATATAAATTATAGTAATAGTAAGATTATTCAAGTAATTATCTTAAACAAATTACATTACTCTGCTAATACAAACACAGTCATAAATAATTAGAGTATAAAATTAATAAAAAAGTTTGAACCTACAACGACTCGACCAACGCGTCATGGAGATCCGGAAACGTGGGTCGTAACCGGAAAACCGGAGTTGTATCACAAACAAAATGTATAAAGGTGGAAAGGATGAGGAGACAAAGATATTAAGAATTCTCTCCTTCAGTCTCTCCACGAAAATAATATAATAATAAAACTAGTGTAACAGATGAATGTACTGGGGTCAAAGACCTTGGGCATATGGCAAGAGTTGTCCGCTGATCCCATTGTATCAGTCGGCCAATTGCCTCCTGAAATTGGTGGAGACACGGAGAAGGGAATGCTGCGTCTCCACAGCAAACTCGTCTCCCGTCATTCGGAAGGGCGTGAGAATAGTACCCAATACCCGACCTACCTGATGCAGGTTTTCTAGGGTTTTCCCTGCATCTCTTTAGGTGAAACACTGGGTAGGATCCTTAAACCATAGCCCGGGGGCCCTAGTTAACCCTGGGCTACCTTGCTCTACCTTCCGCATCCCCCCCTTTTCAATTCCCTTCCTATGCTATTAAAGGGGAGTTGCCTGTTTCAGGATCACCCTCATGTAGCCTGTTACCCCAAAAAAAAAGATGATCTTACATGCTACAACAAATTTAAAAATACGCATATACTTTATTATTGTATTCATACATATTTATATCTATGTAAAAAAATGTACCAACAAAAGAAAAATATTGTTAAACAGATCTGTTATTGAATCTAGAAAACAGGTCAAGTAAATTATTATCAATAAAAAAATAAATAAATAAAAAGTTTATTAATTTTTTTTGAAAACCGCTGGCTTTCGTCTGCAGATCACAGAAAGATAAAGTGAGAATGATGATAATAAATCAACACATATTATGTAAATTTTTAACGTGATACATCCATTTTTTAAAAGGATTTTCCACAAGCCTTTTAAATTTTTTCAGAAAAACACCAATTCAGTGAGTAAAAATAACTGAAATTGTCAATATTTGTTCTTCAAAAGGGTTACAGAGGCCAGAGTTTCTGTGAGTAGTTGTTTCAATTCGTATATGTATCTTTAAAGCTATATGCTTTTTGCGGTACAAAAAGGTTCTCTTTCCTACCACGGAAGTCAATTAATAAAATGAATACTCGGTGAAGCTGAAAGAGGAAACCGGAAAAGAACTCGACGCCGAAAATAACCGTCGATGGAAGCAACAGGAACTTCAAAGGCTCACGAGAAGTACTTAACAGAGCAATAAATAGAAAAATACGTCCTTATAGAGGTAAAGACCAAACAGAGTATACAGATACAGTAACATCTGCAACGAGTTAATTAAATAGATATGTATGGAAATGTCGCAGATTTATTATATTTCATTGTCACAATAAAATGAGTCACTCACTCACTATCAGATGTAAGGGTCACACACAATTTCTCCGCGCAACTTTATTTTTATTCTTTAGTTAATGTTAACTGAAACTGAATCCTTTTAGTCGTCCGTTATTATTCTGGCCAGTAAGAGGTTCTTAAAAATGTTTTCTCTACTTTTTTTATATGGACGCTCCATAGACGCTCACATACTTATCATTATTCTGTAAATTATTTTATTTTAGACTTTCGTATGTAACAAGACGGACACTCAAGTTTCAATTTCCTTTCCAATACTTAAAAAGTTACGTTCATAGAAACTGCAAACATGATACCGTTACACTAAAGTAGTAATAACTTATCAGTTAATGAGAAATTACAGGTAGTACTCCATTGTTAAAACGAGACTCTTCCATAAAACTTCGAAAACTGTTGATTACATGGACAATCCAGAAATGACAGGCAAATGATGTACAGCGAAACGTTCTTTAAGACGGATTATCCTCCCTGCTGTTGCATAATTTAATTTCATAAATGATATTGGCATGTAAAATATCACTGATCGTTGCGAAAATGTAAATATTTTCTTATTTTCGTTGTAAAGTGATAAATAACGTTGTTTCCTATCAGTAAACACCCAAAATCACATGAACGCATTGTAACAGATTGTTGTATTTTCTTGGAATTCTCACCAATTTTATTTCATTTTCTAAATCGCCTCCAAGAGAAAACTGTGTCAACTATCTTGTGGATTCTTCCCCTGTTTCAGAAAATTACTTAATTTCTTTCCAATTACTGTGGTTGAGACTTTCAAGCGCATTGAAGCGAATAACAATCCCTTAGGCCAGTATCGTCAGAAAGAGGCAACATGATTACATTTCCCGAAGTCCCTGGAGAAATTACCCCAAAAGTCTCAGAGCGCCATTAAAAGTAAAACGAACTATACAAGGTTTTGTGCTTCCTATGACTTCTGTAGTCACCAACAACCGTCTTGACGTAAAAATAGCGGGCATAGAGTGCGGTGTATGAATTCTATACATCATCTGTTACAGGAAATGTATACGTATTAAATTTTTATTTTAAAGAGAACCAAGTTGAAGTTGGTCTTTAGACAGTATGTGTGAACAATAAATATCAATATTCAATCGTTCATTAAGCAGTTTTCGACCGGGCAATCCCTGCAATCGTATGATTACTATCGAACGAATCCGCTCTCATGGCTCTCTTCATCTATTCTCACTTCTCCGGATATCATTCATTAAGAAATCTAATTCGTTCATTTTTAATTACGTACGTTCTTCACACAGATTTTTTTCTTAGTTTAAATGTTCGTCCACATATCATATTTCTTCCACGTTTATGTTTTGTATACACATTAAGCAAATACTTCACTATTATGTATTACTGGTATTACAATAATCCCTTAATATGATGATAATCGGTATATTTCCCACCTATAACAAGTTAGATAAAATATTTTCTTTTATTTAAAACTGACCTCAAATAACAGATTACACGGACAGTGTTTGTTTAACAGTTCACCTCTCCTTAACTGTTGTTAGGCTTTATTTACAGAAAAGGTCATTTCGTAATCGTCCAACATCCACTTGTGACGTGTTATTTCAACTATTTTGTGTCGAATACTTCAAATCTTTTCAAATATATTGTAATGGTAAAATACAACTACATACGGAATGTGGTGGTACGGAATCAAAGGCAAGCGGCATTAGGGAAGTTGAAGGTTACAGACAGGGGTAATAAAACCCCCAGAAGTTGTCTCAACTTGGGACTTAAAAATTGAGATCAGACTGAATCTTAAGATTGAATAATTAGAGAAACCTGTATGAACTTTAAAGTGAACAGCAGTAAATTGAAGATTGTCCTGGCAATGGACATTTGAATAACGGAAAGAATGTGTGATATATGTCGTGGCACCAAGGAATAAAGTGGGCACGTTTCTCATTATAGCAACGAGGAAGTTACGTGAGGCCAAGCGGCAGGACTTACTTCAGCGGCAAGTTCCAGCTAAGCTGAGAAGAAAGGGTATTTACACTGTTTGTCACCTTCTGCTGAGTTCCTAACACTTCCAATTCCGAATAGGATTTGTGTTTGTTTCTGTTCCATAAGAAGGCCCGCTAGGACGACTCTTAGACTCATGTCTCTAGCTAGTAGTAAATTCAATATGTATAAATATTGTATATTTATATATTTTTAACCGTTAAAAAGTCGGCTAAGCAAATTATAATTTATCTTATTAGTACATATTGTCAAAAATGAATGTTAATTAATAATATTCGCATTTTATAATATTTATCCCCCATTATTCATTCCAATCTTGAAAAATAGTTAAATCTGAGGAATGTGAAATATTCGTTTTGCTAATAGTAAATTGTTCTATATTATGTGTTGAAACTTGGGGGGAGGGTAGTTCTACTGTTACGTCTCTGTAAAAGAACTATTTTATTACAATGTATAAAGGACTAGTCTATATATTGTATTATACTTAGATAACAAACACGGTATCTTAATAATTATGGGCACATATCGTATTATTATAAAATTTCATAAACATAAATTTAGTTCTTATACTTTCTAATAATAATAATATACTAATTTTAAATCTTAGAATTTGATGATATGTTACTATACATTTTTTAACATTTTTATAGACTCAATACGAAATATTAAATACCTTGATTATAAGTTTAGATGATGTTTGAATAGCGATGATGTTTTGGAAAAATCTCTCCCCTTTAACACTCGAAGGGCAGTACATGACCCTGACAATTGTCACATAATTCCTTCATGACCTAAACAAAAACTGTGTAATCCCTGAAAGTGTTGCGGGCCAAGTTGTTAGTGAAAAAGTGGATGATTGAGAAGACGCTCATTCGACTTGCGAATTACAAATTTTGGAAAAACTGTATGTATTCTTCAGGCTTTAGGAACAAAATTTGAAGTAAATTTATAATCTATTGTGAATATATTTATGTATTTTCATCTTCCAACTTATTGATAATAAATGTTGTAGAAATTAGTTCTGAGACTGGACTGAAGCAACCCTCCAACTTATTCTGCTAAAACTTTTTCATTTCTACATAGCTGCCACACCCGAAATCCTCTATAACCTGCTTAGCGTATTCCAATCTTCGCATATTTCTTCTGTTTTTGCCCCACACACTTCTCTCTAATGCTAATTTTACAAGCTTCTCAAGTCTCATCACTCTATCTCTTTTCTTGGTAAAACTCTATATATTGTTCTCTTCTCTTATTCTGCTTATAACTTCCTATCTAAATTTAAGAATTATTCTATAGCACCGTCTTTCAGAAGCTTCTATTCTTTTCCTTTCTGCAACTCCAGCCTTCTACGTTTCCCACCCATATAACGCCACGCTCCATACAAACATTTGTTGTAATGGTTTCCTAATATTCATACTTATATTATAGTTACATGAAATATTAAAGTATTGAAAGATAAAATAAGTAAAATGGACAAATACAAAACCCTAATTTCTATTCAAGTCTTCACGTAGACAGTAATTAAATATCCCAGTAATATTGGAGAAACCCGTTATGAAAGCATTGACGTGTTATTAATACTATATGGGTACAACTTAGTTTCAATATCAAATTTATATAATTATTTTTATTTATAATGTTATTATAGACAATGAGAAATGAACAATTAGCATTTGTAGTCCAGTTTAATTTATATTGTAGAGGCATTAATTGTATTACAGCCAGTAAATTGGAGGATTCGACTGTTGCCATGGGCTTGGAATTAGTTCGATGTCTCCCCGTGTGTTTCTCTGCCGCTATTTCTAATCGTGTTTGCGGTTAGTGGGCGGCGTTTGTAGGTGTTAGTGCTTCCACGAAACAACGCTGCCGGGTCAAAATCGGATGCCTCAGTAAAGTATCAACTGCTCTCAACTTTGCTGCTCATTAAGAGACCATACATAATTATTTTAACTAGAAGAAGTTAAATAAATATACAACTGTATCATAATAAATCTAAGTGATACATGACATTGGAACTTAGAGCGATAGTTTCAATTCTTGTCGTAGTTTCAGAAGCCACATCGTTTAACGAATGTTTATGACTATTTATACAGCTTTATAATTCAATAAATAAATAAAATTGGAAACTGTAAGAAAGGGTTTTACTAATACTATATATCAGAATGTAACAAAATAAGTAATTTTCAATATCTATTTCAATATTAATTCCGAGTATTTGTCACTAATCCTTTTGTGTTTAACACACTCATCCATGGGTTGAATTAAATTTTTCGCATATATTTCCGTTATATTCTTCAGTACGTCATACAGTTAATTTGACCATAAAAGTTCTGATCTGCCCATCTGTGTTATCTAATTATCACCGAAGTATATATTTATTTTATATTTCACATAAAAGAAATATATTAAACAAATAAATATATCTCTGGTACTTTTAACAAATGAAGATATATTAATTTCCCTTTATTGTACTCTAATATTATTATTGGACATGAAATTTTTAATTAATTTTTAAATTATTAAAGTGACTTCTGTCTGTTTCTATAAAACTTAAAGAGTTTGAATATAGCACGATGGTTCTGATAGTTCTATTACAAAACCTTTACTTGATGTCTAATAGATTTTAACGTTTATATGAAAGAAAATGAAGTCTATTATCAATACCGTATTTTAAAATTCAAATAACTACGTGGAAATATGAGGGGCATTTATCAATGTAAATTAAAAATTTCATTTATGTTAATTATATTCGAAATATTATATTCATAAGCTACCTATTTAAGGGCACATTATTCTTAATATTTTAAACTAAAATGTTTACTTATACGCAATTTAAAAAGTTGTCTTCTGATTCAAATTCTCATAATCAGTTGATTTTCGTCCAAATATTTTATGATATTCACCAGAAATGTAAGAACGTACGAAATAATAAACGTATTTAACTAGTGTCCTTCATAATATTATGTATACATATATAATTTTTCCCGTAGAAACAACAAAGATAGGATCACGAGTCTTTCCCGCCCAATTAAAATACAGTTTTACAGGTCATATTGTCCATATTTTACGGACGCCAACGCTGAATTCCTATTTCCCTTTCATTCGAGATTTGGCGAGCAGGGAGCAACGGAACCAATCGGAAGAATGGAAGTAATTGACGAAACTCCTCTCCACTCGAGAGGGAACGAAGGCAAAATCACAATGGTCTTATTGGAAACCGAAAATATAGAATAAAAAATTTTGCGATTCGATGCGTCAATTTTACACAAAATTTGCTAGAGGTTCATGAATATGCGCTGAAAATTTCTTGTGCAAAGGAATGTATATTTGTTCTCTGTACTGACCAAATAAATGCCCAGAATTCAGTAATTTAAGCTGTAACTATGGTAATAAAACATTAAGAAACGTTCTATTATTTCGTAAAACTGTTTTACATTCATTCACACAAACTTAAAATACATAAAGAGTCTATCTAGGTTGCTATTATGGAAAGAACAAAATTTAAACAAGACAATAACTTTTTATATAGTTACATTCAATACCTTTATTTTATAATCAAGCAATCAGTATTCCCTTATCCAATACGGAAGGTAAATTTATATTTTAAGCACGTGACAAGCCAAGAACAAAGTCTTTAAAATAGTTACAGTATTTTCGCTATATGAATCTGAGTTAACGGTGATTAAAACTGTATTACAATCTTTCATTCGGGAATAAATTCTAATTTATTATAGTTAATAAAATTATAAAAATATTCCCTGTGTTCATATGAAATGGAAGGCGATTAAAAATATCTTGGAAGCTCGTACAATAATAAATAGCCGTTTCAGATAACAAACTTTATAATTTAGCTGTAATATAATAAATAGTAATAATAAATAAGGAATTTATTTTGAGTGTTGGCTAATGAATTATAATTACAACTGTTTCATTTTTATAAATTTAAAAAACAAATAAATCAATCAATTAGGATACCGTAACTTTAAATTCAAATATGAGGGTGATTGTAGCATTTAAATAGATAATTAAATGAATTATAACAGCCTTTTTGTCAGTTTTTATTTAATTAAAATAGTAAATATACTACGTTTCGTGTAGCTAGCTTAATTTTTATACGTGAAGAAGTCTCAAGTAAGAGATAAATCGTAGTATGCGAATGAGTTACAGCATACTCTGTCCAAAAAGTATAGACAAAGAAAGAAAAGGTTTCGGGATAAAGGGAAATTTTTACAGACTGTGCAGAAGAAAAAAAATCTCTTTGCGAAAGGAAAAATTGATTAAGACATCCACCACCCCAAAATAAATACAAAAGGTTTTACGATTTTTTTAAATTAAATTTTCTGATATTAATTGTATTTTAAAAAATTCTGACCCGTTCTGCCTCGGAGGGTGTGGCAGAACGGGAAAAATAGATTTCTATTAAAAAATTCACCAAAAATATAAATTCCTTGATTTAAGTTACATTGATGTTGGATTAAGTAAATAATATAATAAACTAATATTTAATACCTTAAAAAAGCGATTTTTAGCTGTGTAAAATTTTACAAAAGTTGTTAAACAAGTGTCTCGTTCTATCCCAAATTCTCCTATTGTTTTTAAGAGCACTGAGCAAAATTTACAGTTTTCAAATATTTCACGTGAATATTTTCTAAGTTAATTTCTATATTTTCGTAGCTAAAAAATTATCACCCCTCAATAATATCTTGCAATATCTCGTGGCTCTGTATTCTATGCCTGTCTGTGTTACAGAGAGTCGGGGTAAAGTCTAATTTAATTTCTGAAACGGTTGTCTCTATTTAATCAGAAACGCACTTGATGTATTTACACCATCAAAGGCGCATCCATACTAACCGTAGGTCTCCTGTCTTCATAATCATTAAAAGAGAATCACCGCTGCATGTGGGTCATGTTGAAATTATAATTACGTCAAGTAAACTACGTGGTCATACTTCGAACCAAAAATGTACAGATCTTTGGTAATAAATCAACACAACCTGTATTGCACGTTTGTGAAGTCTGGTTTGGTTGTTTGCGTTTATTACTATGCCTGATTGACGTGTAATATTTCTAGACGAGTAAAATATAGTGCGAGAGTGAAGTCACAGCGTATATTTTGAATCAATATATATCATTGCTTATTTGTTTAAATTCTTATATTATAGGAAATCAATGCCTCTCAAAATAGTCTGTCTTTAATTTAAAATTAATCACTGAAATTATCTAAAAATACAGTAATTCTGTAATGCATAATTTTGATTTTCAGTTCCTAAAACATTTGTGCTATTTGTCGATCTTAATGCTCTAACTGTATTTTACACCTGACCAAAGAATCCAGTATTTTGGAAAGGTTGTTGGGCAATTATTTAACACTTACATTTTTTTCATTTTATGGACTATTTTATTATCTATTTGTTATTATTTATTACCTGATGTATAATAACTTAATAGTCATTCTTTTAAAATTTCAAAACTAAGAGAATTACTCCAGTATTTTCTATTTATGCTCGATCATAATTTATAATAAATATATTTTTATTAATTTATAAGCATTCCTTACGACTCAGCTGAAATTTAAAGCTCAAAATTATTCAATCTGCGTCAAACATATTTATTGATATGTCACAAAATAAAAGTAATTACATGACGAATGTAAATATTGTTCAAGATTAATTAGTGAAATGTTGAATATTGGATACAATGATTTGTTTATTATGTTAAATGATATTAACAACTTAAAAAGACATTAAAATGTATAGTGAAGCTCACAAAAATGATAAATTTATGCAATTAAATCTAGTGAAAAATGCATACGTGTATATTCGGAAATAGCTACTTAATTTTGATTCCATTTTAAATACACCAAAACCAAAATTAAGAATAATGTATGAGTTCTTGCTAATATGAAGAACTATCTACTCATATAACAGACATACAATAAATTTGGAATATTTTTTAATATAAAGTAGACGTTTCAACCATCCATTGTGGATAAACCAAAATATTTAAAGATGTAACACAAAGATAAAATTAACTAAGACAATTTAACAAACTATCATATAATTTATTAAATTGTCAAGTGTGATGTCAAATATTAAATATAACACTTTATAATTTTAATTTTTTTTTCATGTAACGTATAATTTAATGACTTTTAATTTTAATTTGTAACAATAAGGTAAAGTTTGGGGTCATTAACTTCTGTACTGTTCCTTTTGGGAAGCTAATTTAGATAATTTATTTAACAGGCTGTAATAAGAATAAGTATTCACTTCTCACTGACGGTGTCATCTTCCCTCCTTAATGTTTAGCATTCATCATTAAAGAACTTGTTAAATCCCTATTTTATTAAGCTATTAATGAAGAAAGTAGAGTGCTCCGAGGTTAAGTTTTTTTATTATACAGGTCTTCGTTTCTGATAAATAAAAACTATAATATGCTTAATTCGTATTAAGATGATTTCAGTATAGTCATCAATTAACAATAATTGCATTTCAACGTCAATTGTTTTGATAAAAATACTCATTCCTGGTTTTGAAGCCAGCTCAGTACGGTGAACCAACAAAGATTTTCCTCCTCTGACAGGCATATTTAAGTTTCGGAAAGGAATACATGCAAATTTACCGCCAATGTACGAGATATGTCAATAAACCAAAGTGGGAACATTCCTTCTGTTTCTATTCTAGTGAGAAAATACTTGCTGAATGCGAATATTTTACATTTGCAATGATTATTGTGACTATTTCTATGTTGTTATGTTTCAATTATTGTCTATTTGCACTAGTGACGTTTATGAATGACGTGGTATAAAAAAATAAAATACCTATAATTGAGGACATTTGGTTTTTAAATTACAATTATAATAATAAGTGTCTGAGGAGATTATAAATTACAATTATAATCAGGTTTTTCTTTTCGAATGTTTTTTGTGAGAGTATATTAGTATCTCATTATTTTAATTAATATTTTTAACTCACTGCCCTCTTTTTTAATTTTTTTTTTCATACGAACCGTAGGAAGACCACCATTGTGCGATTTGAATTATGTTAATTAATCCCAGGGACGACAGTGATAACAATGCACCAAACGGGATTGGCTACCTTGGCACTCTAGTCACGCCCAAGTGAGAAAGCTCCGCGTTGGCCGCAATAGGGAAGGGTACGCTACGGAGCGATATCTGGAAGTGATTTAAGGTAGCGAGTGTGACAGAGACGATCCAATTGGGGTTTTACAACTGCTGCTCTACTACGGCGAAAGACAAAGACTTTGCTTCCCTGAGCGACCGTTTCGTCGTGGACCGACCTGATCCACCCCCAACCATCCTCCAGGGGCCGAAACTTTCACAGGAAACGATGGAATCATGTCCACGTACGTGTTGATTGAAACGTTGTATTCGTCGTCAGAACTTATAACAACACAGTCACGAAGAAAAAATATTAGTCTCTATTAACTCTGTTTTGATACATATGAACGTAATATTTTGTGCAAGATAATATATAAACCGGTAGTTTGAGAATATTATCAAAATAATAATAAATTCATATATTTAAAAGCAAATATAAATTTAAACGAAAAAATGAGAGTCCTTATTATATTTTAATTGTTCAACATAATTATTAATAATTAGTAATGATTCAATTCTGGCTTAAAGAGCATTCATCCCTGAATGTAGAAGCATCAATATGAACCTTTGTTCTATTTTAATTAAAGAACTGAGGAGTTCCAGAAAGAAGGGGAACGAAACATTTTAACTCAAATATATTATTCAATTTCTAACTTTTGGCCTATATTGTTATTTTCAAACTACATACAATAGCCTTGATTGATGCTCCTCCTGAAACGCTCGGCAACTACGAAAACGCTTGGCATCAGCTTCGTCACAGAAGCCTCGTTACATAAAATTTACTTCAAAACAGTTTTCTATGATATCAATTACGTTATAATTCATTAGGTTTATTATTTATTTTAAGGTTATTAAAGCACTTTGACGTAGTTACTTAATACTGCCTTTACGTATGGTAAATGTTAATTTCCATAAATTGTAATAATATTTATTGTTTTGTTGAAGAAGATGCATGGATATTATAAGGATTTTCCATAAGGGTGTGTTGATGTTAAAATGGAATTAAACAAGCTGTGTTTATTATTTGAAAGGATATTTCAAATTAAAAGAACTTTATTAATATCTCACACACAACTCATTTTATTCCATTTCAACATCGACCCGCCGTTATTGAATCACCCCATACATGAAGTACGTTTTGAGTCATCTAAATAAATATGAACCGTTTGCTTTCATCAAACCAAACAATGGTAATTAAATAGATTCTAATCCTTTTTAAATTGAGGATCCGGTAGAAATAAGAAGACGCATATCTATGAGCGATTGGCTAGATTCAGAGTTGGAGAATCCTTGAATAGTTTTAGGAATAATCAATCGGATTTAAAGGAGTACGCATTGTTAATACTGACGGCTTGTGAGTTATGTACCCGAAATTGCACAAACACACTGCGTGTTCTAAGGTTTCCATTACTGTGAAATTAAACATTATGAAGCAGTTTAATGTAAATGAATTTCTGGACATCACCGGGTAGCCAGTTACTTTAAAAGAATATCACTTTAAAAATAGGAAGCTATGTTAACATTGTAACATCGCTCTGATAAAAATATTTCCTGTTCTTATCACGCTCGCAGTTCCAGTAGGTATTTCAAAAGTATGCTACTATTAAAGTAAATAGCTGGCTTATTTATCCTATCCCTAAAGCTTGTAACCACGATACAGTTTTAGTCTTTGGAAGGTTTTTAAGATCGTTCAAATTAATATTGCGCTGCGGTAGAAACTCTTCCTTGAATACAATAAGGTGACAAAGGGAATGATCCCTTTGTCTTCAAAGCATTGATAAAAGAGGCTCGGGTTTTCAGTACTCTTCTTCCCGGTCGTGGTTTAAAATACTTTTCCATCTTCTGCAAATGACAGGACTCTTTTTAATTGTTTCGCTCTTTCCACTATTCAGTGAATCTGACAAGTCATATGCTACATATTTTAAAACTTATATAACTTCTTATTTACTTAGACAAATATTATTATAATTATGAAATGTCATTATTCATTATTAATTTTGTCGTGTTGGATCATGGGTTTGGCAAACTGTCACAAAATTATTCCTCACCGTCTTTTTGAGTGTCAAATATTTGGAATGTCAGTATTAGTATACGTATTAATCCATGTGTAAATATCAATACTGCAACCTAAAATAACCTAAACATACAAAACACAATGTATTGTAATGCATGAACAATCAGACGAAATACGTACAATATGAACGCAATGAATTGGTCGTCAAACCCTTGACTTCCTTCTTCTCTCTTCCGCATCCCCTTTTTACAATGCTATTAAAAGAAAGTTTCAGTTCACCCTCATGTATGTAATGCTAAGATTTCACAGAAAACTACTTACCGTTTTTCGGAAGGGCGTGAGATAAGTACCCAAGGGCTACATCTACCTGATTCAGGTTTTTTAGGGTTTGCCTTGAAGCTCTTTTGGGTGAATACCGAGTTGGATGCTTAAATTATAGCCTTGGACCGTAGTTAACCCTTGACTGATTTCGTCTTACTTTCGCATACTCCCTTTCAAATTCCTTTTCTATGCTTTTTAAAAGGGATTTTACATTTATTTAATCATCCTCATGTTACCTGTTACCAAAATAAAAGTGGTCCTGTTGTCCATCTTGGTCACCATACTTGACACTAATGGGCTTTTACAACTAGGGTCTTGTGAAGAGACTAGTTTGCTAGACTCCGGTAGATGCACGCACGGACCCGGCTGTTACGATTATCGCAGCCGCGGAAGCAGTTCTGCAAATCCGGGAATTGTTGAACATGAAAAATATTTGACGGTGTATCACTATACACTCAGCCCTGATCACAGTGGTTGAAAATTTAAACAATACCTGATTGAATCTGTTCTGTATTTGTTTACGTGCTCTACTGTAGGTATCCTGACAGAACAGAATGACCACACTGCGATAAAATAAGTAAAGATTTCCGGCCGATTTAAGACTTTATTTTTATTTAAAATAATTTCCAATTTTTTTCAAAATTTGTAAAAATTGTGGTTCATAAATATTGTTATATTTAAAATATATTGATTATTAGGTGAGTGTTCTCATTTGTTGTACCTCTTTTGTTTAGTTATATATTAGCACTACAAAATATGTAAATTGTTTGAGGTTTTCATGTTAACACGTTGTTTATTCATGTTTCTCCATAGGATAATAACCTGAAGATGATACAAATAAGTGCTGAAACGTTAATTAAAACAAATTGTGTTTTTTCTTTTTGGAAATTATTATAAATAAAAATAAAGTCAGATATTGGTCGGAAATTTTTTCTTAATATTACGAAATCAGACGTTAAAATACAACATTACACTGTGATAAGTGTGCAGTTTTCGTTTTAGGCTTGTTGCATTACGCTGGTTTGTACATATTATCGAACGAATAGTTGTCTAATATTTCTTTATTGTTGAATTTTAAGGTCACATGAATTGTTAGATAATTGTCGAGATGTTTGAATCTCTTTGGTCTATGTAATTAATAAGTGTTGTTAACTTATAGAGTAAAATGTAATATGTTTTGTGGCTTACCGAGATATTAATTAGGAAAAAACATAGAACATTATTCTATCAAGTCGTGATTGCATGATACTGAGAAAATTTATTAGGAAATCACTAGTGATTTTACTATATCCTACATTTGGGCCTGTCCTTCCATACAAATAGATAACTCATACTTGCGTCATTCTATAAAAATGTTGAATCAAGAGAACCTGGTACGGAAATTAAAGTGGAATGTTATAAGGATTAGTATTCTCAATAGAATGCTTTATAGAATTGTTTCTTTATTGAATTGGATAAAAAGTGGAGGACGTTATTTTAAAAAATTCAAATTTTTGAACCCTTTTAACAAACAGTCGGAATGAAGACGGATACTTCATCTCCCTTGGGACGCATCAGCTCAATTCCTCAGAGATTGACAGTTGTGTCTTGCTGCACATCCGTCAGTCCTCACACAATCTACCTGTTTCACAATCTCGCTTCAGTGCCTCGAATAGAAGCATCTGACGAAGTGAAAATTGGTCTGTTACCAAGATGCTGCAAACTAACTTGGCTTCATTCAAATTTGTAGACCAATGGGCTCCGGTTGAAATGTCTCTTGATATTGTGCAATCTTCTGTCAATTGTTTTCATCATAGCCGTTTCTGTAAAATCAATGGGGCAAGCGGAGTAACATTCAGAATCATTAATTAATATATAAAACACATATTCCAAATCTGAAAACATCCAAACTTGACCTCATCAAAAGGCAGTAAACACATTTCGATTGAGGCGTTCAAGTTTGGATGTTTACAGATTCTGCATATTTTCATCAGTATTTAACACCTGAAAAAGTCCCTAAAGGGGACGAAATGTCGTTCAGTTTAATTAAAACCAGTCTGTAAAACTGGCCGCTAATTTAATGAGTGTAATATTTAAATTAGAGGCAGGAGAGGCTAATAAATTCATCTTTTCTACTTTACGGATATTCCTCGTTTAATTTTGATCTGATATTGCAACCAAGTGGCCGCAGTGTTTAAACACTCATGATACCTATTCTAAAGGAATGATCGGCAGCAACACGAAATTTCATCAAAGTTTAATTGTGTCTACAACACACCAAGTTTATTTATTTATACTGTCACTTCCTATTCTCTCAGTCGCAAATTTCACCACTTGTGAAACTGGGGAAGTAACTATCCCTATGTTCCGTTACCAGTCTCGATTGGTGTTGCCCAAGCTAATTCGATGGTTCAAGCGTGTAGATTGACGGTGAAGTTCAAAGTGATGAAAGAAACAAAAATTTTTTAGTATATTTGCTCTTGCAATTTCAGGTATTGATAATAATTGAAATTACCGGTGGGGCGCCACCACTTCAAAAACATACATAAAATTTTACCAATAAAAAATTGACCGGGAAGGATAATAAAAATAAAAATTATACAAATGTAAAAAAAGAAACACAAATGTAATTCAGTCTTTTGGTAAGGTCTTTGACCGCAAGTTTTCATTCATAAATATCCGCTCCAATAACAGCCCCAACAAGTCGATCACAAATGTACGATAAGACATTTTAATCTTACAGTGATTGTCCGCTGGCCAATCTGCTGGATCATCCAGGAACCACGAAATGAGGACCCACGCCGTTTCCGACGAAACTTTGGAGACGTCACTAGGATCCAGCAGCGGTGCAACGCCAATATCGTGCAGAATTCATGAAAAGAAAAATACTCAAGTGCGAATTAATATTCGATCCTGAACGTTTAGAAAACGACGGGCTGTAGTCCTTTTAACACAAATAATATTGTTATTTCTATGATACTGCAATCAAATAGATCTCAGCTGTCTCTCTCTGGCCAATACTCTCAACTCGTTCTTCAATTTTTCTCAAAGCATAAAAAGAACTTCTTGATATTAAAAACAAAAATTTTAATATTCACTTAACTAATTTTATAGAATAAATGTTTCTTAAATATCATAAAATAATGTTTTTATTATAAGGAACAAATATGAATGAAATAAGTATCGTTATTTTTATTTATTTTAACTCAAATTATTTTGTGAACAATAAACTGATAACACAGCTCATCACCAACATTATACTTACGTTAAGTAAGATGTCGATCGAAATATGTAGCGATTGCGAGAAACTTTACAATATAATTCTAAAAAACAAAATGTGTTTACGAAAGTAACCGGTCGTTACAATACTCTACTATGCATAAGTAATTACATAAATTATTAGTTGAGGAGATTCCGAAAGTTGTAACGAAACGTTTTAATTCAAATTAAATCCTCCTATGTTCGTTTTATATTTTATTTGCAACATTAAGTTAGATTCATTTAATTATTTTATTTATAAAGGGATAATTATTCAATTGTTAATACTGTAGTATGTTGATTTCATTGTGAAGAGAAAACGCGAGTTATTTGATGACATGATCTCTTTTTATGTAGTAATATTTCACTAATTATATATTTCAGAACCAAACACAAGAAACGGATTTCATTAATTTTGGGTTAACAGGCTACATGAAGTTGATACCGAAACAGGCAACAACCCTTGATTAGCATAGGAAGGGAATAAAAGGGGGGTTGCGGAAGGTTGAGCAAGGTAGCCAAGGGTTGACTAGAGCCCCCGGGCTATAGTTTAAGAATACTACCCGGTGTTTCACCTAAAGAGATGCAGGGAAAACCCTAGAAAACCTGAATTAGTTAGATCGGGCATTGGGTACTATTCTCACGCCCTTCCGAATGACGGGAGACAAGTTTGCTGTGGCGTCGCAGAATTCCCTTCTCCATGTCTCCGCCAGTTTTAGGAGGCAGTTGGCCGATTAATCCAATAGGAGCAGTGGACAACTCTTTCCTTATGCCCAAGGTCTTCGACCCCAGTACATATACGTCCTAGAATAGGTGAAGGTGTCTCGGCATGTGAGAACTTTGAAAAAACTCAAAGAGCGTACGAGGCATTCCCGACATAACAGGTGAGCCCCGCATTCAGTCCGGGGTGAAGCGCCTGTGAGATAAAACTCCCACAGACACTAATTTCTCAGATTTTATAAGCCATCAAATAGTGTTAATTAAGTCACTTACACCTTTTGATTGCAGTTCTGATGATTGTAATAATTGCGCACTATACAGTTTTTTTAATTTCGAATTACTAGCCCGTCAAGGCTTTCTGTCTATGCTACTAATAAACCATATTTCATTAAATATAAATCAATATAATGCAACTATAATGATAGTTTTCCTCAACAGAAATTTATTGTACACATATGGATTTTTCCCACTTGGACAGATTGTTAATCATAAATACTAGAGTTGCATGTTTGTACTATATATGGGTTGTATTTAATGAACCTATCGGACTCATTTTATATAATTTAAGTATAATAAATATTTTTATTTCAACGTGAGGATAGTTTTGAATATCCTGAGTCAATACTGACTTAATTCCAACATTTCCCGAAATTATTTGTGCATATTACGCGAGCTGCGTAGCTTGCTCCCGAGTATCTATTCGAGAAACATAATGCAGCAGTACTAATTGTACATGCGCCTGTAAACCCATTTAAATTAAATATTAATTGGATAGAAAAGTACAATGTGCTACTGAACTAAATTATTCCCTACATCAAAATTACTTGTACGTTTCGCAACTCCACGATTTCGTAGCAGCGGTGACATGTAACTGGAGGTCCAGCCTCCTCTTCAAGTATCGGAGTTCCTTCCTCGTGGAACTCCGACACTTAATCCACGATTTCGTAAAAAAGACTGTTTTTTTACAAGTTTAATGTAAAGGATTTATGAGCACAAGAGAAATAAAGAATGTTACCATTAAACTTCATATATACATAATTAATAGGAAAATAAATATTTCAATATACGTTAAAAATTTTACCGTTATACTTGTACCATAACGGTTGAAATTATATCTTAAAAATGAAGATACAATTGGATTTATATGAATATATGTTTGCTCAACGTTAAAATATCGTACAAAAATTACTTAAGTCATAGTTTAAAATAAAAGTTTTTTATTGTTTGTTATACGCTGATTGTAAGAACAAAGTTCTCATTTATTAATAAAAAGTTCTCTTTTCAAATGTTTGAGTTTTAATGAGAAACTTAATTCAGATAGAAAGTCTTCTTATCTGGAGATTACCTTTCAAATTGTTTTCCTCTACAAAGTATTTGATCTATCGCCTCTAGTCAGGAGGATATGGAATTGTGACAAGTCAGTTCTCTCTTTATTTTTCCTACTTTAAACAACTCGGCAAAAGTTAACCGAAGAGAGTTTTTCAATTTACGTAATGCTTCTGCCGTAGCAGTCACGCATCTGAAGTTTATCTTGGCCAACAAACTGTTTCCTAGTCTTTGTTCATACGGCGACGCCTTTCTGAAAGCAGCTCACTGCATGGGTCCTCTATATTCTACTAAAATTAGCAATAGCAAATCTCCTCTTCTTCCTAGTGGAATAGAAACCCGTGATATATTTGCGAGGTAATATTAATGTATTCTATAATAATTTAAATGTAATTCGGATTATGTATGATGATATGTGACTGAAGTGTGAATCTGTAAATTAAATTCAATTTTTAACATTTTCGTCCTTTTTTCTCATACAAACTGATCTGTATCACTCGTTCCTCTTTACATTTTATCATGTATGAGCTTCTCATTCTTGCCATTCTTTTATTATTTCTTATCACTCCATATACGGCAATTACCACTTAACTGTAACCTACTTACGCGCGTTACAAACGTGGACAATAATCTAGTAAATATTTTACGACACTCGTTGTTCTGATGTTGCCTAAACATAAATGGAAGGAGACAGAACCTTATATAGGAAGACAGTCCAACGTGCAGTAAACCTGCTGCGGGTCTGTCCAAAAAAAAACAACGGCTGAGATACTCTTGAAGCACTAAATTATCCGAGTCGACTCTGAAACAGGTTCTAGAATCCTCCATCCATTAAGTACAATTGATTCGACTTAATGTAATCTTTATTTAATCAGAATTCGTATAAGGTTTAAATTCAAGTACAATTGATTCGACTTAATGTAATCTTTATTTAATCAGAATTCGTATAAGGTTTAAATTCTAATATATGATGAAGAACGAATATTATATGCAGAGCTCAGATTTATTAATGATATAAAGTCTTTGTTGAGATCATACAAATTTATGACAAGTAAGAATCGTGGTTCAGTAAATTGTAGGTGACTGATCCAGATCTAAACAATGGATTGAGAAATCTCGCACCAAATTGTAAATGATGGAGGGGAATATTAATTAATGAATTTAATAATTGGGTTTAAATATATACATTTATTAATTGTAAACACAATAATTTTAATATGTGTCGTGCGTGTCTATATTATGTACAAAAATAATTAATTAAAATGGGATTTCATTAAAGATCTCAGGGTATTTAAGGTTTGGGTGACCACGTGTAGCAGATTTTCTGTTCGTTAACGAACCTGAGTTGTTTTCATAGGCGTCTCGGTGTAATTTCCGTGTTGTGGAACTTGAAGCGGCCGGTCTACAACAGCTGCTTCCGGAATTGAGGAAACTCCGTTTTTTCCTCTTTCTGCCCTTGTTGTTAAGACCTTTCATCCATGCTTCCTGGACTGATCAAAGCATGGTCCACCTCTCAGCTGCCTCCTCACAAATCTGCTCTCGCCGTAACTTCTCTGCTGCCAATCTCCTTTCGCCACCACCTTGTATCACCAGCAATCTCTTTCTCCACCACTCTCCTTCAATCTCCTCTCTCCACTTCTTGTATCACCAGAAATCTGTCCACCACTCTCCTTCAATATCCTCTCGCCATCATCTTGTATCTCCTGCAAAAATCTGTCCACCACTCTCCTTCAATATCCTCTCGCCATCACCTTGTATCACCTGCAAAAATCTATCCTAAAATTGTCTCCGCCAGCCTCTTTAAAACCTTGTCCCCACTTATCCGACATCTATTACTAAGGTGGCAGGGATGGATATTCTCCAATAATCTCCCTTGTTTTATTTGGGGAACACACGCCACCCGGTCATCAAATTCCTAGGCAGATTAGCACATTCCGAAACCGGCGACGAGGTGTCCAAGTATCAGCCGCAGTCTCCTTGTGTTGATTCCGAGCCGCCAAGATGGCGCGCGGAAAAACCCCATCTTCCTGGCCAGCGACTTTCTCAGGCCGAAATATTTGTTATTTAAGTTTCCGTAAATAATAAAAAAAATTGGACGCGGGTTCTACTGCGCTACTAAATCTCTAGTTGACTGGATTACTGGTTAAAGAGCAAGCCGTACTGAAGGGAGATTCCAAACCCAGTGGACCTGGGGAAGATAGAAAAGCGGTAAGGCTAACGAGGTTTTCAGGATACGAGAGTTCGAAGTGGAGAGGACCTTGGAAAGATCATTCGGAAAAGAGTGTTGGAGGTGAGAGGTCAAAGAGGAGCTAGCTAAACGGAAAGACGGACTGGCTGACTTCAAGTAGTCATAGAGGAGAGATGAATAAACAAAGGTGGAGGGCATTTCCTGAATAACATCAGAGGCCTGCGTACTATACAATGCCGGCCCGGAAGCTGGCTTTTGCGTTGAATCCAGTATTGTTGGTCAACCAGGAATCTAGGGGAGGATGAATGCAAAGTAAAAAATAAAAGGCAATAATCTCTCGCTCTGCTATTATATACTAAGTACAATAGATTAAATGTACTTAAATCTTCTGCTATGTTATTTCCTTGGTTAGGGCAATTAAAATTAATTAATTTATAAATATTGTAATTTGTTGAGTATTTTATATTTGTTGATCATAAAATTGTTTCAAATGTCAAAGTTTATATTTATTCAAGCTCATTTAAACACATATACTAAATTCTTTAATATATTTATAAATTTAAAGATAAAAGTAAAAACCACGTCACAATGAGAAGCTGACTTATTTTCTGCCAGTCATAAAATCAAAATGTAATAGTTTTCAAATTATTATTTAATGTAATCGTATACAGTTCATCTGATAATTTAACATTTTTTGTGTAGAATATAATTAGTCAATACAATTACACATTTAGCATGGGCATTTATTTCTTCTTAATTGAATGAACTATAATTCATAATTAAGTGTAACAAGTTTATTCCAAATTTACCTGAAATTTTATAAAACTTTTTTAACTTATTTCCCTCTGATATTTAAATTTTATTTAATATGTTCTTTGCTTATCTGCGGTTTTATCATCTGCAGAGAATCGTCTTCAATAAATTTTGTTTGTTTTGCAAAAAAAAATTGTTCAGATGCGTTTGATAGTTTATATGTTTATAATTTACATTATTTTTGTCACATTTATTCAAATTTCTGGAAGCTTATTGATGTTATGGTATTGAAAGCAAGTTGCAGCGGATCACTTCTGCAAAATAAAGCTACTAGAAGGAAGACGATACAGAGTCTTTTTGTACCAGACTCCGCCTTTGTAGAAAGGGCTAAATCTCTGAGCTATACAGAATGTTGACATCGGCAAACAACGTCGTTCTTCAAACAAGACACCTGGAAGAAACTCCATGCACAGGCGCTCTTGGAAAACATTATTTCGGCAACGAATGTAACCAATACGAAATCAGATATTTCCAAGAAAAAGCCAGGAATGTCAAGTTCAGAGTTATTTGAAAGTAAACACCGGTGGGGAAAATTAAAACAGTTTACCAGTTGCTGAATTTAAATTATTGACATGATTCAAATAAGGCATTGGAAAATAGTAAATAATCAGAATCTAGAGACAGCTTAAATAATAGCAGGTATCATTAAATAATCATTTGACATTGTGCTCAGTTTCGGTGGTAAACATTTTTAATTCACACTTGTATTTGTTCACTTGTAACTGAATCGATAAAAGGATTTGCTGTGGCGGCATTTAACACATAAATGAATTCATTTCACGAAGATTAATGAAATATACATAATTCTGCAACTGATACTGAAATGAAATTCAGACAGTTCAAATTTTAATATATAACTTACGATTGAAAATAATTTATAGAATCCTTTAAGTAACAAATATTATCTTACACCACAATCTTATGAAAAGGGAGAAATATATCCAATACCAAAGAGACCACATAGGCAAGCTATCAATATACACGTGGTCACATAAAAACTGGATTCAATACTTAATCGTAGAAAACATAATTTATCCAAAATGAGATAACCCATTCCTCCACTACTACGAGGGAAACGGCTACCAAATGTCATAAGTTAAGATACTTGGAATTTATTTTGATTCCAAGTTGTCATATGAGAGCCGTATTAATTACTTAGTTACAGAATTCAAGAAATAATTAAACAAATTGGAATCGCTTTCTTGCAAAACCTGTAGAACAGGATATTTTACTGCTAACATTTCGAGGTTTAATTTGTTCTGAAATAGATTATGGATGTATATTATCTTACACAGCTAAAAAAAATCTGCTGAAGAAGCTTGACGTGATACGCATCCAATCATTAAAAATCTCTACTGGCTGCTTACACACTACCCCAATAGGCAGTATACTTATTGAATCACAAGAAACATCTCTAGAACCAAGAAGAGAGACCTTATCTCATAAATATGCGGTTAGAGTCTACAATTCTATAACCAAAAACGACATAGCACAAAAATTCAGAATTATGAATAGTTAATCCAGTCAACTGCTTCCAATTTATTCTAAAAATTCAAGAGAATAATAAATAAAACAAACTTACAAAACTATGATACTGAGGGTGAACGGCATTATGAATCCTCACAGTTAACCTGCGTAAAAAATACGGTTCCTAGTAGCAGCAACAATGCATATGAGGAATATGGACCGAAATGAGTAAGGAGATTCAAGAAAATTGGAATATAAGATGAAATGAACTGAAAGCAAGTAAACTGCATTAAATATATTAATGACTTCTATTCCTTATATACGAACAGAAATTTAAACAGAAGGGATCAGACGATCGTCAAAAGAGTTAGAACCGAACATACAAAGATAATAGATATTCACATCTTAAATAGGAACCCTTCACCGATATATATATATATATATATATATATATATATATTTCTTGAAATATAAATCAGTATAACAGATTCTATAAGCTACTTTTGATGTCTTCAAAGTGTCCTGATGGGGTCCCCTCCAGTGATCAGACCCCTTAAGGTCAATTCGTCAGCATCGTTTTAGCCCTCTGTGGTTTCTGTATTGCATCAGTGGTTGTGTAAGAGGGTTAGTATGGATTTCCAGTTTCTTGTGGTTTTTATTGGCTCTTTCTTGAATAACATCCTGGATGAAAGGTATTCCTAGGTCCTGGTGTTGAGTTAGGTTGCTCACATACCACGGAGCATCAACTATGGCTCTGAAGACTGGTTATGCCCTCTGTATTATGGTAGTGTTGGACTTGCCAGCACATCCCCACAGCTCGATTTCAATAGGCTTAATATTGTATATAATGATTTCGTTCTCTAACGAAAGCTTTGACCTCCTACCGAGCAGTTCTGGAAGACGCAAGTCTTTTTGTTCTCTTTTCTTTTGTATGTGCACTTTCCAGGTTTTCCGAGATATTTTACATTTTTTGTTACCTAGAGATGTTTGCTGTTTATAGCTAGTGGTGGGCATTGTTTGTTTCGTAAAGTGAACGTAACCTGTAATTAATTTTGACTTTCCATTTATTTGTCCATTCCTGAAATAAATTAAGATGGTCTTATAAAAGTTCACTTGCCGTTACTCGATTTTCATTTAATAGTAATAATAACCATGTCATCAGTGAATGTCCCTGTAATTGTACTAGTGGTTGAGTGAAAATCTTAAGTAATATGCGATGAATTTAATGTGCAACTAACAGCAGGCCATAATATATGACTGCAAAGAGTACGATTAAAAGAGAAAAAATGTCCTGCGTAAAGAAGATCTCAGAAAAATCAACGTACATCAACATACCAGAAAGATAACTACAAACTACTACATGGGTATTAAAATTTTACGTAATTTGTAATATGCAATTCATGATTGTAACTGTATAGTCGCTAAAAACCTTATCGTTTATAACCACTTAAAATAAAATTTAATAAAAATATATATTATCAAGCCTCTGGTCATACAATCAACATAGAGCTCTGAGTAGATAATATTAATTAGCTGGATAACTGTCACTCATATATGAATGAAACTATTTTGTATAATTTTTGACGTTAAACGCAAAATTACATATAAAAAGTATGCTATTTATAGACTTGTGCAGTTCCTGTATCTAGATTTTATGTTTCAACAGTTTTTGCTACTTTCTGTCTAGTTCAGAATATTTTTTATCATTTGACAACATATATTTTAAAAAGATAAAATATAACTTGTTATATGTAATGAAGCAATTAATGAGCTTTAATGCATAATGTATATGTGTAGCTTTGCTGTATATTTTTATGCCTTCTTCAGGTTTTTGTTCTATAGATGGGGAGCGAATAAAAGTGTCCTCGTACAATGTCTTACCGTACACTGATAAGGAGCTGACTACGGAGCTGTGATTTATTCTTCCGCTAATACAAGTGTTCTTCCATTGTATGGTCCTGTACATAATTCGTGTCTTAGCTACTGGAGCTTTTCGATCGAGCCCGATCCTAGCAGAAGCCAACGAAGAGCCACTGTCATACATAAGACAAAACATACGTGTATTATACGCATACAATGTTGCTGCTAACCCTAAAACCCCAACATCAAAAATTATTTTCTATAATAATTATCCGAACAGTAACAACGCCAAAACCTAATACCCAAAACCCCTGTGTCTCCGGATTCAAAACATCCTCTCAAAACTCCCAAATCTCCTGACGTCCTTCCATTTTGTTCTTTTGAAGAACCCCCCTGAGATACTAAAAAACCCAACTGTTGATCTAACTCTCATCGAATATCCCAAAAATTGCATAAGCACTCAAATATATAAAATTCTTTTCCACGAAAAACTCAGAATATACAATTAATGCATACATGTATACAACGACGGATCAAAGACATCTGAAGGTGCTGCATGTGCTAGCATATTTCAAGTGGTATATTAACTTCATGACTTGATTTCGATCTTCTACTGCGAGTCATATGCAATTAAAGTAGGTCTAAATGATATCCAGAACTCATACAACTCCAAGTTCACCATCTTCTCTGATTCAAGAAGTGTTATCGAATCAATCCGTAATAAAGTATAGCAAGGAACCCATCATTCGCGTTATCATATCTTTAATCTCCAAATTTTTATCCTCAGGAAAAAAAGTGACGTATGTATGGATCCCGTCCCACGTTGGTATCGCAGGTAACGAAGCAGCTGATGAAAAATGAATGGATAAACAAACAGCCGAAACTCCATGAAATAAGGAACAGTATCTACGAAATACAACCATACCAATATAATTTAAACGGACGAGTTAAAACAGTGTTCACCTGTCTAACAATTGGTCATTCTAGACTCTCTCATGGACATTTAATGACCAAATATAACCAAATAACCTGAAAAAAATGTAACTCTTTATACCCCACCCAACACCTAATACATGAAGGTGCGTACATGCTGCAAAAAGAAGAGAATGTGGAATCCCGCACGACTACAAGGAATGCCTCAATGACTCAAGATTTATAAACCCCATATTAAATTATTTAAAAGATTTCAACATATTCAATAATATGTAATATATCTCTAATAGTTTGTTTCATACCCTTCTGTATCATTACAAATTGTTATATTGTATATATTATTGTTATAAATACAGGATTGTAAAGTGAATGTGGTCACTAATAACTACGTCGGTTGATGTGACAATAAACAAAAATAAAACAATTATAAGTTAACAATTGTTGGAAATGAACAAAATTAATCTAAAAATGAAAATTAAAAAAAATAACGTATGATAAGTAATATTAAGATTACTCGTGTCATTTTGTGAATTGAGCGTGCACTTAGTGGTTCTAATGTGTATCATTTCTGACAGATTGCCTTTGTACAAATTATGCTCACAATCGATAATTTCAACCTTTTCCCAGTCGAATTCATGATTTAGATTCATGAGTCGAGTCTATGTTATGGATCGTCGTTTAGTAACTGTTTTAATGTTCGTTCAGCGTTGTTCAGAACGCACGTTTCATTGACTAATGTAACATTTTTGGCAGTTGGGCGCATAGCAATTTATTTTATAGATCACGTTATGCTGGGAATAATTTTCCAAATCGCCTTTGCCGTTTTTGATGAATTTCTTGAGTTTATTATTAATTTTAAATATAATCGAGAAGCCAAAACTAATCAATACGTTCTTTAATTGCTTCCTAACTTTTGCATAATAAGAAAGCACCACACATTTTTTCGCCTATGTATATTTCTAAAATTTTCAGTTATGGGTGAATTAGAGTGTCAGTTTTTGTGAATTCTATTAGAAATATGTTGATAAAGTCCAAATGATACGAGTTACTAATTAAAATATATTTAACCAACCTAATATTTTTATTATGGAGTTTTGAATTTGATAAAAGTATGGCTATGTCAAGAAGGTTGTAAACCATAGGTTTGGATGACGAGCGGAAATTCAAAATTCGTCATAAAAGGTCGGTTTATGGAACCAGTCAATGGTGGTATTGTTGTTGACACAAGCATCAAGAAAACTTATTTTCTTTTCGTTTTCCAATTAAAACGTAAATTGTAATTTTTCGTGAGAATCATAGTTTTTGCTTACTGACCTCTGAAATGAAATTTGTATTTATTAGAATGCAATTTTTTAACAATTGATGAAAGAATCAAAATTCTTTACCAATTCAGAGAGGAATTATGAAACTGGTTTTCTGTAAATCGAACCAAGGAAGCTTACGGTCAGTAACCGTGCATTGTAACGGAAGATATTTAGTTATCAACGTGCTATATTTACACCCTTATATATGTCAACACCAAAAGGTTTCATCTAAAGTAATCTTGTGAAAGGCGAAAAACGTCAAGATATTGTATCATCCGCCATTTCTGCTACCGTTTTCTTGATAAAGACGAACAGTCAGCCTGACACATCGATTTTTTGATCCTCTGATGCACGAGAAGTAAAGTTATGCTAAAACACTCGTTTCTAAGCAGGGTGAAGGCAAAGCGATATATTATTGAAACAGACTATAATAATAACTAATGCACTTTATGAGTCGTTTAAACTTTAAATTGCAAATGAAACGAAGCCTCTAAATTTCTATCTAATGATAATTTAAAGATCATTACTAAATATGATTCTACTCTCTTTCAATGGTTATAAGTTAAAGAAGGATACCGAATATCAAATATTTTCGAAATAAAATTTATAGTATTTAAACCGCACCCTTTTAACTTGACATGCGACTGAGCATACAAATAATTCAACTCCACTATTCGTAAACGGTTTATTACATACTGTTTCTTAAGATATTACGTTCCTAAATAATATTACCATCTAATGATTAGAATGATCTTTATTCAATAATTTCATGCCGCACTTTAAATTAACTCATAATTATTAAATAAATATTTTCTCATGGGTCAGAATATCAGGTTTCAGCACGCTTTCAACAGGATTCTCGGAAAATATTCTGTTCTCTTATACGTTTTTTACTTCAGAGCCTTAGAAGTAAAAAACTCGAGTTAGAAACACTTTCATCAATGCAAATTATCCCAGTTGACATATTAGCGCTAACTGAACATTGGCAATCTAGTCCTGAAGCTGAAAATTTTCCAATCACGGATTATAAAAGACTAGAGAGCCTTAATAGAAGTACACTTAAAAATGGAGGTTCGTGCATTTATATTTCACCACTAAAATTAAATAAAAAGAAACGTACTAAACGAAATACGTGGATAACTAAACGTATTAGAATATCACGTGAAAATCTATGTTGCCTTCATAAATTAAAAGCGATAAATACAAGCACTGAATTGAAAAGCTTTTATATTAAATATAAAGGTATTTATAAGAAAGTTATCACTGCCGCAAAAAACTAGGTAATGCAAAATGCATTGCTTATTCGGAAAATAAAATAAAAGAGACATGGAAAGTTATCAAAGTGACTTCCGGTAATTCTAAAGACCGTAACGATATACAACTAATAAATAACGAACAGCATATATCACGTAAAGAAGCAGCATGTGAATTTAACTCGTAGTTTATTAACGTTTCCCATGATATGTTAGAAAAGCAAGATATAGAGAAATGTAACAAGACGAAGTTTAGCGAAATGCTGCACAATTACAGAAACCCGCTTACTAAGTCTTTCTTTCTACTCCCGGCCAATAAAAATGAGATTTTTAATATGATAAAAAATCTGAAAACTTCGAATGCTTGTGACATACGGAATCAACAGTAAGTTCATTAAACATTGCTGTAATGAAATTGTAATTCCAATGCATTTCATAATTAACTAGTGCTTTTCCTCCGGTATATTTCCAGATGCTCTAAAAGACGCGAAACTTATACCGTTTCACAAGAAGGGTTCTACAACAGACGTCTCCAATTATCGCCCTATTTCCCTCTTACCAATATTCTCAAAAATTCTTGAGAAAGTATTACTTATGAGAATTACAGAAATTACAAAATTCAAACTTATTTCCACATCGCAACATGGTTTTAGTAGTGGAAAATCTACCAAAACGGCTTCATACGACTTCGTTCAAAGTATTCATGACGCACTTGTTGAAAGAATTAAAGTGACTTGCATTTTTATGACCTCTCGAAAGCGTTTGATTTAGTATATCATAATATTCTACTCAGAAAATTATATTTCTACGGGTTCAGAGGAGTTCCCCTTTCTTTATTGGCATCGTACTTTCAAAACAGACGCCAAAAAGTTGCGATTGAAAACACGGATGGGAATGAGTATCTGTCAGAATTGGAAACAATTACCTGCAATGTTCCTCAGGGCTCAATTTTGGGACCTTTACTTTTCATCATTTACATTAACGATTTACCTAATTATTATTTAGATCCCTTAAAATCAGTCGTCTACGCTGACATCACAAATTTGGTAATTACGGATAGCGACTCGGAAACTTTATGCGCGAAAGTTGATACTGCGATGTGCCGTCTCAATCTTTGGTTCACTGCAAACAAATTTTCTCTTACCTAGAGAAAGCCAAAATCGTTAAATTCACAGCAAACACAAACAGTTTATCTCCTAACTTGGAAAACATTTCAGAGCACGAGCCTTTTCTTGGTCTGCTGATTGACAATAATTTGAAATGGAATTACCACACTAAAAACTATCGGGAAAACTCAGCAAAATTTGCTTTACATTACGAGTGTTAGCTCGGGAAAAAGACATAGCTACATTAAAAATGATGTACCATGCATATTTTCATTGGCATGTCTTACGGTATTGCAAACGGCGGTCATTCGCATCACACGCTTCACATACGAATAGTATCTGGTGCGGAGTGGAATATCACTTGCAAGCCTTTGTTTTGGAAGCTTGGAATTTTAACCTTACCTTGTACGTATATTCTAGAAATTTTAAAATTTGTATGGAGCAACATCAGTCTATATGCTCTAAACGGTTCAAGCCCCATTCGTACAACACTAGAAATCGCTCACAGGCTCCGTGTAAAAAACATCCGTCTAACTCTTTTTGAAACAAGCAATCTCCCTATCCATATAAAACTATACAATATCTCCCGGAAGAAATAAAAGCTCTTAAAGGTTCAAAATTTAATATAAAGATTTAAACTCGTTAATGTGAATGGAGCGTATTATCACTGAAAAAGTTCGTAGATAGGAAGGACTAAAACAGTTTGCTGGTGTCTTATCAAATTCTTCTATTATTTGGAACTATACTCTACTAGAATTTGAAAATTGAAGATTGAATTTTATCTTTCCTCTTTTTGTCCTTCAAATCTTAATTGTAAAATTTTGTATATTTCTTGTAATATTAAATTTGACGTATACTACTTCCACAACCGAGGACTAATGGATTGAATAATAATAAATCTAAATCTAAACTTTCAAGAATAACAACATAAAATTTCTATACACAAAGTAATATACACGGTTATTCATCTTCTGAATTGGTAACAAAACTAATTGAAAAACTTTGATAAACTCTCATTAGATAACTAAAAGCTGGAGCGGACATTGAAGCCCTATAAATACTTCCTTGTTATGAATGTAAAAAAAATATAGTGCTCCTGGTATCGGATATGGTTTTCAGTTTTTTTCTCGGGACCTATGGACACATTAGAACACATATGGATATACGATGCACAGTTCTTAACTGTTAAATTCCATTTCCTATTAAAGCAACCGAGTGATATTAATAAACTTTTGACGAATTATGTGTTGCATATTATTTCAGATATTCTGTATATACAATTTAACCAAAGAAACTAAAAGAGAAACTAGATACTGACTATTTATTTGACCAACATTTAAAAAACTTTGAACTTCTTGTATGAGGTTATTTATCCTACCATTGTGAGAATCATTTAATACATTCCAACAACTGCCAATTAATTGTTCTGAGGTGAAGTCTTAAATTTCAAAATCAAGAATTACTTTTATAGTGTAAATGATTTATAAAATGAGTAACAAATATTTACAAATAATTACGTTAAAACACCTTGACGATTCTTGAATTTTTAGTGTCCTATTGTAATAAAATCTATAAGCAGTAGTATTTGTTTAGATATCAGTGTGATACAAATTATATATTTTTTTCATTATATTACGTTTAGTGTGATTAACAATTAAGGAATAATCGGAAAATTTTGTAAATTCAATAAATTATATTACAAGATAGATATCGTTCTGTACTGTTCTTAAACGATATCTGATAGATGGATTTATAATCTATAAGGAGTTGTGCAAAAACAAAAGATTTGTCAACTAATGAATATGATCTTACAATAATACTAATACTTCTCATAGGTTCTCGTCTTCATTTTATAAGGTTTTGATTATTTTAACCATCTAAATTTCCCTCAAAAAGTATCATAATTGTTAAATACTAAATTAAACCTTCAAAGATGACAAAGTAAAAAAATGTTTATTGGTTATTAATGTACGTTACTATTAATAACGCGCTAAAATATATCAAACATTTAAAGTCCATTATTTCTATAACATCAGTAGATTACAAAATATATAATTGTAATTAATATTCCATTATTGAACGAAAAAAATTGAATTATTTCTGAGAATTATTGTTTCATTTTTTTGCTTTCAAATTGTAGTAAAAAACAGTAAGGTTTGTAACGTTGAAATTATTTTACTTGTTTAGTTATATTTTAATTTTATATAAGTAATATATAAATTTATCTTTATATAAAACTGCGTTTAGATTAAATTGAACACTTTTTATTAATTGATCAACTAATTTATGGTATCCTGCAGTCATAGGTAGTGTGTTTCAAATGTGTAAAAGTTATGAATTTACAGCTACTTCACTTCATGCTAGATGGGAATCGACGCAAAATTTGCTGCCACCTACTCGTCAACTGAAAATTGAAGACAATTATTGCTAATTTTCTCTAATTACTATTATGTTAGCATATTTAACTTTGTTTCAGATTCATAACTAATTTTTGCAACTTCACTATCTCTCATAAACGTAAAATAACTAATACTTATAATAATTAATTATTATATTTCGTCCTACGAAATTTATTCTTATTTTTGTTAACTAATATTTTTATCTATCATCTTTCTAATTGCAAAATTATATTTATTTCTTGTACATCTTAACTCTATTTCATTAAAAATGACAGAGAATATGGATGTCCATTGACAGAACTATTTAAATATCTTTCCCATATGAATAACTAATAAATTTTCTCAAATATTTTTAATCTCAATACAACAGTTTATTAAAAATCTGATATTTTAAATTCTCATAGTTTCATTTTATATTTATGTACGGAACATTTTTTTACTGTGAAGCCTTTCATCTGAAGAAAGTACAGTTATTATTACAAGGTATAGGTATAGACCATGGTAATTAGTTACTCTCAACACTTGAAAGCTACGTGAAATAACGTAGTTTTATAGATAAGTTGTTTAAACATTAGAAATGATACAATATCTATTATATGGTTATGAGTTTATTCAAACGTTTTAGTTCGTGGGGAAAACTTAAAGGCTAAAAGAAATTTTTACTTCAACAATAAAAAATTCGTTAATTCTATGTATCTTTACACATAAGCTGCTAAGAAATAATTGCCATCTTAGTGTAAACTATTATTTTCATCCACTGAAAAGTTTTTAAATTACGTTTATCTACACTGTAAATATGTTGAAAGGTCTAAGAAATAAACAACTCCTTTACTTGGAGGCTTTTTAAGGATTTTTATACTTTCATTAGGTTATAAATTTATTGATTCATGCTTTCAAAAAAATTATCTGTAATAACTTCCAAAGTGAGATATTTCTGGAAATAGAGACTTGGCATGACGACAATGTGCTTTGTTTCAGTAGCTTTAAAGATGCATCAGCAGCACGTCCGTCTACGAATCTGATGTAAAGTGCAAACAACCACCACTGTCTGTAGTTTAAACAGTCAGGAGTTGTGTAGTTACTCTGCTACTGCAAATGAGTTCCAGGCCCTCGTTCATTAATTCTACGTGATGTTAATCACATAGTTTCAGCCATTACCTTCTGCCCTTGTCCACTCAACAAACTAGTATAAATGACTCTTCATACTTGCAAGGTCAACAACGAGTGTGCAAATTTGCCTTAAATGTGATTTCGGATTCAAACTGCAATTTCTCTTATTAATAATAACAACACACACTGAAATCACTTTCACGAAACAATCCAAAGTGAACTGGAGCACCTATATATAAAATAGCTTGAAGCCATTATTTCAGTTAAAAATTGGAACACAAGATATAAGAATATTAACTTCAAATTTGACCAAAACTAGTAATGAAAATTTGAAAGTATTGTGATATTACTAAATAGGCTATTATGACAGTAAATTACCAAACAGTCTCTTTTCAAGCAGGACTGTAGCACAATTTTATTTTTATAGAAAATTCTTTTTCTCCGTTATGGCATAGAAATAGGATTGAAAAAGTAAATTTAATTAGTGCTAAACACTACTAAAACATTATTTCAAAAAAAGTACCAAATAATATATTTCTGTAAATCCTTGAGACAAAACATGGTGTCATTATGTCCAAGATTGAAGAGAAAAAGTTATTAGATCACTTGACAGTGAAACAATAATGAGTAACGTTTTATCTGAATTGTTTATTTCCACCTGCTTTCATATTATATGTTAAACCAACAAACTAATGTTATAATACTTTAAGAATTTCATAAATTTATAGTTCAAGCATTAATGTACCCGAAACTCCATTATTAATAATGAGATACCACAACCGTTCAGAATCTTGAAAAATAAATCACACAACACTTCTCTGATAATCAAGATCCTAATCAATTAAGTAAACTTTTAAATGAGAAGGAAGCACAATGGAATCACACAGCCGACATACTGAAAATCGCCTTCTAGTAGTAGCAACGCAAACAAGGAAGTAAGGAGTAAAGACAAGTAGGTTAATTAAGCAACCATTGGAATATAAGGTGAACAAAACGGAATTGGACCAAAAACATTAATATTTAAATTACTTATACTGCTTAAAAACTAACAATTAACTGAATTACAAGAACATATAGTTATTACAAGAATGAGAAACGGACATACTTAGTTACCCCCTCGCCTCCCAAATATATAAAACGCAACTGGCAATAAATCACAGTATTCAAGGTTATAAATATGAACAAAGAGTGAAAAGATACTGTGGGAGAAGAGGTCCACAATAAAACCTACATTGTACAAAAATAAACATTATAAAATTTACTAAAGTAATAAATCATTATATGAACACACAAAAATAAATTGTTAAATCAGAGATACACAAACACAAAATAAATTAGATAACTTAAACGTATTAAATTTGTGTTGTTGTATAACATGTAAATAATCTATAATTATGTAATTCTACAATCAAATTTCATGCTAAGGTATAGCCACTAAAATTCTTGACTTAAATACTATAAATGAAATTTATGTAAAAGCTTAACGTTGATGTATTTTTCCAAGCCAATTATTTTAATATGAAATATTATTTGGTATATTCCATGAAACGTAAAAACAGTAAGAAATAGGTATCAAATAATAGCTGTATACAAAACTATCCGGGTGTCCGGTAATTCCCAGGGTGCTAATTATTAAATATAACAAACATTTAACCTAAGTTATGATACTTTAAAAATATTTTTCCTGATTACATATATAATAAATGATTTAATCAGTCTCTTTGTCAGTAATTTTACAATTTAAATATTAAGATGTTTCCTCTCTTATTTAAGACTTCTTCAGGTAAAAATTTAGCTGTACATCGAACTTCACTCCATGACCCCTTCGTACAAGCTAAGGGAAACGTCGTGTTAATAATATCAATAAAGTTAGTAAACTAATGTTAATAAAATTGATAAAAAGTTTGTATATATATATCGATTTACTACTTATTAAAAATATATATAAATATTATACAGATCAAGACCTTATTCACAAATTAACTTAATATTCATGAGATTATATAAACGGGAAACTAACAACCTCACTAATCTATTCTTGTGTATTTTTATTGATTCCTTTTGAAAGTCGAGAATTGTGGATCCACAATTGGACTCAATCCAGAAAGTAGGCCACCGTACGTGACTACGAGAAAGATTAGCAATTTATTTCAGATTCGCAGGGTATCAATATACTGCAACTGAGTATTTGCAAAATGGTAAAATTGTAATTTCGTCCAATTACGCATCGTTACAGAATTGATTGTAGAAGCGCCCAACATTAGCAAAGGAAAAAGTTCCGCACACGACAATCACCGGCTTTCAAATGTGCTGAGAGTTTCCCTCTCGCCAAATTACATCCCATGTGACTTTCTTTGACTCACCACAAGAATTAATTTGGTGAGGAACAATTTCCGTCAGGCAAATGTTAAACGTCAGTTTTCTGCTGTAATGAAAAATAATTCCTATTTCGCTGGACTGAATGTATTGAACTCAATGGAGATTTATGTTGATTATCTAAATGTTATTTACTATGGTTTCACAATATGTACTTATAGAATCAATTGTATTGAAAAACTGTATATGCATATAAATAATAATAAGATTCACAAATTGTTGTTAGGAACGATTTTTTTCTGGAATTCGTCGATTATTTATGGGAGTGAATATTTTGCATCGCAGTAAAGCTTTAACAAACTTAAAAAAGTTGTCGCCAAAAGTTTCTTAAAATTTCGATGCATGGCGAGTGACACGACAAAACAGCTCGCAAAAATCTGACAGCATTAATCACGACTTGTGGATCCAGCCGTGGGCAAAGGTCACAGGCGACTTGCCTTATCCGCGGCCTCTCTGCTCCATTTACATACAGTAATTAAGGTATGTATAAATCACAGGCCAACACAGAAACGCACTGCTAGCGCACCTAAACGTAAATTCATTCGAGAGATTGAATAGCTCGCTTGATTTAGAATTGTGATGAATCCGCAAAACGTTTGCACGGAGTAAAAAATTGTCTGGCACATTCTAGGCCGGAAACCCGGGGATCAAATTCATCACAAAAAAAAAATTCTATCCGCGCGGAAAAATGGATACGCCATATAGTTTGATGTTGTGACACATTTTACGATTCACTGTGTAGCTCAAATAAATGGCCATACAACTGGAACTGTGATAGTTTGAATGAATCATGTTTTAAACAAATTAACTTTATATGATAATGATATAACCTTTAGGTTTTATCAGTAACGCCATTTAATGAACCAAATATATTTAACAATCAAATCACGTTAAAACCAAATTTGTTTATAAATTGTAAAAATTCCATAAAAAATATGTTTTTAAACTTGTAGATGACCATGGAAATGACGAAAGCTCATGTAAAATTGAATAAATTTAAATACAAAATTAATATATAGTTTTGGTTTATTAAATGGTGTGACTGATAAAACCTAGGGATTTCACAATCTAGATATAATTTAAGAAACAGTCATTTAAAAATTTAAAAAATTCCTTGAACAAATTATAAACAGTAAATAGTATGGACAAATTCAACAAAATATTTGGAAAAGTTTTAATAAGTTATATTGGATTACTTTATATTATTATAGGTGTAATACTTTATAATATATAAGCCGACGATATTGTAGTATTAGTGGAGTCAGTGTAAGACTAGGAAATCATAATAAATGCCACGGAGAAAGATTTCAATATAGGAATTAATAAAAGGAAAACCAAGTTAATGGAGAGTAGTTTGGGAAACAGTGGATTAACAAAGTGTGTGAAATTGGGAAGCGATATTTTGACGAAAGTTAAGGAATTCTGCTACTTCGGAAGCGTAATAACTGGGGATGGTAGAAGTATAGTAAACATAAAGAGTAGGATAGCACAGGGTAGGAAGGCTTTCGCGAAAAAGAGGAATTTATTTATATAAGTCTTAATATTAGGAAATCTTTGCTAAAAATGATCGTATGGAGCACGGCGTTATATGGATGTGAAACGTGGACTATAGGAGTTGCGGAAAAGAAAGAAATAGAAGTATTTGAACTGTGGTGCAATAGGCGAATGGTGTAAAACAGATAGGTGGATAAAACCACTAAAGAGGAAGTTATTAGCAGAATAGGGAAAACGAACAATATGGAGGATGTTGACCAAGAGAAGGGATAGATTAGTAGGCCACGTTATAAGACACGACGGTCTTGTAAAATTAACATTAGAGGGAATTGTTTGGGTTAAGAACCATAGAGGGAGGAAAAGGATGGAATAAGCTAAGTAGATTAGGAATGATGTGGGTTGTGCTAGTTATTATGTAATGTAAAGGCTTGCAAAAAATAGGTTAGCATGGAGGGTTGCATCATACCAGTCTTAGGACTGAATACCACAACAACACATCTATTTATTAATTCTGAAACACTTCACAGTAATTCAGAGTAATTATATTTATTAAGTATATTATTTTCAATTGCAGTTTTGGAAGAATGTCTCATCTTGTTTATGTTAAATGTTTTCTAATATCTACTTGTGTGGGTTTCTTTGTCATTTTTGTAAAACTTTGATCGATATTAGTTTGGTTAATTTTATTAGTTTGATTCTGGTACTTTACAAATGGTATCAATATTTAATTTTCTGACATTAAGCCATCTTCTAGTTTATTGACATTAAAAACTAATTTTTTTTAATAACTTTATCAGGAAAGATGCTATTTGTTATAATATTGTTAATTTTTATTATAATTTCATTTCGATAATTAATACCAATGATCTGTAATGCTTTAGAAAATGTATTAGCTACATTAATTATTATAAGTCTCGAGTGGTTTGAATAAAAATTAAGATATTATTCACAGATATTGGTTTAGCATAGCATTTTGTAAGTATAGTGTTATGACCAATAGTTTAAGACATATCCCGGTAGTTATTGTATTTATTAATAGATGTTTCTATAGTATACTTTGCCTTGGTACAGGATTTTCTTAATCATCCTTATAGTATTTAAATCAAGGTTCCTGCAAAAAGTATTGAATGATCTGCCTTGTAAAATAGCACATCACATATCTTTAAAATTTCTATTCAGTTTTTTCTGCTCTTTTGTTTGTTTGTTTCATGTATTGCCTGGAGCTACTACAGAGGGAAGGACAGTTTCCTGGTCGCAGAGCTCCAAGTAGTTTGTGTTTCACAGTGTGTGTGACATCGTGTGTCCGTGTTGTGTTTATATTGACTTTTGTCTACATACATTTTCTTTTATTAATATATTTTAATTTTATTTGTCTTTAATTATGTACTTTATTTTGTTCATTTTTAATTTTTAATGTATGACGTATCCTATTTCCTCAATCGAGGACTAATGGAAACAACAATAAATCTAAATCTTATTAATTTTATTTATGTTTAATAAAAAATTTCCCCCGTTTCTTTTTCAGGATACATATAAGTCGTCTATATATTTACAATTAATTACAGTTTTATAATCAATTTTTCTATATTTTTCATTAGAATATAGTTCATACAATTCCAGTAATATTCACACTTAGGCATCCACCAATTAGTTGTCCCACAATTTGTTTGAACCATTATATTTCATAACGAAAATAATCATTTATAAGGTTAATTTTAAGCCTTGTAAATACATAGCTTTACCTTTAATCCGGGTGACGGGTTTTATTATCGTTTATGTGCTACATGAAAATTGTTTCGATATGCCAAAATTTTGTACTGTTCATCGAAATACAATTTGCTTATGTCGCTTACAAAGAAGTTGGAATGATATTACTAAATAAAATGTAATTAATGTGGACGTAAATCAATAATTCATAATAAATTATACCAATAAGTTTTGTCTTTGTCTTTAATCCTTTAATGACAAAACACACCTAGTAGCGGAATTTGGCAGTGGTGAACGAGGATTGTGTTTTCCTCAAAAACGTCGGTGGAGAGGGGCAAACGGCTACTCCCTAAAGGGACAGAGAAGAATTTTGATGGGGGTATATCGGGCCACGCCACCGACGAAATATGAAATAAGTGAGTGGGGAAACTTATTAAATAAATAATAATTAAAAATTGATTTTTGGACATTTAGGACATGGAGTTTGAGATTACTAAAATGTAGTGATCAAGATTGAACAATAAGCAGTTTATGATGTGGATATTAAGATGGGACTTAAGCTCAAAGATTGATTTTTAAGAGGGTGCGATTATGAAGTGGAGATTGTCCTGGCCGAGGACGTTTATATAACGGAAGAAAGGCGTGATTAAGTCCGAATCTCCAAAGGGTTCTCCTTTGTACAACGTGAAAGTCCAGATGGGACCCGTGACACACTAATGAGCACATCTTCACGGAGAGACATCGAGCAAAAAGGAAACCTGATTATGGAAATGATAAGTAACTGGTGCACTGTGAACAAAATGCTAATAAGTAGTGATAAAACTAGAATCATGGTATTTGGAAAGACACTGAAAAGACATCTTATAATAAAATTGAACAGTAAAACCATTAAAACTGCGAATCATAATCGTTATTTAGGTGTTTTATCAGATTCAAAATTATCCTTCCCGCATGTTGGTGAAAGCTGTCTCCGTCATGAATCAGGTCCTAACTTTGGCAAGAAATGTATACCAAATACACCCATCAAAATTCATCCTGTATTACAAATCAATATTCGAAGAAATATGCTTATATGGAATCCCTGTTTTAGGAAATCGACTTCTTCATACCCACGTAAAAAGAAATTTATTAGTTGCGCAAAGAAAAATATTAATTCGCTGTTTTCGTGTATACAAAACAACTCCGGTTCACACTATACAGATCATTACTGCCATTCCACCAATAGACTTGACTGCACGCGAGTGGGCAGCACTGTACCACTTAAAGCACAATAATCAAAAAAGTCTACCAAATTACAAATAATCTGTAAAATCCAAGGATACATGTAATGATTGGCTGTTGAAAGAATGGCAAACCAGATGCGACAAAATTGAAAAATGCCTTTGGTCAACGAAATTGAACTGTTGAATCACGATTACAACGCAGCTTCATAACTCTGGACACGGAACATACAATTCTAAATTAAAACAGTCACATTTAATAGAATCTTCTACATGTTCTTTCTGCAAACAGGAAGCTCAAACACCTTATCATATTGTATGGGAATGTGATTTTTGTCATGACATCTTTCAGGACTACCTACCGAAAACTGGAACCTTAAAAATTTTAGGATGTGAGGAAATTTACCAACCATTTATATCTGCCTTGACAATTTTGAATTACAGAAAGAAATAATCGAAAATATGAGCCAGACAACAACCAGATTTTACTCAAATTAACTGAAGTTTTTTTAGGGCGGTGAAAATACGCCACTATCCTGCATATAGATTCATTAATGTGAACCAATATAATGAACAGGATGCCTATACTGGATGCATGCATTACCTCTCCGGGTAACAGCAGCAAGATTTTTTAACCTTCAGAGCAATTTTTCCCTTGTAAGTTATATTTAGCATATACAGGGTCATACGGAGCCCCCCCAAAAAATTCCCAGTGACAAGTTCCAGGCAAGCTGAGACTACACTATAAATACCTCTGTTTGTAACTGTTTTCCCATATCCTGTACTGCCAATTACGTGTAGGATTTGTGTTAGGAATTCTGATTTATGGAAAGACCCATTAGACGACCCTAAGTTGGAACTCATGTATTTAATTGTAAGAAATTTAATTTGTATAATTTTTGTAAATATATGTTTTATTAATCTCTAAAAAACGGCAGTGCCAATCAAATTCATAGAATTATTGTATATTTTAATAAAGAAATATAAAATTGAATATTATTCACATTTATACAACAATTTTTCATTATAAAAATATATCCCCCATATATATTTGTTTCAATCCCTCGCGCTTGAGTTGGATTTATACACACTTCATATAAGTTTAAAATAAAAATTTACAATAATTCAAGTACAGAACAAATGCCGTCAATCGCAGCTCACTAGTAAAAGCTATGAAACTGATTTAAAGTATGGAAAAATCTCGACCAACCTAATCTCTTAATCCGGTTTCATAGCCTTTATTCTGAGCTTTGTATGAAACCTTTTAACCTGTTCCAGCCTGAATAAAATCATTTACAAAATATTAATTTTTCATTGAAGTCCTAAAATTTGGTCGTGAACAAAGTGCTTTAGTGTGTTCTGGGCATACAATGGCTGGAATATTAAGGGCTGTTAGTTCGAGATTTTCCATCCCGATCCTTATAAATCTGAAACTTTATTCAAATATGTTCTAACGGGCCGACAGAAAGGCGTTATATACACACTTAATTTATAAAACAGTTGTAACTTTGGTGACATTGAGCATGTAAACATCCCTCATGAATAGGCATATCTTTTAAAAAGTAACGTCATCCTCACTTTCTATTTACACTCAACTCAACGGTTTTGAGATCGAAGCAGGTATTCTTAATTTAATAGAAAAAAGTGTGGGTAACGTTATTTCTATTTTATATTAACCGAATTTTATTTAGTATGAATAAAGGAACTTTCCTGCAATATGTGATAGTTTTAATTATTTGCTATTACTTTCAAAATTTATTTAACTGCTAACTCTCCTCAAACTTGCATCATAGTGGAACATATACTGTATGTGCGCTGGCTTCCTTCCACATCCTGATGTTTAATTCTGATGCTCCCCATTTGCATAGTAATTTGGCCCTTTGCAGTCCTTCGCATAACACAGTGGCTGCATATTATTTATTTATAAGTATTCCCACTACCATAATCTGATCGTTGATTCTCCCGCAATATGGGAACTTAGAAGCCAAAACTGAAACATTTTACTCCCGACTCCGACGTCATTCAGCTCCATAAAATTTGAGAATTACTTTTTATCGTTCATAAAAAAACTATGAAATAATTAATCCATAATTACAATATGCATACTAATAATTGTGAATTATTCAGCTGTAATAGTTTAACTTTGGTTCGATTAGGAGCTGTAAAACTTGATTTATTATTCACAATAAACAATGACCCTGAAATAGGTTATGATCTATGGACCGGTTGCCCAGCGATGCCCCAGAAATTCATTTTTATTAGCCTGCTCCGATATTTCATTCGACAGTAATCTATTGATTAATAGTTTTAGGAACATATAACTTGCAGTGTGTTTCAGAAATTCTGGGTATATAACACAGAAGCCGATTGCATTCCCCCTTTTCAATTCCCTTCCTATATCATTAAAGGGGAGCTGCCTGTTTCAGGATCACCCTCATGTAGCCTGTTAACCCCCCCAAAAAAAGCATTAACCATGAACATGATAGGCGCTGCGGGAGTTTTCTCGCAGGCGCTTTCACCCCAGGGTGACTGCGGAGCTCAACTGATTATGTCGGGAATGCCTCGCACTCTCTCTTTTTTTTATCAAAGTTCTCACATGCCGAGACACTAGAAGGTATATGCACTGGGGTTGAAGACCTTGGGCATAATGCAAGAGTTGTACGCTGATACCATGAGATCAGTCGGCCAACTGCCTCCTAAAACTGTTGGAGACACAGAGATAGGAATGCTGCGAGCCCATAGCAAACTCGTGTCCTGTCATTCGGAAGGGCGTTAGAATAGTACTTAATGCCTGACCTACCTGATGCAGGTTTTTTAGGGTTTTCCCTGCATCTCTTTTTGTGAAACACCGGGTAGGATCCTTAAACTACAGTCCATTGACCCTAGTCAACCCTTGGCTACCTTCCGCATCCCCCCTTTCCAATTCCTTCCTATGCGTTTAAAGGGGAGTTTTCTGTTTCATAATCACCCTCATGTAGCCTGTTAACCCCCTAAAAAAAGTATGTATTTTTTATAATTTATGGAAACTAACTACTTCTAAGCACGTCAATCAATCAAACAAAATAACAAACAAGAAGAAGTAGTATAGCGTGATTGTTATTATCTGAAACTGGTTAGTAGTGTTCTCCCTGAAACGGGGTATCTCTGAAGAAGCTAAAGCCGAGTGTTTCCGTCGTTACCCGAACGTTTCAGGGCTATTATTTATAGTGAAGTTCCATTGTGGCAATAAATTTGAAATTAACAATAAATATTACATATAAATCGATATGAAATATAAATCCTATTAGGCCAAACATCTTGATATCGTTACAATAATTTTACTTACATGCAAATTCTAATACTTATTATTTATAACAACAAATTAACATTGATGGTTTTTTGGTATTTTTCGACACACTATATTATTCATAAATCACGTCTGGGCCTTTATTTATTCCATACAAAAATGTAAGTTGTTAATTCATCTTCTACCGAAGCTCTAAGAGCCCAGGGTGGGCTTTGGCTTGCCTGGTGAGCACTCTCCATTCTGCTCTACTTCTTGCATTTCTCCTCCATTGTCTGACTCCTAAGGTAGACAGGTCGAAAGTTATTAATTAAAAATATAATTTTATTTTATAAAATAATAAAAAATAAATATTCTGTATAGGACTCATAAACTTTCGAGCGTCAAAATTTATTTACCTTTTACGTAAATAACCACGAATATGCGGAAAAGAAATTCCGACAAAAATGAAACATGTTACTGTGAATCATATAAACGTTAATGTCTGTCTAATTACAGCACAGTATATAATTTAAAGCTGACCTCCTGTGGTGTAGTGGGTAGCTGCCTCACAACCCAGAGGTGCCGGGTTCAAATCCTGACACGGGCTTGGATGTTTGTGTCGTCATGGTCGCGAAGACCGGCATTAAAACTGTTAGAGGATCGATATGCTGACCACGTGTTACTCCAAATTCAGAACGTGTCATGTAAGATGACAGTGCGCAGTCGGCTCGATACGCCCAGGCCCTCAATGGGATGTAGAGCCACGGAGAAGGAAAGAAAATATAATTTAAACTTACTTTTCTGTTTAATAATAGGAATAGTGTTGGTACTGACAGCACTTTAAATGTCTGACGTAACGATTACAGATATTTCATGGCATGTTATACTACTGGAGATCGATATTGTAACCCTCCGTCAGTTCTAATCAGTTTTCTAATAGTTATGTTTCCAAACGTTTGTAAATATTATTGAAAACATTTTTACCCTATTAAAATTTAAAGAATTACAACGATAGGTTTTACGCTGTTATTTTAATCGCTGATTTATTTCGCAGTTTCAACATAAATTTACCGATCTTAAGGAATTTCCTTCTGTACAGCGGAGCATTTTTTGAGTGAATTTAATGATACTCAGTCTTTTGCAGAATTTCAGGGGAATGCTAATGCCGCTTTGTAGTTGAGGAGACGGGACAAATGACAACATTTCTTGTTAACAAGAGCAGTGTTTGAGCTAAGCACAACACTCAACACTCCACAGCTTACTTGGCAGATGGCACATTCGCGTGTCCCTAGCCTCAACGTCACTTGTCAACATTTTCATCTGGAACAATGTAATTCTCGAGGTGTGGTCTTACTATTACGTAATTGAATCTTCCCTCTTGCGAATTTCAGTTCAACATTTTTTCAGTCCTGCAGTTTTCGGGAAACCAATTACTTGTCTGGACTATTCAACGTTATAAAATTATTTTTCTACGGAACATCTCAAGTATCATTTTTAGGCTTACTGAAGAATCACATTAATCCATGTTAACGAACATATGTCCAGAAACTTAGCTCATATGATTTTTGTCTAAACTTTACAGTCCCAGTTAACTTTCTTCCATTATATTCGATCTTTCATTTCTCGACTTAGAGTTGGGATTAATTTGATTCGATAGGATTTGAAATTTTATTAATGGGACAACACAAACTAAAAATATTGCTTCAGTCGTTGTACATGAATGGTAATTATGCATAGTGATAAACATCTTTGTTTTAACTATCAATTTTTATTGAGTGAAGAAAGAAGCGGTGTAAGGAATGAGGTAATAAACAAGACCTTCTTGCCTATTTCAGAAATGAAACCGTATTTGTATCACGGCTTTAATAAACTTGTAATGATTCGTCTGGTGACGTCTTTTCCGATGTTTGAATGTGCGGCTGCGAGTAGCTGAGAGAAGCTGTCACCCAGAGAGAATAACAAAAGCCAGAGGGGGAGTATTATGTCCTTTAAAGAGTATGATCTCTGACATGAACGGCCGATTTTGAAATGATTATTAGCAAATGTTTACTGCGGATAAATTTGACTGTATCTATTAAGTTACAAATAAAGTATTAGATTGGTTGAGTTAATATTTAGCATTGAAGCGGAGAATACACTGGAATGTGTATTTAGAAGATGATTGGAATCATTTTCAGCACGTTAGAGAACAACTGCAAATTTGAGACCACAGTTCAGTATAGTCAATCCATTACACTGGAACGTGTATTTTGAAGAAGATTGGAATCATTTTCAGCACGTTAGAGAACAACTGCAAATTTGAGACCACAGTTCAGTACAGTCAATCCATTGCTTGCTTATCCTACCACGAGTGTGTAATCAATTTTATTAGATACTCGTCAGAGAGAAAGATGATTTTCGTGTGAATATATTACGTCATGATAACGTAGTATACGGCTGTGTCTGGTTGGTTAAACAGTCACTGGAGCCCGATGTAAACATCAAAACAATAAATATTCCAATACTGACACCAATATTGGGTTGTAATAATCAATTTAAAATGATTACAAAAATAGCGCCCGAAGCCGGAAGGCCATATAAAAAGTATTACAAACTCAAACGCGACTATATAACGTGGTGTGACGAATTTCCACGAAATAAACTTCCTCCTTTTTCTGTTTAGAGATATACTAATACCGAAGAACTACGGAACAGATATACAATTATAATTTTCAAACTTATAAACCTTCTTCTGTCGATAAACATTTCTGGAACTAAATCAATAGTTGAATTATGAAAATATTATTGAATAATTTTTCTGAGAATAAAATATATAACAAACGATTTAATCAGCCTATTTTTCAGTATTTTTATAATTTAAGTAGTAAATATTACTAAGTTTCGTCTCTTATTTGAGACTTCTTCAGGTAAAAATTTAACTGTACATGGAACTGCACTCCATGCTTTCGGCCGAAGGATTCATGGAGTGACGTTCCATGTACGACTAAATTTTTAGCTGAAAAAGTCTCAAGTGAGAGACGAAACGTCGTAATATTTAAATTATAAAAATACTGACAAATAGGCTGATTAAATCGTTTTTGATAATATTATTGGTTTTTATAAGGAAATAAATTTTAAGAAAATGTTACGTTTTGAAATTCTTTATATTAATTCAGTAAATATTCTGTTAATAAAGCTATAAACTTCTCAATTCAAATAAATGTATGATGGTTTATTAAATTGTTAGTAACATCATTGGGCTATTCTTTGCTTTGTACAGTCTCTGTTATTGTTATTTCAGTCTCTCTTAAATATAGAAAAGTACGACAAGGGTTGGTTGAAAAGTTTGTTTCTGAATTCTCGTTCAAACTTTATTGTATTGTCTGTTATACGAGTCTTTAATTCTTATGTTATTTACTAATATTAGGGAATATCATTATTCAGTTAATTCGGGTATTCCATTGTCTGAGTAAAAAGGGGAGAATGATATATGAGAAGTGGGTCAAAAAGAAGAATATCAGAGAAGAAAACCAAAGAAAAGTTATGTTTACCGAGAGAGTGACGAAGGAAATCGTCTAGAGCTTTCAATTAACGTGTGCTATGTTATAACTCAGAATATAATATCTGTGTTACTACCGTTATACTAACGCTATTTTCTTTGGCCCGTGTACAAAATTTAGCGTTTCAGGGATGCGTTTGGTTATTCCTTTACACATTAATGGTGACGCCAGACAAGCTTTTACTAGTTCTGAGTCGTACCAACTATTTCTGCAATGTAGCTGTCTTTCAAAATCCCTTAATGAAATAAATTAGGCTTATTATCAGATTTTCTTAACCATATATATGTTATGTTACTTGCATATTAATATTTATGCTACAGACAGAGCAATAATAATAACAATCTTCGTAACTTGTTTAGTCTACCTAATGATAATTCACTACATCAAACATGTGAGACATTCCATCGTTATGTAAATAGATCTAGTTAAATATTTGAATTATGAAACAGGCTTAGAACATAATTCATATTCATCCATTTTATAACCGTTCTATATTCACTGTTGATAGATTTCTGGTTCTCATATCATCAATATAATAAGAATAAACTTTTCCATACTCAATTATCAACTTTGAGAAAATAATACTTATTTAACACCAATTAATATACATCATACTTTTTCAGGAAGAAAATATCGAGAAAAAAGAGTTATCCATAACCACTTCAAGTAGCTGTCTGCATCAATTAAATTGAAGGGCAAGAAAAGAAAGCAGAAAACAAGAAAGGAGTAAGACAAAGATGCAGTCTGTCGCCCATGATCTTTAATTTATATACAGAAGGGATGGTAGAAGTATAGTAGATATAAAGAGTAACATATCACAGGCAAAAAAGATTTTCGCATAAAAAGTGAAGTTACCTACGGCTAATATAAGTATGAATATTAGTAAATCATTATCAAAATGTTAGTATGGAGTGTGGCGTTATAGGGGCGTGAAAGTTGGACGGTAGGAGTTGCAGAACGAAAAATAAATTAAAGATTTTGAAGATTGGGTCTATAGAAGAAAGCTGAAATTCAGATGGATGAATATCGTAGTTATCGAATATCGTAGTTATCAAGGAAGTCCTAAACAATAGGGGAGGGGGAACAATTCGAAGGACTTTGACCTTCTCTTGAAGGGATATATTATTAGGCCACGTTTCGAGACATGAGTGTCTTGTTAAATTAGTATTAGAGGGAAGTATGCGGGTTAAAAATAGTGGAGGGAGACCAAGGATGAGTAAGAAATTAAGGGAGGATGTGGGATGTGGTAGCTATGTAGAAAAGATGATGATTATGCAGGATAGGTTAGCATGATGGGTTGCATCAGACCAGTCTGAAGACTGAATACTGCAACAACAGGATATACTTTTTCATAATCGTCAGATACAAATTTTCGCCGTAACACAATAACCAGCGATAGATTTACATATTTTTTTCTGAACTCGGCGACGGTCACAAGTTCTTTCTTTTTGCGCTAAGTATGAAATATTTCCATTATTTATTTCATTTTTCAATATTACTTTTGTTTATATTTAATAATTTAGTCATATAATACGAAAATGTAATAGTTTATTTCCTCATACATTTTTGACAATCATTAGTCAAGATGTTATAGTAACTGTAAGAGTATGTTTTTTCTGTGGTGTAGTGGTTAGCGTCGTACCTCGCACTGCATGTGGGTCTCGTTGGAATCCTTGCGTGGGCATGGTAGAAGTAGACTGTTGCTTTAGAGTTATTTTTCTACATTCCGTTTTATTTATCCGTCAGACACTACAGCGAAACTCCATAAAAATTAAACAAACGAAGAATGCATATAAATTAAAAATATAATATTGCTTTCTTTATAATCAAGAGTGCATATCTAATATTTTTTAAATTGTTAAACTAAAAACTTCTTGAATGGCGTTAGTGGATGGACAAGTCGCATTGTTGGAAATAAATTTATAAATTGCTCTTGCTCAATGAAAGCTAAAACTCGTCCTTTCCACGAAATTAATTACATTACTTCCATTCTGTTTGTCGCATAGCTTTTTACTTGGAGATTTCGAGTACTTCAATAACGCAAACATCCAACAGCATTGATAATCACCATATTTACTAACAGAAATGTAAATTTCAGGAAAAGTTTAATGTCCTCTGATATTCAGGAACATTTTCATTCCATTAAAGAGCTTAACGTAATTACTTTGGTCTCTATGTTCGTTATTCAATTTTAATTAAGGATTTAATTTTTACGTTTTGTGAACAATCCGTTTCTTCCCCGTCCCCCTAAAGATCAGATTTATGAAAAAGGAAAGACCAAATATTTGTTTGAAAATTAATTTAACGGAACGTAATTATGGGCCTTCCACTTTACTCACGTTAATATCTTATTTCTTTGCGACTTTCATTTATATTGCTGACCACGTCCTCAATATTATATAAGTTCCGTTTAAAACTTTTCTGATTATTTTTTGAATGGTTTAAGGAGTAAATTGCATAAATTAGTAAATATGCCTTGATAATATCCACACATTGGTGCAGTTGAAATTTTCGCTCTATTTAACAAAATTGCATTATCACTGGATAAAATATGGTATGTTGCTAAGTGTTTCGATTTGCTTTTGTGAAGCTTTCCGGATGATATTTATAAATCGTAAACAGTAGATACTGAGATGGCGAAAATTAATATCCAGCGATTAGTTTTCTTTATTGCTCATAAACGTCTTCGTGGCCTGAATGTCATTATTTTACGGCAGTATGACGTTCTGTGTACGAGATTTACCACCGCTTTTACACGAAGCAGTTAAACAATGCATACAACTGCTATACGACAAGTGCAGCTATTACAATATTAATTTCATGCACTACTGAACTATATGACTACACTTTATTAATTAAAAATTTGCTGTGCCTTCTAAAACGGGATTGTTCATATATTGTTAACATTTCATGTTCTTCGTGACGACTATTGTGAAACATTACGTTGTTTGGAATGATTGTTAATTCGCAAGTTTGCCGTTTCAACTGACGGACTCAAACCAGTTTGACTATAACTGTTATGAATTTTCAATGAACAGTTTGACTCACATTCACTAACGCAAAAGATGCATGAAAATAAATTCTATCTGGTTTTATTAAAAAGTTTGTAGTTGTGTCTTTATATTAGAGCGTTTAACTATATAAATATTCGAATTTATTAACATTAATTGAAAATAAAATTGAAAAAGGCAAAAAATCGTTTAAATGTAAAATAATTTAATATCAGGGTTTTCATGAGAAATCGCCGATTTAGAAAAGCTACATACGAGATTTAATTTCATAAAAAAACGTGATAACTGAATAATAAATGGTTTTGGTTACATCAACATTACTCGTCTAGTGAAATATTTACCGGTTGAAATCAGGAGGCCGGTTATTTTGCTTCATTTTGTGTTTTGCTTGTTGTTGGACTCTCTTTATCTTATTTAGTTTTGGACCCTGTTTCTCTAGGCGTGTAAGCATACTTTACAAAATTAATGACACATCAATACATGTCCCAGTTGAAAAAAGTGTCCCCATGAACTGTTCTCTCTCGTCTTTTATCCGACGTCATCCCCTTTACCTCACGTAGTCTAGTCTAGATGTATTTTTACAACGTTTTAGTTATTGAGCTACTCGACCGTACTGCAATTACATAATTAGTTAACTATAATTGTTTTGCTATAATATTTTAATTATCTTAATTTGCCTCCTTACGTGACCACAATACTTTATCGAAATCATAAAAAACGATGGCAATATAGTTAATGAGTTGACCGTTGCAATTTCCGTAACTTCTGAAAGGCGCACGTCGACGTTGAATTTAGAAATAATTAGCGAAATTTTCTAGCAGGAAGGTTTCATGCGGGGGCTGCAATTTACGTACAGAATATTGTAATAATAGTCTCTCTGGAACTTGACGCAAGCCTGTACGCCCACGCCTGTAAAAGTGAAACAACATTTCTCTCTATTATAGCTTCAGAGAGTGCTTTTAGACTCCTCCAGTACTGGACTCCCACGAGTAAATGGTGTTGCGCCAATATAAGCAAGTAGCTGAGAACTAGATACCCAGAGACGTTGGATGCTTTTCATTGCCCTATCGACGAAACTATTGAACGTGAAGCATGATTTTGAGCCATAAGTATAGACTATTGCATTGACATATTTTATTGTTTTAAATTCCTGTCGCAGTCTCATCATCTCGTAATGTACACCGCGTCATGATCACTATAATATTTAGATTCTATAATTTAGTGCGCAAGAATGTTCACCACGATAAGTGCCGTTGGTATTATTTAATCGAGACGTACCAAGTTAATTCTGCAGTAAAAACGTCACTTGACCCTACAAAATGTGATTATTTTAAAATCAACTAATACTTTGTAAAATAACTATGTATGTTATTAAAGGGGAGTTGCCTGTTTTAGGATCATCTTCATATAGCCTGTTAACCCAAAAAAAAAAAAAAAAAAAAAAAAAAAAAAAAAAAAAAAAAAAAAAAAAAAAAAAAAAAAAAAAAAAAAAAAAAAAAAAAAAAAAAAAAAAAAAAAAAAAAAAAAAAAAAAAAAAAAAAAAAAAAAAAAAAAAAAAAAAAAAAAAAAAAAAAAAAAAAAAAAAAAAAAAAAAACAAAAAAAAAAAAAAAAAAAAAAAAAAAAAAAAAAAAAAAAAAAAAAAAAAAAAAAAAAAAAAAAAAAAAAAAAAAAAAAAAAAACAAAAAAAAAAAAAAAAAAAAAAAAAAAAAAAAAAAAAAAAAAAAAAAAAAAAAAAAAAAAAAAAAAAAAAAAAAAAAAAAAAAAAAAAAAAAAAAAAAAAAAAAAAAAAAAAAAAAAAAAAAAAAAAAAAAAAAAAAAAAAAAAAAAAAAAAAAAAAAAAAAAAAAAAAAAAAAAAAAAAAAAAAAAAAAAAAAAAAAAAAAAAAAAAAAAAAAAAAAAAAAAAAAAAAAAAAAAAAAAAAAAAAAAAAAAAAAAAAAAAAAAAAAAAAAAAAAAAAAAAAAAAAAAAAAAAAAAAAAAAAAAAAAAAAAAAAAAAAAAAAAAAAAAAAAAAAAAAAAAAAAAAAAAAAAAAAAAAAAAAAAAAAAAAAAAAAAAAAAAAAAAAAAAAAAAAAAAAAAAAAAAAAAAAAAAAAAAAAAAAAAAAAAAAAAAAAAAAAAAAAAAAAAAAAAAAAAAAAAAAAAAAAAACAAAAAAAAAAAAAAAAAAAAAAAAAAAAAAAAAAAAAAAAAAAAAAAAAAAAAAAAAAAAAAAAAAAAAAAAAAAAAAAAAAAAAAAAAAAAAAAAAAAAAAAAAAAAAAAAAAAAAAAAAAAAAAAAAAAAAAAAAAAAAAAAAAAAAAAAAAAAAAAAAAAAAAAAAAAAAAAAAAAAAAAAAAAAAAAAAAAAAAAAAAAAAAAAAAAAAAAAAAAAAAAAAAAAAAAAAAAAAAAAAAAAAAAAAAAAAAAAAAAAAAAAAAAAAAAAAAAAAAAAAAAAAAAAAAAAAAAAAAAAAAAAAAAAAAAAAAAAAAAAAAAAAAAAAAAAAAAAAAAACAAAAAAAAAAAAAAAAAAAAAAAAAAAAAAAAAAAAAAAAAAAAAAAAAAAAAAAAAAAAAAAAAAAAAAAAAAAAAAAAAAAAAAAAAAAAAAAAAAAAAAAAAAAAAAAAAAAAAAAAAAAAAAAAAAAAAAAACAAAAAAAAAAAAAAAAAAAAAAAAAAAAAAAAAAAAAAAAAAAAAAAAAAAAAAAAAAAAAAAAAAAAAAAAAAAAAAAAAAAAAAAAAAAAAAAAAAAAAAAAAAAAAAAAAAAAAAAAAAAAAAAAAAAAAAAAAAAAAAAAAAAAAAAAAAAAAAAAAAAAAAAAAAAAAAAAAAAAAAAAAAAAAAAAAAAAAAAAAAAAAAAAAAAAAAAAAAAAAAAAAAAAAAAAAAAAAAAAAAAAATTTCATGCATGAGATACTGAACTAATTATCCTGTGCTGTTCGCATCTATCAGCCCCAGTTTTCTTCGGTATGGGCATAATTATGTTGTTGCGAAAATATATCTCCACGAAGATAAAGAATGTTTATTATTGTTTTCGTATTTTCGTTTTCGTATGTACTCAAATTCAAGAATACCCGTAATTCATTCTGAAATTACTGTCGTATAAATCTTACAGAAAACGGGTGTGGTGTACAATTAAATGAGTCCTATATCTCCAGAATTTGATAAACGGATATAATGCAGAGAATTACTTTACGTTTTCTAAGTCTTCCAATGTCCATATTTTGGGTTAGTTCTGTTTTATATTTTAACAGCGTTCACTATTAAGTTCCAGGAAGAAATACTGTCTAATTCAAAAGAAATTAAGTCGGAAACCCGACGCACGTGAAATATAGCTGATTAAAAGTAAACAATGAGGAAAGGAATCGTGCGCGAGTAGAACAACAATCTAGGAAGAAACTTAAAATGGAAATTTTAATTTAAACAGCACTAGGGAGACGTTACGAAACTACCGGCCATTGGTAAAATGACGAGATTATGAAGTAGGAGGTATTGACGTTCAAAAAAATACAACTTTTCAAAATTATGAGTTTTTAAATATGAGCGGTGTGGTTTTCATTAGGTTCCATTTGCATTATCACTGAATATTGCAGAAAATTCAGGTGAATATCTGACATCACCTTCATTTTAGGCTGCATGTTTATTATTGTTAAAAGATTTATCAATTTATATAAATTATGTCATCTATCTTGGCTGTAGACTTCGTCCAGCGAGTTTACAATTTTTTTCAACCGTTCACAAAAATAGGGTTTTTCAAACTCTGCATACTACTTCAAGGCCTCGATCTCTACCTCCATTTATGAAAATTTCTTCCGCCCAAGTAAAATTTTTAAGTCCAGGAACAAGAAGAAATAAATGGCGCTAGGTCTGAGGTAGATGGTGGATAAGAAACAAAATTCGAACCCCAACACGTTCACTTTCGCTGTTGAGACTGCCGCTGGCGAAACAACACTTGCTTAGTTGTTTCTCGGTCAGAACCAGTTTCAAATGATGCAACAGAGCAGCATAATAGATCACCGTTATGATTGTCATTTTACAATAAATCTATTCTATAACTTTGGTTATCAACATTCCAGCTGACAAAAAGGTCTTTGTCAATTTCACAGCGCTGTCACCAGTTTTTTGATTGCTATTTGGTCTCTGGAATGTAGTGATGGATCCAAGATTCATCATCGGTTGAGAATTTGCGCTAAATGTTTTGTGGGTTACGACTAAATATGGCTAGATTCTACGTTGAAACATTTTTCTGAATCCGTTTTTGGTTCGTTGTCAATTGTCGCGGCACCCATCGCGCCTTGTTTGTTCGTGGAGGATAAAATGCATTCTTTTAGTTGAGAAGCCTACGGCCTGAGCTGCGTCACGCATTATTAGTCTGCGATCTTCCATTACGATACTGTGAACGTTCTCGACTATTTCCAGAGTGGTGACATCAATTGGGCGACCGGAGCGAGTTTCATCTTCTGTGCTTCTGAGACTTTGTTTAAACTCGTCAATCCAGAAGTTAATGGTCTTCGATGCTAGTGTAGAGTCCGCACGAGCTTCATCCATATGTGTTTTGATTTGTGCAGCTGTTAAACCCTTCAAAAGGCAACGCGAAATTCCTATTGTCTCCAACTGTTTACATTTATAACAGTACAGAAGGTTCTCAACAAAAAACTAAGACCAGCAAACTTTAAATAATTCCTATTGTCTCCAACTGTTTACATTTATAACAGTACAGAAGGTTCCCAACAAAAAACTACGACCAGCAAACTTTAAATAATATCTTTGAAAAGGTCATGTTTAGCAACGATGACACGAATGTGAATCATTTTCCGTCTTTTTATAAAAATTTGCCAGACTTATCAAGTAACCCTCGTATGGAAACTTTCCACAAAAGTTAAACTGAACAAGAGTGATCTTTTTTCTTAAGTAACAGAACCAATACAGAATTGTTAAGGTGAGAGATTTAAATAAGACTAACAAAGGATGATGTTCTAGAATTATGTCGGTTAATCGTTAAAATCATTTCAGTAGCTTGGTGTTCAATCTTTGAGGGAAAATCAATCTTCAGGGAATTCATCTTCCTGGAGCGTTTACTCCCGTAAGGACGGCAGGTAAATATGCAAACAAATATGCGTTGATCTTGGGGAGATTGGCAAATTAATTACTCTCGTCGTTATCTAAGCACAACACACAATCATTCTCCAGAGCAAACAGCTCTCCTTAATTGTTAGCTATTAAATTTATGTTAGTAAGAACCGTTATTTTTACTAATTTACTAGTCTTACAAAATAAAAAATCTTTATCATCTTCACTACAACTATTAGGCGGGTTTGCCCGTTACGGTACCCATCATACAATATTTCTTTATATTTTTAATTAAGAACGTTTAAGGGTAACATTTCATTGTCAACGTGTTCTTTCAAACTTTCTTTTATATTTCTCAATCCTTTCATTTAAATTAAATATTTGTAACTCTTCTCTGATGTCGTCATTTTAAACATGAAATCTAATTTAGCAGTTTTTAATACTTCTTAAAAACTTCATCGGCCCAAGAAAAAATATAATTAGCTAATATTATGTTCAAAGTTATTGAAACCTACTGATATATTAAGATCGTTGTTTAATTACTGTGCGACGAATGACTGTTGTCAGAGCAGTCTACAGACTGATTCGACGCAGTTCTCGAGGTTAATCTATTCTGTGCAAATTGTTTCTTCTACCGATGACTATTGCAACCATTAACCAGTCAGATTTTCTTTACGGAATGCAACTTACCTATTCCATTTCTACCCCACAAATTTCCTACTATCTTCTGGTCTACTAATCTATCCCTTCTTTTATCCAGCGTAATCCCTCAAAAGGTTTATTCAAGACTTGGTGATTTGTGACTCAATCTGTCCACCTGCCTTTCTTGTGTAACACAAAATTTCAAAGGTTTCAATTATTTTCTGTTTTGCATTGACGATTGGCAAGTTTCGCTCCAATTCTGCGCCACTATCCATACAAATGTTTTGAGATACGATTTCCTGGTCTCCAGACGTGTATACCTTGTTTCTAAAGCTGTCCTCACTTTTTATACCCAATTATTTAAATCCATTTCGTTTCTACTGCCCAAATAGCAAAATGCTTTTACAATCATTTCATAACATTTTCATCACCACTCTTCTTTCAATTACACCCCATTTCTTTATTTTACGCTCCATTAATGGTTCTGTAAAATAAATAATAATAGAAGAATTTCTGTAACACAATTTTGTAAGTTTATGAAGATGAGACCTGTTATGGGCGTACTAGAAAACAGGTTAATTATGTTCTAAATAATTAATATAAAACTCTATTAATGGTTGTACTGTACTCGGATTCAATATTTTTTTGTCGTCTATGGAAGAAAAAACACATCAGTACATTTCCTGGATGTCGTTAAGCTTTAATTGTAATAAATTATAATATTCAGGCGTTTTCTACAAACAGGTATGGTCATAATGGATTAGAGCTTCTTCGTCGGTATGTACTGATGCTTACAGCCCCAGAAGTAATTTCGTCAGAGGTCAGCAAAAGGTTCCTTCCGTCATCACTTCACATCGGACGCTCTCTCAGCTCAGCTCACCAGAATAAACAATTTGTTCCGACTGGGTATTCATTAAGTGATTATTGAAAAGAGCACACGTCATGCAGCTCATAATAATTTGTTTCCCTGGCGCTATATTTGTGGAATAACGAACCGTTCGCAGTGTGGGGAGTGTTAATAGAATCGCACAGGGCTGAAATGGCATCAAATTCGGCATAGCGAGGCGTGACGTGAGCGGCAGGTGCCTAATTGAGCGTGCGGGTCACGGCTCGGGCCTAGCAATTGCGTTAGGCCAGCCAGGTCTGCGTCAGCCCAGCCCTTCTGCTGTGCCCAGAATACGACCACGTCATCAAACCCCCTTATCTCCTTTTCCCTTAAAACATTTTCTGACCCCTGCGTTTTTAAACAACCTCATTTGTTCTAACAGTAATTCTGAAAGGCAAAATTGAGTCGCGTCGTCTTCAACGGATGCGGGATGCTGATACAATTTGTCATAGCCTACAGCTAGAAACTTGCTCAATATTATAAACAAACTGACAAGAAATAATTCCACACATTAAATAACTAAATCCTCTGGAATAATAGTCATCTTAATTATTTTTTGTGTGGAATAATTTCTTAAATAGAATCCAGCTTCATTACCACAGACGAGTTAGGAATGGTCAGGTCACAGGAACGCAGAATTAAATGCAATCACAGATTTTTATTATGAGGTTTGCTTGGAAAATGCAAAGAATAGTAGGCATAAAGAGTAGGATAGCACAGACAAGGAAGGCTTTCGTAAGAAAGAGGAATTTACTTATGGGTAATATAAGTGTGAATGTTAGTCAATCATTATTGAAAACTTAGTATGGAGTGTTGCGTTACATGTGTGCGAAACGTGGACGACCCCGAGTTACAGACAGGAAGAGAATAGAAGCTTTAGAAATGTAGTGTTATAGAAGAATGTTAAAATCACATGGGTGGATAGGAAGTTCTAAGGAGAATAAAGGAAGAGAGAACAATTTGGAGGACTTGGACTAAGAGAATGGACAGATTAATAGGTCACGCTTTGAGACATGAGGGACATGAGGGTCATTAGAAGGACGTGTGTGGGGTGAGAATAGAAGACGGAGCAGATTAGGGAGGATGTGAAATGTGGTAGCTATGTATAAATGAAAATTCTTGCGCAGGAGGGACTGGTCTTAGGACTGCTTACCACAACAACATTTGAATGAGTTAATAAATTATAAATATTTAAATATTATGATAAAATATTCAGAGAAAATGGCACTAGTAATATTTGCGACGTTACAGTTAGTAATGGGAGGGGCTTGTTCGGGCCGGGGAGGGGCTATGTCGTGACTTTTCGATAGGGGATTATTATTCCCTTTAGCTAGTATGCGACTTAAATGATTATTTTTTTAATATGTTTATAAGGAAATTTAGTTATCAGTATAAAATTTATAAAGTAAAATTAATTTTTGTTACAAGGTATAGAGCGATACTAACATATATTAATTGTTCATATTCAGTAAATGTACAAATACGAATCATTCACTTTTTCATACCGTCGATATATATGATATCGCATTTCAATGATATTGATTAATGTGATAACTACGTGACTGCCAGAAAGAATAAAATAAATTGGGCAGATAATTCTTTCGCCGTATTCTTGGAAATACAAAATATAAGAAAGCTGAGACCAACATTCGAAATGATCCATGGAGAACTGGTGACTGGAGTAGTTACGATAAGGTTAGGAAAGAACAATATAATTCATAGACCAATTCATTAGATTGTGAACTTTTCTTGTTATATTCTGATTGCTAATATAATAAATTAAAAATATATATTAGGAAGGTTATTTGGCCAATGAGCATTCTTGGACGTAAATTTAACTAAGACGAATAAAATGTTGTTGTTATTGTGGTATTCAGTCCTAAGACTAATCTGATGCAACCCTCCATGCTTACCCATCTTGCGCAAGCCTTTTCATTTCCGAATAACAGTCACAACCCATATCCTCTCTAACCTGCTTAGAGTATTTCAACCTTGGCCTCCCTCTTCAATTATTACCCCACACACTTTACTCTAATGCTAATTTTACACGATCCTCGTGTCTTAAAACGTGGCCTATTAATCTATCTCTTGTCTTGGTCAACGTGCTCCTTATTGTACGCTTTTCCCCTATTCTGTTTAGAACATCATCGTTATTGATTTTATCCACCAATCTTATTTTCAGCAGTCGTCAAAAGCTCCACAATTCAAAGGCTTCTATTCTTTTCCGATCCCCAACTCCTATCGTCCTCGTTTCGCCCCCATATAACGCCACGCTCCATACGAACATTTTTAGCAACGATTTCCTAATATTCACACTTTTATTACCAGTAAGTAAATATCTCTTTTTCGCAAAGGCCTGTGCTATCCTACTCTTTGTGTCTACTATACTTCTACCATACCTACTTATTACGCTTCCCAAGGAGCAAAATTCCTTAACTTCCGTCAAAATATTCCTTCCCAATCAAAACCATTTGTTATTACACTGTTTCCCATACCACGCTCCATTACCTCGGTTTGCTTCTATTAATCCTCATATTGAACTCTTTCTCCAGGACTACGTTATGTCATTTATTATGGTTACTAAGTCTTCTTAATCTTAATCGTCCTTGTAGTATTTAAATCAAGCTTCCTGCAAAAAGTGTTGAATGAGCTGCCTTATAAAATAGCACATCACATATCTTAAAATTTCTATTCAGTTTTTTCTGCTCTTTTGTTTGTTTGTTTTATGTATTGCCTTTAGCTACGACGGAAGGACAGTTTCCTGGTCACAGAGCTCCAAGTAGTTAAAACTCCATTGCGTGTTCCTCAGTGTGTGCTTGTTTGTGTTTCCCAGTGTGTGTCCGTGTTGTGTTTATATTGACTTTTGTCTATATACACTTCCTTTTACTAATTTATTTTAAGTTTATTTGTCTTTAATTATTTACTTTATTATGTTCATTTTTAATTTTTAATGTATGACGTATCCTATTTCCTCAATCGAGGATTAATGGAAACAACAATAAATCTAAATCTTCTTCTGATTCCCCTAATACTACAATATCGCCGGTAAAGAGTAAGGTTTTTATTTTTGTTAAATAAAATATAAAACGCAATTTGTACTAAATGTACACTTACACTAAGTAAGTTTATCTAAAACTCATCGACAGAATCGAATACTTTAACCGTTACGGTCCAGCACTAAAGTTTCTCTGTAAAATTATTTTACTGGTTTGTTTTCACTGAATTTGCAAACATTTCATCATTAAATATTTTCGTTCAAAATATTTTATTCATATTATCGTTCTGGCCGTTCTTTCTAGGCCTAGCCCCACGGTCTATCACAACTGTTGCCAGAATTTTTCAGTCCAACATAAATTAGGAATACTAAGTTTAATTGCTGATAACTGTAATCTATCACAGGTACGCGTTCAAGATAGAACTTTACGCGGCACCTCCAAGGTTCCAAATACTACTCTTGATGGCTTTTCCTGAAAATAAATACAAACTTCATCACCAATACTAAGGACCAAACCCCTTGACACTATGTCAACAAAGCTTCAATGTACCCAATACTATTATTCTTAGCTAAAGAAGCAAAACGCAGCTTTCTGAATGGACACTACAGAATTTCCGGATATATGAAACCAATTGAAAAGGGGGAATGTAGAAATTAGAGCAAGGTAGCCAAGGGTTGACTAGGGTCCCCGGGCTATAGTTTAAGGATCCTACCCGGTGTTTCACCTAAAGAGATGCAAGAAAAACCCTATAAAACCAGCATCAGGGTAGGGTATGCTGTGGGATCACAGCATACCCTTCTCCGTATCTCCACCAGTTTTAAGAGGTTGTTGGCCAACTGATCCAATGGGACCAGCGGACAACTTTTGCTTTGTGCCGAAGGTCTTCGATCCCAGTACATATACCTCCTAAAATAGGTGAAGGTATCTCGACATGTGAGAACTCCGAAAAACCCCAGAGAGAGTACGAGGCATTCCCGACAGTCTGGTGATCCCGCAGTCACTCTGTGGGAAATGCCTGCGACAGAAAACTCCCACAGGAACTTTAACCTACCCTATGCAAAATATTAACACAAATAGTATATAGGAGTATTGAACGTCAAATAGAATGCGAGTTAGGAGAAATCATTGGTTTTAGGAAGAATGTAGGGACAGAAGAAGCAATATTGAATTTGCGTCTAATTTTCGAAGACAGGATAAAAAAACGGCCTACGTTCAAGGCATTTGTAGATTTAGAAAAAGCGTTTGATAATGTGAACTGGATCACACTATTAAGGATTTTGAAGAACACAGGAATAAAATATCGAGAAAGAAGGCTTATACATAAACTCTAAATTAAAGATCAAGAAAAGTAAACAGAAATCAATACAGGAGTAAGTTGAGGATGCAGTCTGTCGCCCATGCTGCTTTATATATATATATATAAAACAGGCGATGAAGAAATTTTAAACGGAATATGGAAAAGGAATCATACTGCGCTCAGCCGACGATATGGTAGTATTAGGGAAGACAGAAGAAGACTTGTAAACTATAATAAATGGCATGAACGTGGTCATGGACAAGAGTTCGATATGAGAATTAATAGAGGGATAATCAAGCTAATGGAGTGTAGTTTGGGAAACAGTGGAATAACAAGGGTGTTAGTATGGGACAGGATATTTTGACGGAAGTTGAGAAATACTGCTACTTGGGAAGCGTAATAACTAGGGATGGTAGAAGTATAGTAAACATGAAGACTAACGAGAAAGATCGAAACAGAATAGGGGAAGATCGAACAATATGGAGAACGTTTACCGAAGAAAGGATAGATTAATGGGCCTTATTTTGAGACATGAGGGCCTTGTAAATTTAGCATTAGAGGAAGGTGTATTGGGGAAGAACATAAGTGGGTAAACAATGATGGAATAAGCTAAGCAGATTATGGAGGTTGTAGGATGCGGTAGGTATGCAGAAATGAAGAGGTTTGCACAACATAGGTTGCATCAGACCAGTTTTAGGTCTGAATACCACAACAACATTTGTGTGGACGCCCTCCCCAGGAAGCATCTGTTAAGTATTTATGTCAACAAAGTTTTCAGTTAAAATTGAATTCATGATAACAGTATTTTAAAGTGAATATTTTCTTGTGGATAATCAGGAAGAACTGCGTTTCCAATCCACGTAAAGAAAAATAATAAAGATGGGATTTGTTAGCGTAGATAGGAGAACGATGTATGATTGGTTACTAGAACGATGAATATGTCAAGAGACTTGCATATAAAGTGGATGATGAAGGAGGAGTAACTGGTTATACACAAGAAGAACCCGTTTAAGTCTGGACCATGCTAGGTGGAACATACGCATTACGGAGACTCCATGATGAGGATTCCAACGCTTGAAAAATAAAGTCATAATATAAAAAATTATAAAAGACAGTCACTTGATTCGATTACGTATTATAGGAAACCGACTCTGAGTGACCAATTTATTAAGATACTTAAAAGATTTTCTTTCTTGAACGTGTCAAATAACAATTATAAATTTATATTACTAAAAATAACCTTCTTCCGGCTCTATATATGAGCAAAAGAAAGTTTAATTGAAATTAGTATTATTGTAAATTTAAAAAATATATTTATAGTTTTTAAGTATATATTCAGAATATTTTAATTACTTTACTTATAATTCTTTAAAACTTATACCATCAATTGTAGCCATAAATATTGTAAAGCTAGTGAGTTACTTTCTATTAAAGAATACGGACGAATTTGTTATCATTTATAATTTAAAACACTGTCTATGCTATTATTCGATTGTGATTGCTTTCTTCCTTCTTGCTTAATGCCACGTACTTCTAATCCGCCAGAATATGCTAGTAAAACACGGTGGTGTCTTTTGTTTTTAATGAGGAATTAAAAGTCACAGTGGCTAAAACCGTCACGTGTGAAATTTCTTTCATCTTTTAATCTACAGCTGAAAGCGAAAGGCCGCGGAGGAAAGTCACATAAGCCGTCCTGCATTAACATTGTCATACGTGGCCTGAATAAAGCAGCAGAATACATATGGAACTTACAATAGTTTAAAAGTATCGTGTCTATCCCTCCTGGACACGTAAGAGATTACTGTCGTTTTCATACTTTAGTACTCTCAAAGACTTTCTAAATTATTCTTTTCATTTCAAATTATATGTACTCTTCAATTAAGTTTCCATAATAGAAATCATTCTGTAAAGTATTCTCGATTAACTGCACAATGCATAGTACTAATTTATTTTTAAATTATTAATTTTACTAAAAATTAATAGGTAAGCAATTAGATTACATGATATTAATAACTTAAATAATATTATTTTAAAATTTAGACGAAAAGTCTTGAAAAAGTTATTATAACACTCTTTCTCAGATAATCAAAGAACTACTTCACAATACAAACATATATTTTAATTTACATCCCGTAATTACTGATTATATTTTTTATGAACGAACAATTTTATATTTTTCATTGACTTTTGATCTGCGATAGTTTCCTACTCAATAATTATACTTTATTTCTTTGTCTCAAGAGAAAGCAAGGTTCCTCTCAGACTTTATAAATCTATATAATAAAAATAATACATGTTTGTATGTATATTTGTTTGTTTGTATTTCTCTATATAGGGATTTTAGCCAAATTTTGTACAACACTGTGGGGTAAAAAACGACCACCACTCAAAAGGGATGTAAATTTACATGAGAAACGGTGGACATTACGTGAAATATATATATTTTTAGGGCCTATAAGATTGATACTGTTTCTGCCGATGTTGTTTGTGTATAATCTCAACCCCATTTGCCATTGCGGGGAAGCAGCTTTAGATGACGGAATGGAAAACAACTCAGATCACTGTCTGTGAGTTTTATTCTGCCATTCAATATGTCCGATAAAATAAAGTTCCTCTCTAAAAGGTGTTGGAAAGAAGAGAAAATGTTTCGATAATATTCTTCTATTGCACACTTTTTTTACGATCAGGAAACAAGTATTTTGGGACTAATAGACGACGTCTATACCTAGGAGCAGGTATATAGGGTAGATATTATAATACTTGAATAAACGACCAATAATTACATGTAATAAATATTTTTCAGGGTCAGTGAGAATGACAGTGGTTGTACAGATTTTTTGTGTACAAACTCAACCTCTTTTGGAATGGGAGAGGAACACCGTTAAGGTGGGTTGAAGAAATGTTTCATAAAAGAAATATGAAAATAACCAAGATTGGTATCTATTCCGTAGTTATGCACGACAGTCTCAGAGCTTCATTCTGACATTCAGAATGTAACTTAAGTGGCACTTCAGTCCCATAGTGGAGGGAGGAGGGTAGTGAAAGGCAATAACGCGAAAGCAACCAGAATCTTGTACATTTCAGGATTGTTGTATGACAGAATGGAAGGTGGCTTAGTAACGTGTTTACAAAAATGTCTGTCTAATATGCATAGATAATCTGGCAACGCCTTGTCAACCTAGTTGAAAATATAAAATTAACAGTAGTGATTTAAAAATAGTGGGCAAAATAATTAAATAACCGATAAACAAACAAATGCTTCTTTAAACTTTAAAAATACTCTGTACTTTACACTATTAATTCCTTTGCACTTAGTACTAAAATACTTAGGTGTTCTCTTAATATGTTGGCATAACTTGAATTATTTCAGTTACATGGTACTGAAAATACGTAATTACGGTTAATCAGTAAACAAAGAAAATACAAGAACCAAATAGTTTATTTATATGATACAAATCAATTATAGTATACGACGAATTAACAAAGACAATTGTAGCATAAATTGTATTAAGTGGTCACAGTTAATTAAATACACGAATTAAAGATCCAATTAAATCTGAAATACCTTCGTTACAGTACATGTATAATCACTACAGTGAAAAGGTAGTTTTTCATTAAATAAACCTGTGTTGCAGTATGCACTGAAGTCTGTTTGAATATCGCCAATACGCATCAAAAATGTAATGTTGATGTATTAGTCCATACAGTGAGTGATCTGTTTTATTTTCATTTGTTTTCCAAGAAATTTGAAAACGAAAATTTCATAAATTTGAAACAGATGCAGGAGAAACCTTACAAAACTTGCATCAGATAGTTCAATCATTTGGGTACTATTCTCACGCCCTTCCGAATGACGGGAGAGGAGTTTTTTGAAAGGTCGCAACATTCTCAACTGATCCAAAGAGATCATCGAACAACTCATACTGTATGCCCGAGGTCTGCGACTGAGGTACATACACCTCCCACAAGAGATGAAGATGACTCGTCATGTGAAAACCTTACAACCAGAGAGAGAAAATTGTTTGGTGCGGAGGGGGGGATAACAGGCTCCATGACAGTGAGCATGAAACAGGTAACTTCCCTTTAATAGTATAGAAATTAAATTGAAAAGCGGGATGTGGAAGGTAGAGCAAGGTAATTAAGGGTTGACGGGGACCCCCGGCATATAGTTTGAGGACCCAGCCTGGTGATTCACCTAAAAGAGATTCAGGGAAAACTGTAGAAAACTTGCATAAGGCTGATCGGGCTATTGCATACTCTCTCATATTTAAAGTATGTTAAGTATTTCGATAGGCTACTTATTAAATATGTATATCGCTTAAATACATTACATTGTTATTGCGGTTCCATAACACTTAATCGTTAACGTGCCCGCAGCACACAATATGCTACACACGTTCTTGGTTTCCGATTGCAGGCGCCACCTGCATCCAGCACACGCCACATGATTATGGAGCAACACCCCGGAGGGTTAAACAATCATCGCTCAGCCATTCACAACATAATATAAGACCTTTATGATAATGAATAAGGCTTGTTAGATGAATACTTATTTTATGAGGTATTTCGTATTATGTATACATTTTAAGTCTCGAATTTTATCGTTATCTTGCTTTGGCATAGTGTCTGAAATTCGGTATTCTACTAATTAAATTTTTCATAATAAATATGAACTTAATAGATCTTCTGACTAACGATCTCTTACTTGATGCTGATATTAGGCACGTTTAAGTATGAAATAAATTAAATAATATAATAAAAATCATTTATATGGTCTGTAACATGCAAACGAATTATTTTACACTGTTCATAAAATTGTAACATACACTATATTAAATGGTCACGATTAAATCTATTTTTGATTATATCAATTAAAACATAAAATAAGGATCAAATTAAAATTGGATTCGCTATAACGCATAAAATGTAGTATCTCTACATACAACACATAGAATATGGTTAAATATACTTATTCTGTAATCGAGATATACACTGAAGCTAAATTTTTGCAGAATTTTCTGAAGTTTTATTATTTGTATGAGTCGACAACCAGCAACCACGTCCAGTTCTGCAGGTAATTATTTGGCTGGCGTCGTCCTTCCTGCTACAGGTCGGCGATGAGAAAGAACGGTATTTCATCGGCTGAGCCAAAACTGGGAGAGGGCCCAGATGATCCCTGAGAAACTACACATTTTCCAGCTGCCATTTGTAACGGTAAAACACATCTACTCATACTCGAGGGTTAAAGACAGGTGTAGTAAAAGTGAGAAACAGCAGCGCTACCGGTGCTTGTCCCACGGCCTCTGATATTTGGCGACAGAGGATGGTAAGGAGATTGGTTTTTTCCCAAATTAGTTTTAGAGGGGAGGGGGGAACGACTCCTCCCAGAGAGGACATACAATAAATTTGATTGGAGAATATCGAGTCGCGCCACCGACGGAATATTAACGAAGGAAGTGGGCAAAAAGTATTAAAACCCCTCCAAAAAGGGATTTAGACACAGATTGAGGGGACATTATCTTACTATCTCTATCTATCTATGAGAAGGCCCATTTAAAATGACCCTAAGAGTAGAACTCGTGGGTTTAGTTGTAAGGAAATAAATTTGTATATTATTTGTAAATATACATATATATATATATTCTGTTTAAATAAAAAATTTGCCAACTTATAATTTTAAAAATGATTAAATTGTAATATTTATGTAAAGTTGTTAAGTATAGAGTAAATTGTCTTTTATTATAAAAGGAATTTCATTCTTATATTAATATTTCATTATAAAATAATAATATCCCCTTCTATTCATTTTACGTTCAAAATCCACTTCTATTCCCTCTCACGGGTTTCCTTTAGATTCATCTCGAACATTTATCAACAGCTACAGTGTTTAAACTCTATTTCAAATTCATATAAAACTAGAAGATTATATAACAAATTTTCAGCACCCTCACAGACAGCCTGAAAGGACCCTTATCCATTCTGATCGTGTATGAATTTATAACGGGGCGAATTTGCACCGGACCACGGATTCTCTGTAAATTATACCAATCCGTTTATGTCTTGGTTAGAAGCAGAAGATGACGGTCTGTTAATTGTTGACCACCCGACCAATAAGCTACAAGTGATCCCCAATTTAATTATTTATTTGTACCTGTTATCTTAATAAGGAATTAAAAACTTGTTAAATAAACTCGTCTGAATAAATTCAAGTAATGGTGTCAGTAAATGAAACAGATGATATTTTCTGATGGAGGAGTATCATTACGTACATTCATTTAACCCACCGCTCACCACTCCTAAGTAAACAGGAGCCAACTGCAATTATTTCCCTCCAGAAGCGTTATTGTTTGATCAATAAAGAACGGTTCAGTTCTGGTATTAAGCATTCTAGGTTCTATTAATGTGTGTTCTGAATTGAAGTTCTTTGAATTAACAATTACAGATACACGTGACATATTTAAGGAGATAGTCCAAAGAACAACCATTCATTGATAAAAAAATAGTAACATAATATGTGTACATTACGTATCTCAGACCACATTTACAGCCTTATATACTCGTACTTGATATATGCTTCTAATGGCAAAACACATCTAAAAACAGATTTTGCTGATACAAAAGGCAGAGAAATTGAGGAAGGTTGCAGGCAGGGTAATAAAACCTAGACATTTCGGCGCAGTTCTGGGTATTCTAAAATCGTTGACACTCCTGGACACCTGGACACGAAGCCCAATATTTCCACATACATCGGTGGTAAGAGATGGTAGTTTGCTTCTCCCAATTTCTAAAGGTAAACTCTTTTGAGTGGAGAGTCACTGATGGAGATTAAATAATGCAGTAAGTAAAATTATTGAAAAGTGATGAAAATTGATTTTCGGGCATTAAGAATTAATAAGTTGGAAATTGGCAGTTGGAAACGGGCATAATGATTATGACGATAGATATTGAGATGTGTTCATTTTTCTACTGGTAAGTTTAAAGTAGTTTAAATGAGTCGGTTGGGTCCAGTATATCTAAGTACGAGCAACGAGTTCCTGTAAAACAGAAAACAGTAATTCCTCTGATTGTAACCCTTCTTCCGATTAGCTTGTACTGACAATTCAAAGTTGAGGTTTTGGTTTATAAAACTGCTACAACAAGGAGGTCCCTAAATACGACCCTACAATAGATCTCATGTTTATAAATGTTAGTTTGTAAGTAATATAATTTTTGTACGTATTTTATGATGTGTATTTTGTCAATCCTAACAAAAGGCCGGCTTCATAAAAATATTTTGGTTAATTAATTGTATCTTGTCAATTAATGTCAATTTAATGTATTTGCATTCTTTTTATTAATAATATTCATTTAATCAAACATAAAACCCCACTTATTCACTTTGTTCTATTGTAAAGGTGTGTTATTTTTCTACGCTTCTATACGATAGCATTCTTATTCTCAGCCATCTTAATTCCTTTTAGGATATATAAGTTTTTTACATAGATTTTATAAAGTTCCGTCAGGTACCACTAATAAGACTAGAGTTACGAAAGTTGCTCTTAAACTTTTTTTAATGCTCAGAATGAAATTGATACAAATACATTACCTTTTGAGCTAGCTCTTGTATGATGTTTCTTGTAATTACGTAAGCTGTCAGATATTGGTTTAAATACAGAGGGAGTGGGTCTTCATGTTTATTTCATCAGGATGTCTCGCAGGTTTTTGGCGTGAGATCCGTTGTTGCCGCAAGTAATGTGGCTGAGCTTTGCTGCCAAGCGTAATGAAGTGTTAACGGCGCCTCTCTTTGTTACGTACCGAGGGTTGGGCCAATTCCGTGCACTTTCTAAATGAGTGTTATTTGAGAGATAAAGCGAACTTGTCAGGTCCTTTGATGTTAAGAAAGGCAAAGCGTTAAGCGGCTTTATGGATCTTGTTCACGACGGCTGAGATCCCCGTTTCTTAGCCACGTGCTAGGAATTGCCAGGACTAATGTTCTAGCTCGTCGCTGAAGCAAAAAGCTGTTTTAATTTACTAGAGTGGTGCTACAAGCCTGTTAACACAAGCGTTGAATTATGAGTCCTGATTTCAGCAGCCTGATAATGAAATTGTCCGTTAGCTTTATTGCTACTTTAATTTTACTTTTAATTTAGTCATGACAGTCTTAAAGTTTAAATTATAGCCAACTATATCTGTTTCTGGAGACAGTTCAAAAGTTCTGCGATATTTCGACGTCACTAGATTTAAAAACACGTAAAAATATGATAGAAATGGAGATTGCAAAATCATTGTTAAAGAAATTAAACTTTTTACACAAACGTGAATCGTAATCATTGTTTTATACTAACCTCAATAATATTCCATAAATTAATTAATCCGTAAATTATTTTATTTATTTTCAGTCATGATGAGCTAGTATCCAGTTACGTTAAGTAAATCTGAACGACTGGTTCAAAAATTCGTAATTTTCCCGCAGCACTAGCAAGTCTATTTTATTTTCATCACTTTGTATTTCTATTTAGGTAAAATATTGTGTTTCTAGAAACAATATTATCACGAATGAGGACCACTTTTATTGAAATAAATGCTTCAAAGTGTCTGCCAATATCAACCTTTGGAAGACCGCGTGGAGAAACTGACGATTGAATGGTGAGCGGATGGTTTTAGGACCCAACTTAAGTGGATAAAAAGGTCATTAGGTGCAAGCGATATATTAATAGGCCACGTTTTGAGACATGAGGGTCTTGTAAAATTATCATTAGATGGAAGTTTGGAGAGTAAGAACAGAATAGTGAGGCCAAGGATGGAGTTCGTTAAGCAGTTAGGGAGGATGTTGTTTGTGCTAGTTATAAGAAAATGAAAAGGCTTGCGCAAGATAGGTTAGCATGGAGGGTTGCATCAGACCCGTCTTAGGACTGAATACCACAACAACAACAAGTGTTCCAAACGGATCTGTGCTTCTGATTGCATGTGCCTCTAATTGAGCCTCGCGGTTAGCGATAAGATTGGGTAACTACCAAAGTATGTATCAGGTTTAAAATTACGTCTTATCAATTTTGCTGCTAATCACCCACGAGCACTCCATCAATAGTACTTAGGAACAGTCCTTTTTCCACAGATACCTTAACTAATAGAGGTTTATGAAATTAGTAAATAATTTTGTTATTTAAATTTTTTATATTCCCTGTCAAATGGTGTAGAAATACTTCCAGGAATCTCAAGTAAATTTAGAAGGAAGACAAGAATGGAAAAATTCCATAGGGTCTAGGACTTCCGCTTTCCGCGTTTACCATATTTGAGTACCAATTATTATAGTGTAATTAATAAATATATTTGTTAAAATAAACTTAATAAATCAAGGTTTTGTTGAATTGTGAATTAAAAATTAAATAACCTAGATTTTTTTCGGATTGGGACTGTTGAAGGGAATTGTTCAATATTATGAATCGAAAATATGGAAATGAAATAGGAAAAACATATAATAAAATAATTCTGGAATATGAATTAGTAGGTCAGGATGACAGACCTTCAATTGAAATCATTTCTTATATTTATTAAAACAAAAATTTTAAAATATGTACTTACTATTTCCTGTTCCGACCTCAATCTTCATTCCATGTCTTTCTAGGACGACCAGCATCCTTTTTTCCAATAGAATTGGTATTGAAGGGCAAGCTTTGGTATTCTGTTGTCATCCATTCTGAGAACGTGGCTTTTCTAATTTGCTCTTTTTAGTAAGTTCTATCATTCAGTGTGAATATATCTAGCTGCTACCTTATTTTTTCATTTCTTATCTTATCGCTCCGGGAGTATCCTTTTACAGATCTCAGAAATCTCATTTCCGATGATTGTATCTTACTCCTATAATTTTTTTATTCACCCAATTTTCACTTCCATATAACAAAGTTATACCAGCCATCGTCTTATAAAATTCAATTTCTGTATCCTCTCTTACTTTTTCTTTTAAAGTTCGTCGAATTGTCCCACACATAAACTAAAATTGATGAAGCTTTTTCTTCATCTCGTCGTCATTATTATCAGATAATTCACAACCAAGATAGACAAACTTTAAAACTTGTTCTACTGGTAGATCATCAATTACTATCTTCGCTCTTATAGGATACTTCCCTTGCCATGCCATTACTTATATTTAATTTATATATTGATCTCTGTAGTTCGTCTTCATTTTCTTGTAGAATAAATTGATCATCGGCAAAAAGCATAGTATTTACGTATATGTCGTCATTCAACTTTATTCCTGGGGGGGACTGATTTCTTCCATTCTCTGACTACTTCATCTATATATATATATATATATATATATATATATATTAAAGAGAGTTCGGGAAAGACTACATCCTTGTCGTACTCCTTGATTTATTAGTACTTCTTCAGTCAACTTATGTCCCAAATGTAGCACAATTTCTGTTCTACTGTATATATTTTTATAACTTGGACAAGATGTTTTGGGTATCCATTTCTTTCCATTATATTTATTAATTTCTTCCTGTTTATTTTATCGAATGCCTTTTCGCAATCCACGAGGCAATATAAGTGCTTAGATTAAATACTCTTCTTTTCTCTAATATTTGTTTGAGACTAAATATATTATCTGTACAGGATTTGCCTTCCCTGAATCCATTTTGTTCTTCTAATAAAAGATTGTGTGCAATAACCTTAAGCCAATTATTTATTATTTTAGCATATATTTTATACCCTACATTTAACAGACTTATACCTCGGTAGTAATTATAAGTTATTTCCTTTCTTAAAACTTGAGACTACTTTAGCTTTCTTCCAATTTTCAGGTATAATCCTTCTTATCCAACAAAGATTAATTAGATGTAAGTATCTAAGTTTATGAATCAATCCTCCATATTTGAATAATTCCAGATTTAATTTATCTAACCACGGCGCTTTCCTATTTTTGAATTGTTTCATAGCAACATCCAGTTCTTCTGTATCTATTAAATCAATTCCTGCATCATCATCATCATCATCCGTGGCTCGTTCTCTTTGACACTGTACGTATTCTTCATTATACCGTACATGTTTATAATGCTTTATCCATGATTCCTCTTCAATTGCATTTATATTGGCAGTTTCTCTTTAGTCAATATTGAGATTTTCATTAATTTATAAGCCATATATGAATATCATCTTCTACTGAACTAATAATTCTATCCCAAGATTATTGTTTTAATTTTTTATTCATTTGACCTTATTCCTTCTTCTATATTCTTCCTTATTTTCTGGGGTCCGATATTGTAACATTTACAAGTAAGATATTTGCCTTAAACGTACTGCTTCTGATATTTCCATACTTGTAGGCCTTTTTTTCTTCTAAATTTCCTTTTCTTTCCAATAGCTTCTTCTGCTGCTTTCCGTATTAATGACGTTATATTTTCCCATCCTTCACTAATATCGTTGCTAGTTGGAATCTCACTTAAGTACTGTTGTATCCGTTTTTGATATAAATTTTTTATTCCTTCATCTTGTAATAAATATACCTTATAAATCTCTTGATCTTTCCCTATATTCATGTTTATTCTTTTCCTCCATTTGGCAATAATTCTTATTTTTGTGATGACTAAATAGCGGTCTGTATCTAAATCACTGCCTCTGTGTACTCTAGTATCTATTACATCTGAGCCTAATTTTTTGTTAACCATTACATAGTCTATAATTGATCGTTTCCTCTTGCAGTCCACGTGAATTTGTGTATATATTTCTTCTCAAAATAAGTATAGGTTAATTTTTATTGATTATATGCTGCAAATTCTTTCAATAATTTACCATTTTTATGTTTGGTTATTTCCCATTACTTTTGAAATTGTTGTGTTTCCTACTCGAGCAATATTTTCTTCAGGAGCGTATACATTATCAATGTCAGCTTTCCTCTTTCTATTTTCAATTTAAGCATTAAAATCCTCTCCTTTATAATAGTACAACTTGCTATTTTATTTTTCCATTTCTTATCTACTAATATTGCAACTCCTGCTGCGGCTTTTTCTTCTTTTGGCACTCCACTATAAATCATGGTATATTTATTAATTTCTTTTGTCACTTGTAATTTCTTTTTTGTCTCTGTTATTGCAGCTATATTGATTTCTTTCTTAAATAATTCTTTATCCAGTTCTTCTTCCTTTACCTCGAATACTTCTTACATTTCACGTTCCCAGTTTTAATGTGTCTTTGATTCCCAATCGTTTGTCCTTTATTCTTGCTTTAGTCGTCATCGAAAAATCCGTCCGGCTACTTTCATGAGATTTATGAGTAAGGTTGTTTTTTATATGGATGAGTTCATAAATATGTACTTATAAATTGATATTCTGAGTAATATTTATTATGAAAATAGTTCATAAAATAAAAATTATTGCCAATGTCAGCAAAAATTTAATTAATATTTATTTAATAAAACTATGACGTATTGTCCATATTTATGAACTTCATCAAGTAAATTTTTAAACCCATGTGGATAATTTTGCGTCGTGGGCCGCATCCAGCGACGTATACGTCAGAAAATAAATAAATCAATTATCTGAGAATTAGGTACAGAAAATAAAAAATACAGTAAATTTTTCAAAAATAAAGTTAATAAATATTTTGTTTTTTTGGTCGGAACCGTCGCTGGACGCGGTCCATCAGGCAAAATTATCTTCTTCTTCCTTTCTGGGTCCACAGGGTTTTGATCAACTGAATCGACTACTGTCATTTTACATGACACATTTAGAATTCGGAGTGGCACGTGTCATTGTATCGATTCCCCAGCAGTCTTAATCCTGGTTTCCGTGACCATGACGGCACAAACATCCAAGCCTATGCCAGAATTCGAACCCGGAACCACAGTGTTGTGAGGCAGCTACCACTAGACCACAGGAGGTCGGCGAATAATTTTATTCATTTAAAAATTTACCCGATGAAGTATACTAATGTAAGCGAAACGTAATTATATTAATTATTTTTATTTATTATGTACCCTTAATTGTTGGATAATTTATTTATGGAGTGTCAGACATTATCTTGTGAAGTTTGCCTGTTATTGCGGAAATCAGCCATTAGACAGGTCTGATGCAACCCTCCATACTAACCTATTTTGCGCAATCCTTTTCATTTCCCCATTATTACAAACATCCTCCCTAATCTACATAGCGTATTAAATCCCACTTCGGTTCATACCCCATAATACTAATTTTACAAGACCCTCATATCTCAAAACGTGGCGTATTATTCTATCCTTTCTCTTGGTCAACGTCCTCCATTTTGTTCTCTCTTCCTCTATTCTGCTTATAACGTCCTCATTAGTGATTATATCCACCCATTTGATTTTCAGCATTCTCCTATAGCAACACATTTCAAAGGCTTCTATTCTTTTCCATTGTAAAGTTTATATATAACTTTACTTTTTTCGTCTGGTATTCCTAAAGAGGACTTTTGATCTGCTATTGGGTATGCCAAATAAGAAAATTTTAAGTGTAACAGAATTATTTCTATATTCCGGCCACCCTATTCCATTCATATTTACGTATTGCATCTTGTTATATACCTACAAAGTTGACTCACTGAAATTAAATTGAAGTTCGTGTGAAATTTTGGCTGTAGATTATAACACTCAGAAAGTTCGTTACACGGGGAACAAACTAGCGAGATGCATGAACGTAAAGTTTGTCGAGAAGGGTTTATAGGGGGGCCAGGAGAATATATACGGTGGGTTAGGAGCTTCAGGTATGCGTTTAAGCTACGCAACAACAGCCATAAGATACTACTTCAAGGATCTCATCTTTGCTTATTGAAAAATCAAGGTCCGATGCTGTAACACATTGCAATAAAATACTACCTAATTTCATATGCTCTTTTCCTTATTCAACCAATATGCAGGCATTTTTATTTGGAAATTCAAAGAATCTACTAATCTTTTGAGAATTTAGAAAGTTATTTAATTTTTAGAGAACATTAAATCCAAAGTATGTTAAGTTTTCATTATAATTTATAGAAGAACATGTAATAAACCATTCTTATGCTTACAAGCGGAGTGATTAATAGCATTTTTCAGATAGAACCTGTACATTTTAGCGCACTAGTACTCTAGAGATTATTTTTCCTCTATTACACTCTAAAACGAACTGACCTAACGAACGTATAATAACTAAACTCCTACGATGAGAATAGCTAACAAAATAGCGGGCACTTATTTTTAATTTAATACTATAATCCTATGAAAATATTCTTCAATTAACTAACATTAATTTCTGTATCTTGTATTACTTATGGTCTTGTGATTTTTCCATTCGTTTTTCAGTATTTCATTTGTTGAAATAAAATTCACTCTTATTAAAAGTGACATAATAAATAAATAAAATGCAATATTTTTATGTCTCGCAGCTATATTACCAGTTTACTGGCTGTATTCTTATGGCCGGCTCCACATACCCCCTATTAACCTATTAAATTCCCTTCCTATGCTAATAAAGTGGAATTGTCTATTTCAGGATCACCCTCATGTAGCCTGTTACCCAAAAAAAACTGTATCAGGATCTCCCTCATGTAGTCTGTTAGCCAAAAAAATAATACCTCGTATTCTCTCTGGTCTTTTTAAGGTTCTCACGTGCCGAGGCACCTTCGTCTATTTTGGGAGGAGTATGCATTGGCGTCGAAGATCTTGGGCATATGGTAAGTATTTTCCGCTGATCTCATTGGATCAGTCGGCCAACTGCCTCCTAAAACTTGCAGATGGAGAAGGGAATCCTGCGACACCACACAAAACTCGTCTCCCGTCATTCAGAAAGGCGTGATAATAGTACCCAATAGACCGCCTTACTTGATGCAGGTTTCTAGGATAGTATCCTTAAACTATAGCCGGGCCCTAGTCAATCCTTTCTCTATCTTCTACATCCCTCCATCTTTTCAATTCCCCTCCTATGCTATTAAGTAAGAATTGCCTATTTCAGTATCACCCTTATGTAGCCTGTTACTAAAAAAAGATGCGATTATAAACAAAACGCCGATTATGTCATTACGTCATGTAAATTTCTAATCTTTTTCTCAGAGTTAATACGTGACTTTACTTCCAACTAAATAAACTGTTATGCTACCAAATAAACAAAATTTACATGAATTTTTACAAATATATTAAACAAGTTTGAATGAACCAACGCAAATCGACATAGTATACAAAACTATATACTTTCTTCCTTCCGTCCGTCTGATACGCAGATAATTAATTCAAATTAATAAATTACTGACTTGTAGGCTCTGTGGCATCTTTGATTTTCACCCAATTTCACTTGTTAAAGAAACCACATACTAACGATAAGACTCCAAGTACAATTTTTCATAAATAATGAAATAATAAACATGGTTAAAAATTGTATTATGAAAGAATATCTGACAATTACAGTGTAAATAAATGTCCTTGAGTAATAAAATTATTTCCTCCATTACTACAAAAAAAACGTTTTGTCGCTTTCTGTGACCTATAAGGTATAACAACTTTAATAATTATGAACAAAATTCTTTTTTAAATTAACAGTTTTTTAAATAAAGTTTCAAAGCAAAGTCATTTTACCTGGCCAGTTCTAATCGACTCAAGGTCATTTATTTATTTATATTAAATAATTTTTAATTTAAATTTAAAATACAATTTTCATCTGACTTCCCATGTAACTGAAAACGATATTCATTTTCAAAAATGTTTCAGGAAGAGCAGCAACTTCATTTAATAAATAATTGATAGTTATTTTATATTACCGTAATACTTTCGAGGGAAAGGCGACTAACAGAAATACTGACGAAACAAGAAATATATATAGTCTGAGAATTTGCTTTTTATTTAAAAGAATATTACGTTAATTATGTTCTTAAAGACAAAATTTGCCCTGGAACAGTGTCTAAACTATAAATTTGAAGTCCGGGAAACCGCTTACAGCGTTAGAAAGTTCCGTTTCGTTTTTGTTTTCTGTACTTTCTACAGTTTCATAAATACATTAAAATATTTTCTAGGTCTCTTCCTGCAAAGTAACGTAATGAAACGGGCCGGGCCGGCGCTCTGGCAGCTGTAATTAGTGGGTAAAGGCGCACTTCCGACTCTCCGGTAATTACGGCGCGTTGCCAGGAGACGCGGCCGATTTACCGCAGTACACTTCCGGGCCTGCGTACAGACAGGTAGCCACAACGTGCATTCCTCCCTCGAGATGCAACTAACAAGCTCGCACTGCACCAAACATTGCAATGCAGCTGTGCTTTCTATTGCGCAACTCGTCATATCCCCGTGTTAAGTGGCTGTAACGTTGAATCCTTGCTGTGTCTAGCCCCGAAACTCCTGACGACAACATTTGCGTATTATTAGTCACTAACTTGCATACGATGGAATCCGATTATATTCTGATTGTATTACTTTAAAGGAAAATTACAATTTTTTAAAATTAAAAGTTATTTGAATAACAATTTCTTCCAACTTGTTAAGTATATCATTTCTGTATTCTAATCTGGAAAGCGTAATTACTTAAGATAATATTTTACGTTACGTCTGTTTTTTATTAGCACCAAATTAAACGACCATTGAAACTAAAAAATATTTTTTTAATATTATTAAGTTGTTTATGTATTTAAAATAAGGATTATAGTAATAATATAAATGTATTTTTTTCCTATTACATACTTAAAGTCACCTGTTGTTGTTGTGGTATTCAATCCAAAGACTGGTCTGATGCGACCCTCTATTCTAACCTATCTCGGGAAGCCTTTTCATTTCCGCATAACTAGCACATCCCAAATCCTCCCTAATCTGCTTAGCAAATTTCATCCTCCACCTCACTCTCCTGTTCTTACCCCACACGCTTCCCTCTAATGCAAATTATACAAAACCCTCATGTCTTAAAATGTGGCCTATTAATCTGTCCCTTCTCTTAGTCAACGTCCTCCATATTGTTCGCTCTTCCCCTATTCTGTTAAGAACTTCCTTATATAGTACCACATTTCAAAAGTTTCTATTATTTTCCATTCTAGAACTCCTATCGTCCACGTTTCGCTCCCATATGTACATTTTTAGCAACGAATTGCTAATATATATTATCTATATTACACGTAAGTAAATTCCTCTTTTTCGCGAAAACTATACTTGTAGCATCCCTACTTATTACGCTCCTAAATAGTAAAATTTCTTAACTTCCTTCAAAATATCCTTTCTCAATCTAACACTCTGTTATTCCACTGTTTCCCGTACTACACTCCATTACCTTGGTTTTCCTTCCATTCATCCTCAAATTGAACTCTTTCTCCAGGACCCCGTTCATGCTATTTATGGTTTCCAAGTCTTCTTCTGACTCCCCTATTACTACAATATCATTGGCAATGCGTAGAGTTTTTATTTCTTCTCCTTCCTGTATGATTACTTTTTCACTTTCTGTTTTATCTTTCTTTATCGCCTGTTCTATATATAAGTTAAATAGGTTGGGCGACAGAAGGAATCCTTGCTTACTCCTTTCTTGAGTATGGCTTTCTTTTCTTGATCTTCTATTCTAATTATTATGAGTTTCCTATTAGTTATGAAATAATAATAAAGTCAGGTTTTATAAATTGTATCTTTTACAATTACGGTATAGTTGAACCTAATTGGTTCTGAAAGTCAAAACAATCTGGAAATATTTAAATTATCATAATAACTAAAAAATATTATAGTCAAATAATAGACGAAACATTAAAATCATTATATTACAAATATCACGATAAAAACCCAAAAAAGAATGTTAGAAATAATAACTATTAACCCATTAAAATAATATAAAAATATATAACACAGAATTAATAAACATAATAATACAACTAAATTTAAGAAGAAAAAAGTAAGGAAAAGAAAGCTATACAAGTGCTTAAACATTAAGGTATTTTTGTAAAATATTGAAAATATGACATTTATCAACACATTTTAAGGTTAAGTTAAAATTTCACAGAAAACATGGAAAGATAAATTGTTAAGGACAAAGTTAAAAATAAAGTACAACATAAAGTTATATATAAAAATATTTGTGGTCAACGTAATTGTGAGAATTATTACAGAGAGTAAAGCAAACGTGATCATGAGACTAGGCTAAAAGAATGGAAAAAGTAACGATGTTGTCAATACATTTTGATTGTAATAACGTTTTTAAAAATTTTAATTTTGGCAGACGTTTACCAATTAAATGTTTTTTTAAAATTATGAATATGTAATATTAGACAAAAACATAGATTCGTAATTACTAAATTTTAGAAACATATTGTTAAATTAAAAGGATGGTTTTATTTTAAACATTGTATTACTTTATACATTATATATCTGTATAATGTTTAAGATAGGAGGATATTTTCGTTTTTCCTATTAGACAACGTTAATATAAATAAAAGATTGTTACATAAATATATGATTATAAACATAATAATTTCTTCTTACAGATTTTATAACTCTTAGATACATTTAATATTAAACTTTTTACGTAAATTTGTAATTAAATGTATATTCCACCAGATGAGGATAAAAATAATTGCAGAAACTTCTTAGATAATAAATCATTAATAAATATTTATTTGTATTTTAATTTCAGTTAAAATGATAGTTTAATTTATCTTACTCCTTACAATAACTGGCTTGTGAAATTACAGACGAATATTTATTTCTGGAGGTACTATATTAAATGTGACCTTTCAGCCAGCATACATGGCTATTTTAATTAAATAATCAAGAACTTCAGAGACTGAAATTTTTCATAATTTAAGATAATTTTGTAACAGACAGTGGAGGTCAGCGGTATTCAATCGTCCGTAAAATAAAGTATGTTCATAGTTTAATTAATTTAATTGTAAAATAAATGCGACGAGAAAACTATACAAATATTTCATTATATATTTATCCAGGAAGGGATATATCATTTTTAGCATCTGCGCCATGAATTATATATATATATATATATATATATATATATATATAGACTTTTCAATAAGGGCGGGTCGTTGTTGAATTGTTGAAATGGAATAAAACAAGCTGTGCGTGAAGTACTAACGAAATTAATTTTTATTTGAAAGAGTATTCATGGGCCTTTCAAATAAAAACATAAAATTGTTTTATTAAAGATTTAAACCATTGTAAATAAAAATTGTTTTTTGCCATTTGTAAATTGGTAAACATTTCCGTCACTTTCCATGTAATCATTTTGTTCGTCTTTGCAATTTTTTACAGAATAATTTTTTCGTTTATATCTGTGTGTATCAGTATTAAACAATATGCTCATAAATAATGTTTGCAGGTAGCGCGTTGATAATCTGAGACTTTATCGTTTGAGTTGTGAAATCTGAGTAACTACTTGTTGACTGCATCCTGAACATCGTTTCCTCGGATTGCTCGAACGAAGTGCTATGTTATCGTTCTCCATCAGGCAGTGGGTTACAATGATAGAGCTCTTAGCCATTACCCCTAATTTTCTTTGGATCTATCCAATTTGGCAGACCGCCGGATTCCGTTCCCTGATACTGGTTCGTCGGTGACAACGATATCGAACGTTGATTACCATCAAGATTACCCTTCCGTTTACCACGGAGGACACATACACTATAGTTAATATCAACCAGGACCTACAACATGAGTTCAGGTATCAAATTATACAAATTATCGCTTCCCATTCAATTGTTTTTGGCATTAAATCAAACAACATTAGTAAATATTTTTGATACTTTGGGCAATAGCCAATTTCTTTACAGTTAATGCATATAATACAATTAACACTGATAATTTCTTCACAGTTAATACATATAATACAATAAACACTTATATTTTACGCAACTTGGTTAATTTTATATCCTTATATGTAAATTATTTTTTCTTTAGTTGTCAAGTCAAATTTCTCAAAATCTATGGTTTCTTTCCTGACGTATGGAAATGGTATTTTTGAGGAAGATTTATTTTAAACTAGTAGATTTCATAACTATTAATCTCCTATAATCGTATTGTAATGGTTAAACACAACTAAATACGGATATTGGCAGTACAGTACACAAGGCCGTTGAAGACGTTTACAGACAGAGTAATAAAACCTAGACAAGTTGGCGAAGCCTGGGAATTTCTTAAGTCTTTGAAACTCGGCGACATCGGGCTCTGAGCAGACATGGTGTTTCCCGCAAAACATCCGGGGAGTGTGGTGAATAGCTCCTCTCCGCCCCCAACTGTGGAAGATAAATAATTATGATTTTAAACGATTGGGCCTCGCTACTTATGGAAGTGAAATAATAAAGTGGGGATAAGATGTTGAAACACAAAAAAATTGATTTTAGGACAATAAGCATTATAACTCTAAGAAATTAGGACTGTCAGGATTAAGCAGTGAACATTAAAAATGAAGGTTGAAGGAGTAAACGCTTAAGAGTGCAGGATAATAAACAGTTAGCCGTGGTTATTAAAACAGTAAGAAATTGTAGTCTGTAACTGGCCATTCACATTTTAATAACTTGCAGACAGTTTGTCCTAGTCCATGACGGGAAGAGAAAAAAAATGAAAGTGCTCATTGTTCAACAAGACGGGTCCGGTACAACATATCTAACTGCAGTGACAAGTTCCAGGCTAAGCTGAGTAAAAGGATAATAACACTGTTTGTAACCTTTTGTCGATTTCCTTGTACTGCCAATTTTGCGTACGATTTGTGCATGTATTTCTGCTTTTATGAGAAGGGCCACTAAGGCGAACTCTAGAATAGATCTAATGTTTCTAGTTTATAAGATATATATTAAATTTTCTATAATAATGTACTAAGTATTAAGTATAAATCATAAAAATGGCTGGCTTTGTGAATTAAAATTTATTCAATCATATTTTAAATTGAGAAATGTTGTGTAAATGTATTTTTCATTTTTATTTCATAATTTTTTACTTTAAATATTAAAACCATTAATATAAGCTACACATCCATTTCAATATTTTTTCTCCTAAAATTATTCATCTCAATTTTATATAACTTAGTATATTCGATAACTTTTAATTCACGGAATAAATAGTTTTCTCAATAATTGATAAGGTAAACATTTTAACACATTATGGAGGTCTTTAATATTAATCATAAAACGATGTTACTAAAACTAAAAATAGAAAACATATGTCGTATAAGCAATAATTGAGTAAATTTACTGTTAGGCTAAATTATGCCATGATTCACTGCAACGAAAATATTTCCATGATTTGCCGTATTCTAATAACGCGTTGATACAAATATTGTTTTATAATCCTCCTGATTTGCAATAAATATTTGGGTTTAACACACTGATTCATTTTAAGTTGTGCTTACTGAAAGCAGTGAAAATAAAAACGTTTTTCTTGTTCATGTATTAACCAAATAAACACTTGTTTATTGAAGTAACTAGAAACGTGCACTTTAATTACATCTAATTTCCAAGTTTTTCTACGAAGAAAATTTTAAAAACGCCTCATATACTAATTACAAACTCTGCCTTTGACCTTACAGTTCGCCAGTGGGCAAACGTTACCGGTCTGAACAAACAAAACTTCTGAGTGACATGCAAATAAATAGAAAAACAAAAAATTGTTAAAATACGTTGCGGGTAATTAACTGTCCTCATGCTGCGGAAACAATTTTTGTGGTATTATTTATTGTAGTACAAATTCAAATTATATTTAATGCAGTTCTGTTGTCTTACTCTTATTTTACAAGAGATCCTCAGGTTGCAATGAAATTGCTTTCAAAAAGTAAACAGAAAATTTTATTTAAATATCCACAAATTGTTCTATTTATCCTCGTAAAAATAAATTAAGTTTATAAATTAAAATTTCCTTTTCATGTTAAATTTCAAAATAATAAAGAAGACCTCAGCTTCCCAAAATAAATAAAATGTAAGTTTTACAAAAGGAAGTAGCACGGAGTATTCTTTAACCCGTTTAAAATACATAAATGTTTTCATAGACGCGTATAAAGATTATTTACATTAAATTATAAATAAAACCGAAAATATAATTACAATTAATCAATTTTATCTAACTTTACTATAAGTTTTCTGTCGCGATATGGAAACTCACCTGGTATACAATAAAGGCATGAGTAAAGATATACAAATGTACGAAAACACTAGTCAAAGAACACAAAAAGATAAATAACAAAGGTAAATAGCATAGTTTAGAAGATTACTTATCAAGGATCAAAATATTTTAAAGACTCCTCGACAAATCAGAGTCACTTTCGACATGAAATGAATTAGTTTAATATGGAGCATTTTGGAAAATATTCGTAATTGGCATCAAGCATCGTTGGTGACAGATAATTTATCAAATGTAGCCTTAGTGTTAGATCAATGTTTTCTAATTCCGGTAGTGATGGCTTTTGGTTTTTGACCTATATATAAGGATTAATTAAATGTAATTCTCCCTTTCATCACGTCGTTTCTTACCGCGCCGCAGAATTCAACTGTAGAGAATCAGGTAACGTACGGGAATGTATTCCGGAATTGGAACATTCCTTGAAGAGAATTTCAGGTTAGATTTGTCAGGAGCCCAGAATGTGTGGAATCAAATTAAACATCAAATGCAACGTTCCCTGTTGCACTGTAAGTGGCTTAATCAATGTGGCGAGCCGTTTGTGTTCGTAGCGTCTATGACAGAAGGTTCAAGGACAGTAAGGAAGCAGGTCAGCACAGTGACTATTAAGGGGAAGGAAACATTCGCCATGGCTTTTGAACTTAAAATGTAAATAACAAACTAAATGAAAACTGTAAGAAATTTTCGGGAGGTTTGTATAACGATGGTATTAATAAGTAGTTTTTTATAATTCAGTTTTACAAAGTTCATTAATATAACAAATAATGCTATATTATTTAAAATAATATTTATTTTATTAATTCTTATCTTTTTATTACTTGTTTTCATCATAAATTATATTTTTTCTTACTTGTCAGTTTAGTAAAGATTATATAATAATAACAAGGAAAACCTATTATATTGTTTTATTTTTAAGCTACTCTTTGGGACTTCATTCTTTAAACAATTCTTTACATGGCTAGATAAAAAAGTAAAGAGGGAAACCCCGACACCCATAAGTTTTTGTACGAATCTGTTAAACCCTAATTAATTGTTATAAACACTTTCGTTGCCCCTTAATTTTATAAAGTAGGTTACCCGCAATCAAGGTACTTGTAAATATAATTATTCATTGTAATATAATTTTGTGCATTTTTGTCAGGAACATTTGAAGAATGACAAACTTTATCAACTTATAAGTCGTATTATTTTTAAGGTTCATGCAGGCGTATGTGCGGGGCGGAACATTGATCATGACAAACTTAAGAAAAAACTACAATTCGTCTGTACCGTCTTGTATTTGATGCTGCGAGACCTAATTTATGTTGTATTCAAGGCATGAGCAAGTTTCAATAAGGTGCCAGAACCACGGTAATTATGGTAGTGACCAAGAGATGGATCAGCTTTGGGATAATTTGTTAATTTTAGTGGCTTTTAGGGGATGAAAGTGGTGAGATGTCGGAGTGCCACAGGCCGCTGGAGAGAGAGTGCCTTTGAGTGAGAGGTACTGTACCACAGGATTTTTTTTCTTTTTGGGTAAACAGGCTACATGAGGCTACAACAGGCAACTCCCTTTAATATCATAGCATAGTAAAGGAATTGAAAAGAGGGGGTGCGGAAGGTGGCGCAAGGCAACCAAGGGTTGAATGGGGCCCCCACGCTATAATTTAATGATCCTACCCGGTGTTTCATCTAAGGAGATGCAGGGAAAACCTGCATCAGATAGGTCGGGCATTGGGTGCTATTCTTATGTCCTTTCGAATGGCGGGAGACGAGTTTGCTGTGGGGACACAGCATTCCTTTCTCCGTGTCTCCACAATTATATGAGTAATTTGAACTACTTCATTGAACTTTCATTGATTTCATAGATATAAATTTCTAAGTGAATCTTTGTTGAAATTGTAGAAGTTACTTGAACAGATAGTCAAAGCTTTTAAGTTGTGCTCTAATGAAAAATTAATCAGTGCCAAAGAATCGAGTGGGCAAATTTGTAATGTATACAAAGTTATACTAATTTCTTAATTTGTGTTGTAAATTTTCTATCTGTCTGCTATCGCATTGTGTCAATATTTTCTGATACAGTTTACGAGCAGTTTTTCAGGAGGAGGGAGATATTATAAGGATGTGGGTATCGTTCCTAAACAAATGTAGCCTACGTTTGTAAAATTTGCTTATCAAAATTGTTTTTTCGTTATAATAATAAGATTTAAACTTACTTAATATATTTGCTGCCATTCATTTCCACGGGACCCAGAATATGCCCCTCGAAAGAGAATCCCATGCTATAGTCGACGAAAATTCAACAATTTGTTTATTTAGTATTTTTTGTACTTAAATATCTGATTTTTGTGAACTTGATAATTATTATCGATAAATGTTGATTATGAATTTTGTTGAATGAACAATTATGGTTTAATTAATTGAACTCAGACCGGAATTGGAGATATCATGTTTTAATAACAGCATATTTCGTTAAGACAGATCTTAAATAACTGTTCCCTTCATACCAAAATGCGTTTATGATTACCGTGTTGGTTTTCGGTCAGAAGTAGTTAAATATATGATATTTTTTCCGAGAAACAAACACAAAAAATACTTGATTTTATTTGTCATGGTGAGTCATAAACCCCATTTTGGATTCAGCAATCTGGTTTGTGACGTTCAGTCGTATTGAAGTCAAAGTCTGTGACGCGTTCACCTTGTGCAAGGAGTCTGTATGGTTTGACGCCCTTGTATATGCTCCGACATCCCGTAGCACGTTACATAAATAAAACAAAAACAATATTAAATATTTTATTTGTCATGAATAATTATTTTTAATTTTAATTTTGTTTATAGTCGCATCAACTGCCAAGATCATTAGCATACCATTAGGGAAACATATCTATGTATGGGAATCATAGTATGGTTACTCAAACAGCACAACGTCCAAGCCCATGCCAGGATTCGAACCTGTGACCTCTATTGTCCAGCCACTAAACCACAGGAGGTCGGCATGAATAATTTTGAATATAAAATTAGGATAAACCAGTAATTTTGAATAAATTTTACTAAATGAAGAATCTCTTTAACTAAATTACAAATATTTGCGGCGTCACCATTGTTCGAGAAGGGGAGGGGCCAGGTGATGACGTATACGCTTGAGTCCTGGTATTCCCTTTTAACCATATAATATTCATTGCAATTTTTATAGTTTATGAGTAATAGAATCTTTATGTTATTCAGTAAGCTGTATAGTTATGAAATACAATTATAATACCGATCTTTGGATGATAATCAAGTTTATATCTTTTTTAATTCCTTACTATTTCCATATGTAATTTTCTCGTGTCACTCCAAAAACAAAGCCATAAGAAAACATGAAATTACTTCAAAGATTACGCAGTAATCCCAATTCTCCACCGATATTAATATGGGTAAATTGCTAAATACTAACTATGTATGTTATATTACATTATAAACATGTTGTTTAATGTGTAACGTCAAAGATATCTAACATAAATTGGATATTTTATCAATGGAAGCTGCTGCACATATTATGAATTATAAACTTTTTTATTCAAATTTATTTTTAATTAACGTACGAAACGCTACAGCACATAATATTTTTGAAATATATTAGTTTACTTGTAAATAAGATATTGAGATGAATCTGGATTAATGTTTATAAATAAAATAGAATAACTGGCCAAAAGTCAAAATTAGAATTTTAATTCAAAATAGAAAACAAACGTTTCGTTCGTAACTCTCGGAACCTCTCCTGTTCTTTAATTAAAATCTTAACATAAATTTTACGTCACTACCACAACGTCTATAGCAGACTTTTGGCTAGTTATTGTATTTTATTATAGTCTTTTACTAATCTAATTCTTTATTTATCGAAAAAATGCTCAGTTGCTTTTAATAAATTTAATTTTTACGCAGTTTGAATAAGTAAGTAGGCATAAATAACGATCATAGGATGGCGACTAATATACTGCACATTATTGTTTCTATCGGGGAAAAAACGTTATCTAATTTAAAATTAATAAACGATTATTTACTAAAAACCGTCGTCATGGGTTAGCCATATTGGAAGCTTGACGTGAATTGAGTCATAAATTATATGTAAAATAAGTTATTAGTGACTTCCAAGAAAATGAACTTTGAGAGAAGTAGTTTTAATTTAAGATGAATTTGAATGTTATTCAACTAGTTTTGATTATTGTTTTAAATGGATATTTAAAGAGTCTCTTATAAAATTAAGTACTGGTTTTATATTGTCGTTAATTACAACTGTAAATTATTGTTTTACAGTAAAATAATTTTTCGTAAATTATTTTGTATTAGTATTATTATCTAAGTTAAAGTATCACTGTTTTCTGGTTGATATAGTTACTTTATAATTCTATTTATTAGAAAATAATGTATTTTAAATTTGGGATTTGTCTACGGTGGTAAAAACAAAAGGCGTTATTTTAACCGGACACTGCGTTTCCGGCTAACTATTATAACTTATAATTGAACTGAAAACATTAACCTGGCAAAGAAACGCATAAAATTTTAGTAAGCATAATGTCAGGGCCACAGTTATATTTTCTTTTATTTAGCCTACGGTACATTTCCTTCAAAGTTAAAATCTTTACATCGTTCTGTGCTGCCAGATAACTCCTCAAGAATCATATTTGCACTTTTTCTGTCATTACTAGTGTGGTCCGGTAATATTTAGCTTAGCCAAATTTTTCCAAATCTAGTCTTTCAACCGCACCTTAAACCTTAAACTAAAACTTATTTCTCATGGTATTACCCATTTATTAGTTAATAAGTTCGTTTGCTTCCAACACGAAAGCTGTCTAAGTCACTTTGTTTAAAGCTTCTAACATTTCTTGAATTTTATATATGAAATAAAAGCCTTTTTTAAACTTTTAATTCACCGAGTACTTTGGTCGAATACACTGTTATTTCGCGTTAACGTTAATGTTCCTAAATTTACTGCTGACGTATTCCTTAATTTTTAAAGGCTATAAATGGAAATGACTATAATTTGTTACATTATTAGGCGAGCTCCCTCAACTCAACCAGTTTATTGAGTGACCGGAAAATGTATTGAAATTCCTGGAACCGTACCCATGCGGAACCGATAATACACACGTAATAAAAAATTCGGTTGAATTATTCCTCTGAACTTTACAAAAGCACCAATAAAAGCATGATTCCAGGAATTTCTAAAACTGGTGCACAAAATAGGATCACAAAAGCAATAGAGTGGTTTATTTAACGTATTTATAAGTTTAATTATTTATTGCTCAAATTTAATAAATATTTAATGAGGAAATTTTTACCCTTTTCACTTTCACTTTAATTAAATTCAAATCATTATACTGACATACTTGATACGGCAACCCTCACCAATTTGATTATACTATTTTTCTCGAGGTTTCAAATGCAACCGTTAAATGCGTTAAATAATTGGCTTTAATCAAAATTCAATATAAGTTATGTACGTTCAGTAAATTTTACAGCCTAGTGAGACATCAATGAAGCGCTTTCACAACTATGTAAGGCATAAACTTATAAAATAAAATATTAATTACCATTCCAACAATATGATGCTAAAAAAATTGATTGTCTAGATAGAAACTAGCTCCTTATCAGCTATTATTTTGTAAACCAAAACTTTCTATGTTAGCCTATAATAGCTGAGAGAATAAAAGTTTGGCATATTTCTGATAGTGATTCATCTCGCATTTTCTTTAATTATTTGCTAGTTTCATTCCAAAGTTTGATCATTAAAAAGTCATGACATTTGTAAGTAATTGTGTATAATATAGTTATAATGTTAATAATTATTTAATATTATATACCAAGAGAAGGAATTTGTAAGCAGTACTTTTAATATAACTAGAAAAGTCATACAGTCATCCACTGTCAATTTGTTTCTATTGTATTCTGTTGTATTGCAAGGCAATAGTTCAAGACCGTGACATGTATATCTGTAGGTTTAAAAATTTATTTAATCTGGACGATAATTTAATTGACCATAATCAATTTAACATTTATTAGTAATAAATAAAATAGAATAGTAAAATTAATGAAACGGAATACGGAAAATGAATCATACTACAAGGAGAAATAATAATCCTACGCTTTTCCAACGATATTGTAGTATTAGGGGAGTCAAAAAAATACTAGGAGACGATAATAAATGTCATGAACGTGGTTCTAGAAAAACAGTTCAATATGAAAATTCATAGAGGGAAAACCGACGTAATGGAGTGTAGTATGGCAAACAGTGGAATAGCAAAGGGTGTTAGATTCGGAAGGGACATTTTGAAGGAATATAAGGAATTCTGCAATTTGCGAAGCATAACTAGGGATGGTAGAAGTAAAGTAGACCATAAATAGTTGGATAGCACAGGCAAGAAAAGCCCTCGCAAAAAAGATGAATTTACTTACGAGTAATCTAAGAGTGAATATGATTAAATCGTTGCTAAAAATGTTCGTATGGATTGCAGCGTTATGTGAGTAGAAACTGTAGGTGTTGCGGAAACCTTTCAAATGTAGTCCTATAGGAGAATGCTGAAAATCAGACGGATGGCTACAAACAGTAACGGGGCAGTTCTAAAAAGAATAGAGGAAGATGGAATAATTTGGAGGATGTTGACCAAGAGAAGGGATAGAGTAATAGGCCTAATTTTGAGACATGAGCGTTTTGTAAATTTAGCAATAGAAGGAAGTGTGTTGGGTAAGAACAGAAGTGGCAGGCTAAGTATAGAATACGCTAAGCATATCCCCCTAATTCTAACTTTACAAGATCGTCATGTCTCAAAACGTGGTCTATTAATCTATCAATTCTCTTGGTCAAAGTCCTTCATATTGTTCTCTCTTCTCTAACTCTGCTAATAATTTACCAATTAGTTACTCTTCCCACCCATTTGATTTCCAGCATTTTTCTATAGCCCCACATTCCAAAAGCTTCTATTATTTACTGCAACTCCTATTTTGCACGTTTCGCTATCATAAAACGCCCCACTCCATACGAACGATTTTAGAAATGATTTTCAAATATTCAAAATTATATTAGTCGTAAGTATATTCCTCTTTTTTTTCGAAAGCTTTCCTTGCCTCTTTACGTCTACTATACTTCCAACATCCCTATACGTTATGCTTCCTAAGTAACAGAATTCCTTAGCTTTCTTCAAAATATCCCATCTAACACCGTTGTTACTCCACTGTTTCCCATACTACACTCCATTACTTGGTTTTCCCTCTATTAATCATCTTAGTTAACTTTTTCTCCTGGTCTCCGTTCATATCATTTATTATGGTTTCCCAGTCTTCTTCTAACTCCTCTAATACTACAATATAATCTACAATGTCAACCTTAAGGTTTTTATTTCTTCTACGTGTACTATAATTCCGTCTCCATATTATTTTTTAACTTTCTTCATCGCCTGTTCTATATATAAGTTAAACAGAATAGGAGGTAAACGGCATCCTTGCCTAATTCCTCTCTTTATTTCTGTTTTCTTTTCTTGCCCTTCAATTCTAATTACTGCTGACTGCCATCTGTATAGATTATGTATATGACTTCTTTTTCGATACTTTATTCCTGTCTATATTATTTAAATTAAATTAATATATATTTTTTAAATTACAGAATACTATAACGATAGGAGAATTAGAAATTTTTACGGAAATATGTGTATTATATATAAATATATGTGTATATAGAGAACTGGTGGCCAGATTATATTTACTTGTTTTAAAATTAGAGTCATAATATTCTGAGCCCAGCTAAAGTATTAAATATTCTACTTTTATTATAAATTCATTTGTTTCATTACAGATTTTCTTTCTTCTAGTTCACTAGTTATCCCTTTTCCACTGGTAATTATAAATTAATTAAGAATGCTGAATTTATCATATTTATTTAATAACCTAATAATTATCACGGCATTTCGGCTTCAATCGAGAACTTCAACTTCATCACATGTACAATGTATTTGAAGAACTATAAGAAATTTCCATGCACTTCCGTGTTATTCTATTATCTGTTTAATACTGATATTATATAAATATGTCTGTTTTCATTTGCTTATAATTATATGAAAGTGAGTCAAATACAGCATTTACCATTATCTATTTGCTTTAAGATTGTTTCGAATCCCAGTTGGCATCACTGGCTTGTCGATTAAGGAATTTGGAGAGAGTATTTCACTAATTACAGAAACAGTCATTTGTATTAATAGCGTCTGGATCCAAATCTCTCCTAAAATTTCAGAGTTCAGGGCGTTGATAACGAGAGTGCGGCCAGTGAGATAATTTCCTTCCTCCCAGGGGGAAGAAGTTACAGCCTCGTCGTGTGACCGAACTTGCGCTGAACCTTGTTTCACTTTCCACCAGATAAGACAACACGTTTTCAGAGTTAAGTACGAAGCAGAAGAAGGAAAATGAAAATATTGAAATAGAAAATACGTTCTCTTACCCACTAAAATCTTCTCTTTATTTTTATTCAGAATTGTGACAATTAATTTTTTATATTCCTACTGAATTATTAATCTTTAAGTTAGTAGCTGGAAACTTAAATTTATACAGTAGTTTTCATTGGAGAAAGTACAGAAAAACTATCCCATCAGTAAATATTTTGAATTTTTTCCCTGCTTTCGCAATATAAATACCTTAACAACGTCTGGTATTTTAATAACTTCTCAAAGCAATATCACTTTATCATAATAAAATTAAAAATATTTTTTACGTTGTACTATACTACAGGAATACTATCCAGTTATTACTTTTCATATAATCTACATTAACTTATTATGAATTATACTGTTTTTTATTTGTAAAAGTATATACAAAAAATCCTTACTACTCTCTCCTTCCAACGCGTCCTATCAACGAATAAAGTAAAAATTGCGTCTCATACTCATTATTTGTAACTTCTTCTTCCACATTGAAGAAAATAGATGCCTGTGAGAGTTTTCCCTCGCAGGTATTTTTCCCTAGATTGTCTGCGGGCTCACCTGACTGCGTAGGGAATGCCTCATGCTCTCTCTTTTTTTTCAAGGTTCACAAAAACCAAGGCACCTTTATCTACTTTAGGAGGTTTATGTGCTGGGGTCGAAGACCTTGGATATAAAGTAAGAGTTGTCCACAGAACGCATTGGAACAGTCGGCCAACTGCCTCTTAAAAGTGGCTTAGACACGGAGAGGGGAATGCTGCGACCCCACGGCAAAATCGTCTCCCGTCATTCAGAAGGGCGTGAGCTCTACCATAGCTCTACCTACCTTATACAGGTGTTTTGGGGATTTCCCTGCATATCTGTATGTGAAACACGGGGTAGGATCCTTAAATTATAGCCCGTGGGCCCTAGTCAACTCTTGGCTACCTTGCTCTACCTTCCACATCCCCTCTATTCAAACCCCTTCCTATGCTATTAAAGGGGAGTTGCCTGTTTCAGGATCAGCCTCATGTGGTTGGTACCCCTCCCCCGCCCCCAAAAAACTGGACTTCTATAAATTACTTAGGATTTTTTATTGGGACATTGAATTGCAATTAACTATTGTTAGCATTTTTGATAAATAGTTCAACTAATATAGGTATTAGTAAACGTGGGCATTATTGGTGCTTCTCACTCCCACAAAAAAATCCCAGACAAGAATTAAATGTAATTTACTGAACTTTGTGACGTAAAAATGTTGCAACATATATATGTATGGATCACTTGTACCCAGGACTACGTTCGCTTCGAACGAGGACAAATAGCTATCTTTCTTTTGTCATAAAAACGAAGAAAGAGGTACAAAAGTTTAATTCATTGAATATAGCAATCGCTCTTCACTTTGTTCACGTAAAATTTTGAAATGCGCTCCTCTGGACCAAGTACCCTTCCGTCTGTTTTTTTTCTTAAAAAAACTTTTCTTATACCAGTAAATAATTGCATTCTTAATTTTCTGCAATATTAGAACAGTAAAATTATAAAAACTACGGTCTAATTTATGTATATATTTTATTTTTCTTATAGACTTATTTTTTATTTAAACTGGTAATTGTATTTACTTATCTATGAAAAGAAAATTTGATAATAACTTTTATATATATAATTATAAGTTACATTACATTTATTTACGATTATTTATTTGTTACAGTACAGATTCTTTATAAACTATATTTGTGTTTTCTTGTCTAATATTGAAACGACTATTATTATCAAACTAAATCTGAAAAACGACATGGGTAAGAAATAAAACCATTAATTATAAAAGCTTAATCAAACACCAGCACCAAAACAGGACAATGAAACTAAGCTGTCTCTCTCGGAGATACTCAACTAAAGCCGGCTTTGGTGCGGCAATTCAATGGATTTGTAAATATTTATATTCATATCTTCTGATCCCAGCAAAATATCAAAGTTAAAATGTCTGTTTCAAGTTTTAAGATTTCGTTGAGTCGTTCGGAGTCCGGGAAAACTTTCATGAAGACACAGACAAAAATTCTAAGTCCAGTAATTTATGATCATGCATCGTATAAAAAGAAGCATTCACTTATAATTTGGCATTTATTTTGGAATGACAGATTGACACTTCAATTGATTTGTATAAATTCATTTTTAAATCGAATTTACACAAATCAAATTAAATACATAGCTTCAAAACTAAAATTGATTAGCGCTACCAATATAATTTCTTGAAATTTTCAATTTTCATAGACATACACAAGGATCACTTCAGATCCAATATGGATTATTAACTAGTAGATAAATTTGTTTCTTTGTTATATCATACAAATATCGTCCTATACTTGAGAAGGCTGGCCTTCATCACTTAGGGATAATGCATATCCATGAGAATAAAACAGAAAAATTGTCCAAAAGTAAGAAATGATACAATTTTATTTGAAAATAATACATTTTTGTTATATTTCAAATAAAGAACTGAGGAAGTCCCGAAAGTCGTGTCACGAAACGTTTTTAAATAAAATTAATTCGTTTCTTAGTTTTGGTCACAGTTTGTGTTTTATTTATAATAATAAGTCATATTAATTCAATTACTTTATTTAGAAAATATTCATATCTTTTAATAATATCAAAGTCTACATTACTTTTGTCAGGTAACTTATTAACGTTAATAGAATAATGAAGATTTAATTTTATTCAAGATTGATTATTTTATCACAACTTCTCCCAGTTTAACAAATTTAATATATGTTGTGCCGTTACACTCGAGACACGCGTCAACCTAGCCCTTTTTATTAATTCCTACGAACCTCGGATCCTCTAGTCCGTCGTCAGAGTAGCGCTCTGGCGGCCGAAAACCAAGGACGTAGGAGGATAGGCGAAGGGGAGCGAGAGTTTACCGAGAGCACCACTTCTGGATTTGACCGTCGGCCTGGACGGTCGAGAGCAGCCCCGAGTCTACGGGGCCAGTCTGAAACTGTGTGTCAGCTTTGTACTAATTTCTATTAACTTTTAAAAGATTATTTTTTTCTTTTATTCAAATGAATAAACCTTTGTATTGTGGTTTTGGTTTTCACTTTTCCGTGCGTGCCACGTGGCAACCCGAGTGGTCTGAACTAAATTATGGCGAAAAGGAGAGTTTCGTTACCATATGTATAATAATTTGAAAATTTTCTAACTTTTTCTCTCGGTTTTAAGTTTTATTGTAAGGTTAGTATTTCAATTTTGGTCAAATAAATGCTGAATCAAATGTATTTGTACGACGAAGTAACGGATTTTCACTTCAGAACATATGAAGAAAAATTATAATCCAAAGAAATCAAGGTCGTATCGGAAGGTAGATTTTGTTGAGATAATATTAAAGGAAAATCAATAAAAAATCTAGAGAAATTTTCATGATTATTTTGATGGTATTTAGGTTGTTTTAAAGATTTAGTAATTGCAGTGAAGAGTGTCAAAATTATTTCTCAGTTAACAATCGAAATTTGTAAGAAACTATGCAAAATGTTGTGATTGTGCAGATCGTAGTGAAGTTAAAAGCAATAACGGCCCCGACTCATCCCCCGTAAAGTTGGCCGTCCAGACGCGGCTGCTAGTCGGCCCTCTAAGCACGAGTAATGTTCTCTCGCTTCCAGAGCCACCTCTTTCTAAGTAAACTTTATTGTAGCTCTGTCTAATTTAATTTTCACTTGTACAGGTTTTCACACTCTCTGGCCGACATCATGCTGAATCGATCTTGGCCCCTGATGAATAACTGTGCCCCGTCAGTCTAATATCTCCTCTTTTGTTTCTCCAAGACTCTTGGATCCGTTCTGAAGCCTCAACATTAGCAAACCTCTAATCACTCAAAAATCCGTGACCTCTGACTAGCTGTAAAAACTAGCAATTACTTAAAGTTAATGTTAAATTTGTCTTCTTTCAGGGCACAAAACTACACCTGATATAATCATCATCGTAACCGGTTACGCGTCACTACTGTACATTTACAGTTAAATTAACTGTTTTACGTTAAATTAGTATTAATCTAAATTAATTTCCAATAAAACATCATTCATATCCCGTTATTTCATTCTTTGCTTAAAACTAAAACTATAATAAATAAATAATAAATAATCCTGTCAGCCAGAACGTTTATTATAAACTTATTAACAATAGCTGTTACACGACGTTCTGTGTCTAAATTTGGAACATCATGTGAAAATTTTAGCTATATATAGTACAAAAACATACAAAATGATATGAATAATACAATTAACTTACAAAATAAAAAATTACTTACAGAATCAAGGAATTCAGGAAGATGAAAAGGACAGTTAAAATTTTAGGTGTTAAACGTAATCAGTTTTCTAGCCTGATGAATCAGATGCTTCACATCTTGATGTTTAAAATAGCACTAGTTATTTAAACAAAATTTACGATACTCTTCTACAATATAAACTTTCTTCTTTACTCATTATTAAACTTTCCATTGTTAATCTTAACACTAACTATGCTTTTGAGCTATTTCATTTAAGTGTCACTTCGGCATCTTTGCACGTGCGACATGTACGTAAAAATTTTAATCTTCATAAATTTCTTGATTCTTTAAGTAATTTTCCAGTTTTTAGAAAATTGGTATAATACTTATAAAAAATATTTATTTAGTATTTTTATAGTTGAAAAACATCATATGAGGTTCCAAATTTGGGAATGAAACGTTGTAAAACAGCTAATGTTAATATAGGCTAATTTACTATTTATTTATATGAGTCAATCAGATAACGTAACTAATAATTTGAAGATTTTATAGATCTATAAACGTACCGTTAGTCTGCATATATAAATGATAAAGTGTCGAACACATTCCAAAATTTTTAATCACCCTGTGCATTTATACATTTTATTACAGTTAAATACGGTAAACATAAATATGAAAACGATTAATTAATTTTCAATAAGTATCAGTATACTTTTTAGACATTTGCAGAATAATTAACTTGAAAGTATAACTAACATGATTATCAACGTGAAAATATATATTAATTTATTTATGTTTCATTCAATACACGTTTATAATATTCTGTTGTTGTCGAGGTATTCAGTCCTATGACTGGTCTGATGCAACCCTCCATGCTAACCTATCTCGTGCAAGCCTTTCCATTTCCTCATAACTAGCACAACCATCATAATCCCTAATCTGCTTAGCGTATTCCTTCCCATACACTTCCCTCTGATGCTAATTTTACAAGACACTAGTGTCTTCTCTAAGTCAACTTCCTTCATATTGTTCACTTTTCCCATATTCTGTTTAGAACTTCCTCGTTAGTGATTCTATCCACCCATCTGATATTCAGCACTCGCCTATAGCACCACATTTCAAAGGCTTCTATTCTTTTCCTATCCGCAGTTCCTATCGTCCACGTTTCGCACTATATAATGAACCTTTTTAGCAACGATTTCCTAATATTCACTGTTACAATATCCGTAAGTAAACTCCTCGTTTTCGCGATGGCCTTCCTTGCCTGTGCTATCTTACTCTTTATGTCTACTATACTTCTACCATCCCTAATTATTACGCCTCCCAAGTACAGAATTCCTTAACTTTCGCCAAAATATCAAATCTAACACCCTTGTTACTCCACTATTTCCCATATTACAATCCATTACATTTGTTTTCCCTCTATTAATCCTCATCTTGAACTCTTTCCCCCTGGAATTAGTTCATCCCTTTTATTATGGTTTCCAAGTCTTCTTCTGTTTCCCTTAATACTACAATATCGTCGGTAAAGCGTAAGGTTTTTATTTCTTCTCCTTGCAGTATGATTCCTTTTCCATATTTCGTTTTAACATTCTTCATCACCCTTTTTATATAAGTAAAACAGCATGGGCGACAGACTGCATCCTTGTCTCCTTTCATGATTACGGCTTTCTTTTCTGGATTTTCTATTCTAATTACTACTGCCTGTTTTCTGTAGAGGTTATGTATAAGCCTTCTTTCTCGATATTTTATTCCTGTGTTCTTCAAAATCCTTATTAGTTTGTTCCAGTTCATATTATCAAACGCTTTTTCTAAATCTACAAATTCCATAAACTTAGGCCGGTGTTTCCTTATCCTGTCTTCTAAAATTAATCGCAAGGTCAATATTCTTTCTCTTGTCCCTACATTCTTCCTAAAACCAAATTGATCGTCCCCTAACTCGCATTCTATATGACGTTCCATTCTCCTGTATACTATTTTAGTTAATATTTTGCATGCGTGAAATACTAAACTAATTGTCCTGTGCTATTCGCATCTATCAGCCCCAGTTTTCTTCGGTATGGGTATAATTATGATTTTTACGAAAATATTCTGGGATTCTTCCTGTTTCGTAGATTTCGCAAACTATCCCGAACAGACACGATATTGGTTCTTCGCCCGATGATCTTATCAACTCCGCCGGAATGTTATCAATTCCTGGCGCTTTACAATTACTCAGGTCTGTCAGCGCCCTGTCGAACTCTGACCTTAAAATTTTGTCCACCTCCTCTTCTTCTATTACTGATTGATCTAGATTTTCACCGTGACACAGCTCTTCTAGATATTTCTTCCATCTTTGTGTTTTTTCTTCTTTATCCAGAATTGGCTTCCCATCCACTCTTCTGATGTTGTTACTAATATTTTTCTGTAATTAACTAAAAATTAATTGTAATGAAACAAAAATAATTCCATTGGATAACACAACAAAACACATTATTGACTCAGAAAATAATATTTGCAAGAAAAATAAATGGAATTAATTATTAATATAATATACTGTAGCATAAAGTATGGTGAATCAAAAACATCGTTCTGTATGATCGAATTATTTTTTTGCAATTCTCTTTAAACTTTTCGGTACTTGTGAAATTTGTTGTGCCTCTGTTTCTGGCGTTTTATATTTATTATAATTCGTATAGATTGGCCACAGTGTTTTTGTGACTGTGAAATGCCATTACTGCCTCTAAAAATCCTCTCAATAAAATGCAAGAAATTTCAGATGGTTAGTTCTCCTATTAAATATTTTGTATCTCTCAACTATATAAAATGATGCCAGCGTATGATTGTTCTATAAATTTATATTTTTACGCTAGTATTTGTATCTAATTTCTTGTTGTTATTTTTGTTATTATTAGCATTATTTAAGGTCACTTTAACTGCGTGGTCCTTAGCGACCGAACCGTTTTGAAGTTACAAAGGTGAAAATTAAGCGTATCATAGTTTTTATATATTGATTTGTTGAATTTTTTTTTTAATCATATAATGAAAGATTTTGATCTTTGATTCTCGCCGCTGAACAGACCATGGTTCCGGCTGTACGTGGCCACCTGTGATGTGGTGATGGGCTCCTAGGAGAAGATTACGAACGTGTTCAGAATTCCGAAACCAATACTTCTTTTCCAGGGACAGCCATCGCGCTCCGTGGACATCTTCCCAAAACTCACATCAACAATGCATAGTTTAGATTTTCTTCCTTCAAACGTAAAATGGTCAGTTTACAGCTTCCTGGACCAAGAAATTAAACTACCGGATTTACGCTAAGGATAAACAGTGGCATTAAGTATGCCAAGTCAAAACAATAATTACTCATCATTTAAATAATTATGTTTTGCCCTTGGTGGTAAGTAAACCCATACGTCTTCTTCAATATGTAACGGTTATATAATTATTAAGTAACAGTAACCTTCAACCAATCAATAAATATGAAGTATGTATCTTATTAGTATTTTATAAAATCTATAACTTACCATATGAAATAAAATAATTATGTGTAAGAGAAATATTAAAACGCCTTGAACTAAATAATAACAATCAAGTAACATAGCATAATTATTAAATGAAAAAGTGGTTTGAAGAATATTCTCTGCAACGTGGTTTCGTTGGCAAAGCTAAAGCCGAGCGTTTCAGTAATTTTCCAAATGTTTCACGAATATTGTTACTCAGTGCTAATAAATAAATAAATATATATATATATACAAGTTAATTATATATATAACTTTCTTTGGCAAATTTACAATTGTTAACGCGTTTGATATTCAAAGTAATTATTGATCGTCAATCATATTTCATTATAATTAGTACATATTACATTATATTAATAAATTAATTTCAAATAATAATTTTCCTGAAGAAAGTTTTATTGACCTAATCGTGGAGAAAACGAAACATTGCTGAAATATGTAGAACATTATGAATTGAAATTATTCATATATAGAAATTAAAAGTTTATTTCGTCTCTGTTTGATTAATTGAGATATTCCCTAATTTCTGAGAAACTCGCTGACTCCGTGGCAGTGCGAAACTGCGTGACGTACTCAATAATGTTTTATAACATTTGACACAGAAGTACTTGTGTATAAAAACTTTAAAATTCTAATGTTTTGATTATAAGCAGATAATAAATAAGGATGAATATGGCTATATAATTGAAAAGCCACCAAAACGAATATTGTTAATAGAAACTTGGAGATTGATTTTGGTTGTTCACTTCAACTTTATTACAAATGAAATTGGCTTTAACCTACTTCAGAAGAAATATTGTATTTTCTTCCAAGGTACTCTGGAATTTTATTTGATTTAACGTAAGTAACAACAAAATTAACTCGTAATTTGATAAAATAATGGACGTCGATGTGATCACAAAAGATTGAATTTGATATTTTCATCCCAGTAATTTTCAATAATAATTTTTAAACATTTATTCAAAGTTAATGAGAATTACGTATCTCTATTTGCTCATATTAATTTCAAATATGTCCCGTAAAAAGTGTGAAATTATCTGTCTTTGCCTTCTTAACTGCTTTTATATTATCGTCTTTGCTTGCGTCTTTGCTTTGCGCTTCCTTCGCAGAATATATTTGGTAATAAACACAGTGTTCGGTGTTTAATATGTCTGATGTTTCAGCTAACCCACGGTAATGAATGAATTTCAATTCTCCAATGATTTATGTTTAAATTCAGACACTAAATTCATTATTTTATTAGTAGTATGAACTTAATTTTAAATAAAGTATGGTGTCAGCCAAGGAGTTTCTTCTTATTCTCAAAAAAGGTATCTTTATATGGGCTGTTACGTGATTGACTGGAAAATTTTCATGAACTTATATTAGCCGTCATAAATTTTACAGATAACTTAAGAGTAATGCGACTCACATCTGTCAAACTCCTGTGATAACATTGAAGACTGAAGACTAGGGACGAGTAGTAACTCAGAGTAAGAAATAAAATAAATTTATCTTAAATTTACTTGATTTTTAATGTGAGATTTAGTACAAATTACACCGCTAGGAAAACTTATTCTCAGTCCGAATTTTGTGATTTAATTTCAAGTAAAGAATCAAGTCTGAGTTACTGGCCACGAAGGTGAAAGTGTGGAAACTTTATGGCACTGATATAAAAGTATAGCTAACCGCAAAAGGCAGAAAGAAGTCGTACACCTCTTGTCATACCGCGCAAATTTATTGCACTGCGGCGACGTCGCTGTTTGTGCTGCACTCTTTGGGAAAGCGACACAGTCCTCGGAGAACTGAGGAACGATCCAAAATTTCAAAAATACTCAAATTAAAAATTAAATAAACAATACAATGAAAGGTAAATGTATATTTTAATTCTTTTTTAAAATGCGTATTATAAAAGTGTTATAAATAGTATGAATTGTATTGAGATTAGAATTAATCAAATACGATAATAGAATTATAAGAGGGTAAAAAATACAAGCATTAAATTGTGTATATTACTTATATCCTATCTACACAACGTAGTACGAACAAACCTGAATAATGAACGCTCTAAATTCAAAAATGATTAATAATTCTCCGTTCCGCCTCGACCCGCCGATAAATAACTCGACAGATCGACTCAGTTGCAGTGGGTGGGCAGTAGAACATAACAGTTTTCTTACCCTACAACAAAAAATGCCGGCTAGTATAACTGATTATTGAGCAGATATCGTAGATATTTACATGCAAACCATAAAGCAAGTGGAAATCCAAACATTGGAAAATACCATCTTCCCCGACGGTAAATACGAGGATTGCTTGATAAAACTGGCAAATTTTTATGAAAGAGCGGGAATTTTTTCTATTTTGTCACATTGTTAATAAACATTTCCTTTCAAAGATATTCTTAAAAGTTTTAGACATATTCCAGTGTTAGTATATTGTTGGCAGCCTACTGTAGTGTCAAATGTATAATCAGGCCAAAACATCGATAAAGAGAAACTAATTTCGCATGCCATCAAACAATTTTATTTGAAGGTTTGGACAGCTAAACTAATGAGTTTAAACGAGGTCGGAGAAGCACAGAAGATTAAACTTGCTCCGGTAGTTCAATTGATCTCAGTACTCAGCAAAACATCGAAATAATTCTCGATATCGTAATGGAAGATCGCAGACTTAATAAACGTGACGTATCTGATGTCGTAGACTTCTCAATTGAACGAGTGCATTTCATTCTCCATGAAAAACCGGCCTTTGTGCGCGATCGGTGCTTCCACTGTTCACATTGACCAAAAACGGTTGCGGAAGAACATTTCAACGCATAATATAGCAATGTTTAGGCCTAACACAAAAGACGTTTTGCGCAGATTCGTAAACGGCTTCGAAACGAGGATTCATCACTATACTCCAGAGACCTACAAACGAAATTACAAAAGCTGGTCAATTACACCGTTCCATCAGCTGGAAAGATAATTACATCTTTATTTTGGGATTCTCGGGATATAAAAATATATGTTTTTTTTGGAAAAGGGCGCCGTTTTTAAACGGGTGCTGATTGAGAAACTACCAAGAAAGCGCCGTTTCACGCGGACAATGCGCAAGAACACACAGCACCAGTATCAAGGACTAAAGTGTACTAGTAGGAAATTTAATTTTGTTTCGCATCCTCTCTATACAGCATACAAGTGACTTCTTCTTCTTCCCGAGCTCGAAATGTAGCTTGTTGGGAAGAATTTTTCATAAAATAAGGAACTAATCGAGGCCGCGGCGGATTATTGAGCAGAAATAGATTAAACATATTTTTGTGATCGGTTGAAAAAATCGGAATTCGCTGAGCCAAGTGTATAAACAAGAAAGGAGACTAAGTTGACAAATAAAGTAAGTTATCTAAAAATATTTTTTCGTTACATGTTAACAGCTGCTAATGGATTTAATGAAAAAGTAATTTACGCATGAAGAGTGAAGTTTTACGCACTGTTGGTTTACATTTTTTATCTCAGCAGTAAAAATAATTTCGATTTACTGGTCAAAACGCATTGAGCGCAATAGTTATTTTGAATGTTGCTTTCTGTAAAATACTTTGTTTTACTAGACTTATCTATCCACCAAATTCAAACATCATAATGTGGTAACGCTGTTCTTGTTCTCCTTTCTCTACGAAACGAAGTTTATATCTGCCTCTGCATCTCCTTTATATGTCTCTCAGTTTTTGACAGTGGAACGTAAGCACGCTCTTGGCATTATGGGAGGCTGCAGAAACCGCGTGATTAAAAGAGCTTGAACCTTGAAGCGGTGTATAACGGTCTGCTTGTTAAGAAGACTGTCTTGTTGGGAAGGGCTCAAAGCTTGCCTGAAGCTTGAATGCGAGCTCTTCACAAGAACGTAGAGCAAACAAGTAACTGCACTCTTAAAACAGACTCGTCTCTGGGCTAAGCTCTGTAAGACGTGCTCTCGACTTTGCACGTATTGACAAATCGCTGTTGGTGGAAACATTTTATGAATTTCGAGGTACTTGACCCGTGAAGTCCATCTTATGTTGGTTAAGCGTGAGCACTCTCTAACACTTGTATAGATGTATACTAGTAATATTCTTGGAGTATAAAATCAATGACAAGAATACAACCATATGGGAATGTATAAAATTTCACCTGCTAAGTATTACTCTTTTCTATGTGTATGTAAATATACATTGTTGAAAGATAAGGAAATTTCGTTTATTGTTTCAATATTTGAATTAGATGATTACGTTGTAAAATAAACCTTTCTAGGGCCGTTTAATATACCGTAAAAACAGAATTAAAAATATGATCTACAGAAATGAAGTAATCATTGAAGTAAGAAATAATATAATGAACATACTAAATAAGGGAAGAAAGATAACGAATTTTTGAGTGATAGGCTACGTGATGGTAATACCTCTTAATATCATAGGAAGGGAATTGAAAAGGGGAAATGTGGAAGGTAAAGCAAGCAAGGTTGTCAAGGGTTGACTAGGGGCCGGGCTATAGTTTAATGATCCTACCCCGTGTTAACGATAGTGTGCTGCCCATTGATCAGGAACTCAATTGGAATATTAGCTGAATAAAAGATGGTAAATGAAGAAATCAATAAAAGAGGGCCGTACAATAATCAACCAGTTCAATGCAAAAGAGACTGTAGAGCGAGATCAATCACAAATCTAAAATATATAGCGACTATTAACAGAATGCTAGAACAAAGTGGAGTTTTTCTAAAAGAGTTAGAAAATAGCAAGGAGATAGTAAACATAGCGGAGCTATGTAGGAAACAACAAGTAATTATCAGGAGAACTCGAACCTTACATACAAAACTAATGCATTCCTACCTGTTAATAAAAGCAGAAAAAACAGTCATCAATTAATTGTAATGTCGACCTTAACACTCCACACGTCATAAATTAATGTATGTTTTTCTAAACAAACAGGAATAATTTTCTGTCATAATTCAATCCAAAGGAAGAATTAAAAAATGAAGACAACATCATAAATTTACTAAAATTCATTTCTGCTTTAGGAATTTTCAGACAAATAAAAGTTTCTGTTAGACAAATGCTAACAGTTTAATTTATAAAATATAATTTTTATTTATTTTTGCTTCTTTAAAAATTATGTAAAAATTTATATATTTATAATTAAAATGTTATAAATGTAAATATTTAAAAGAGAAGCAACTATTACACTCTTGTAAACACCATGTATTTAAGAAATTTGTATCTTAATATGACAAAACTGTATCTGAAGGTCTCTGATATGCTTCAGTCGATGAGCCTAAATTTAAAACAGTATGTATTTGTTATTTATATTATTATACTGGTAATGGTTCTTCGTGGTTTGTTTCTATCGAAGAAACTAAGAATTTCAAATTTATATTTGTTAATATCAGTTATTAATTCCTGTTATTACGCACTGCTATATCAATATTATTATTATGGACTAGTAAACAGCTTCTCGAAATAAATATGATGTTCTCCTTCAATATACAGTGTTTAAATTTACTTTTAATTATTATTTCACACCACAATTGGACGCAATACACTATTTTCTAAACGTTTTATAGCAGTTTCACTTCGTTATATTTTTATTTTGTTTCCTTTCAACCAAAGTTCCCCCTTATTTTTGTTTTGTAATACTATATTATGAAACATTTATTATAAATATACCACGTTTTTCTTTATCTTATGACACACATGAATATGCTTTTAAATTTTTGAAACTTTAACGGCTAAGATAAGAATGTATACACTGTCTTGGTCTCAATTGAATATTTATATTTACATACACTGAATAAATAATTTAAAATTTATTTACGTTGAGATTATGAATCGGTATAAATCAAAATAAACGCCTGGGAAAGTATTTTCGTCTTTAATGTTAGGTAATAAAATACTGTATTAATAACCTGTCTAAGAACGTAAATTAAATTTATCCTGCTGTTATAAAACGTTTGTTTAAATTTTCATACGAAGGATAAAGAATAAAATATTGTTGACTGAATACTTTTATAAAACCAGGATTGTTAAATATCACAAAATCGCTTGAGAAAATGTGATTATATTACACCAGTGTTAACATTTTCAAATGAAATATTTAATTAATCAACCCGAACTCCAGAAAACAAATTCTGAAATTAAAAATTATCTAATTGATACGACTAAAAAAATAAATCGTGGCATACGGAACTGAGTAAAGAGAATAATTAAAACTTTAGAATGCTTTTGTTGACCAGGTTTATGGAAAGCTACGGTACATAACATTAATTATAAAGACTTCATTTGTATTCCCGGATTTTCAGTTATAAAAGTATAGGTAAATTTCCCTCCGGTAATTCCATGTTTAAGTTATTTCCCACTAACACTGTGGAAACAAAATACATCCTGTTTGTGCCTGTATACTTTAACAGTCCGCTATATTATTACTTGACTACAGTAAATATTTAACACTGAAGGTCGAAGTCAAATGCCCTGGGGAACTTTACCTAGTATGACTCTTGACTGAGTACCCAAGTTAATATTGGAGTGGCTATGAGTGGATTACATGGCCCTTACTATCTTAACGAGATTTCAAAGCAATATTTTAAACACTTTCTCTCTCCGATATGGTGGTGGATAAATTAATTTTGTACCTTAAATAAAGATTGAGATAATGTCATCGTCTTTGTATGCAAACATATGATTTTCTATTTTTTATTACAAAAAATAAAAGATGTATTAACAAGAAAGCTCCACTGGAATACATTCAGGAGATATTTTAAACAAATTTTCAACGTGCTGCCTCCAGCTCATTCGTACTTATCCATGTACTGTAGGCTCATTTCCTCTGTTATTCTTCCGTGCTTGAAAATTATCCACGAATTCTCTTCTCTCTTCTAAGTGTGTCTGGTTCAACCACACAATATCCATTCAGGTTTAGAGGTTGGGTGGAGAATCAGACAGTCATCTCTCTAGGGTTGTATCTACTTAATTTACTCTACTTCCGTGCTTCATTCCTTCTAAAGTCGAACTGTTCGAATGATTGGTGCATCTTTCTCAATTATTTCGTTTGACTTTTCTTCTACCGCTGTTCTTTCTGTCGCTCTCATTAATTTCCGACATTTAAAAGACCTTTCTTGTCGTGCAATGATGAAAAGCCTTGGTTCTCACCACATCAATTGAATTTGAAACATGAAATTGATTACAATAATTAAAAAATTAATTAATGTAAAATAAAAAAATTTCAATCCACACATATTTAAAAAAATGGTAATAGTATGAGTTCTAAGAAAGAAAGTGGTGATACATCAGGACATTAAGCAAATGTTTTAGTTCAAAAAGTCAATTTTAAACTTGATGAAAAACGTCATCTTCTTTTAGTGATTCAGTAAATTTTGACGTGTCAAAATTTACTGTTTGGACTCATCTCAAAACAAAATTCAGTTTAATATTTATGCTATACGTGGATGTATGTGAATTTGTAAACTTTGTGAACTCCGAAGTTTAACAAATGTGTGAGCCGACATAATCTGGAATCATGTACAGTCCACGAAAAAATTAGAAATCTAGATATTAAATGAGATATATATATAAATTTTAACTAGAGAAAATGACTTAAAACAAATTATAATCAAAATTTCTTTGATAAAATAACATTTTAATACACATTTAGTTTTTGTGTTCTTCTTCCTTGGCTGTGCAATCCGTGCAGGCCTTGCCTTACCCGGTCGACTACCAACTGTCATATTTCATGAAGCATTCCGAATTTGGAGTGATACGTGGTCAGTGAATCGATTCTCCAGCAGTCTTCATCGCAGTCTCCGTGACCATGACGACACAAATAATTCGAACCCGGGACCTCTATGTTGTGAGGCAGCGTTGTTTTTGTATAGTTATAGTTAATTTGTCTTTTTAATGTAGATGACTACGGCTTCTCCTCAAATTTTTAATACACAACAATTCCTTCTCTTTGACACCTAGTTCACTCATCATCTCACATATAATGGAATATTATATATATATATATATATAAGTTAATTAACAATTCTTATACCTTTTCAGACTTGTAAATGCATTTGCTGAAGTTGTCGAGGAAACGTTAAGCTTAAACTTCGCCACCCAGTTGTAAATTCGATAACTTTTCTTACAGTACCTTCGAAAAATTATGTTATGAAAGTAGTGATTTTAATTTTTTTAAATGTAATACGGTAGAAAGACTTGAATTTTTCCAGACAGATATTAAATAATTCTCTAGAAAAATAAAATATATTTATTGATGGCTCAGAAATTTAATAGAATCGGGTCAAAATATGTCAATTTTATTCAAACGTTGACCAAATAATATATTTTTGTTGTCTATTAGAAACACTACTTCTATATTACTGAAAATAGAAACGCTATTAATGTTAACCTTCACATCTCTTTATCTGAACTTGAATAAAACTGTTTCTTCTTCCTTTGACATTAATATTTTGTTTATGCTATGAATGAAGTGAAGTATTTTAAACTTCTAAATGAAAAATTTTTTGGCCAAAACAATCTTTCACCCATCAAATATACCACCTCTCCAACCTCATAAACAGCTCCTTTGAACAACACAAATCCCTCATCACCACCTTTATTGACATCGAAAATGCTTTTTGATAATATTCACCACCTTTCCTTATTAACCAAAATTAAAGACTTTCTAAATGACACCCACTACAGAATATTCCTAAACTACCTTTCTAACAGAACCTTCTCTATCAAAATAAATAATCACCTCTCCCAACCACACTGAATCGCGGCAGGCGTCCCCCAAAGAAGATTATTGCCCCTTTCCAATACATCTCCCACGATATCCCACAACAACCCAACACTAGCACAATTTTTTTCGCATAAGATATAGCTATCTCCTATGAAACCTCCTCTCTCATCTCCAATTTCCAACCACTATAGTCAGAACTAAACAACCTAGATCAATTGTCCAAACAATGGCGAATCAGCATACACCCCACCAAACCCATAACCGTTGCATTGACCCTAACCAAAAACCCTCCTCCCCAAATACACCTCTATCTAATCAATTCATTAACCCCTACAAAAACAGAAAATACTTATTTAGGAATCATGTTTGATTCAAAACTCTCGTGTAAACATCATATTAGTCTTCTCCTCTCCAAAATCAACCATAAATTCACAACCCTTTATCCTCTCCTAAACAGAAAAGCCCCTCGTCCATATGGGAAACAACAGCCAAAATCCATTCAGCCAAAATTAAAACAAAAGATAATCCTACGCATTATTAAATAACTCTCCCTGGGACCTTAGAAATTACGTCATCCACCATAACATCAAACTTCCCAAAGTAAACTTCGTAATCTCCAAATTCATAGCCTCCCTAATTAAAAGCGCCCTCAACCACCCAAACCCCACGATCCAGTAATTCCATGACAATCTTCCTCCATCTCTACGCTTCCGTTGGCTCAAAATAAAACTCTCAATTGACCTCATCTTTCCCCCTGAACATTCAGGCACATCCTAACCCACCTTACCATCATGCGCGCAGACCAATAATCAGTTCACCGCCTGTCAACCCTCACCCACACCGTATGCCTCTCATAGAAACATAAAAAAATCTAACTCATCTGCTAAAGTAGGTAAATCAATGAAATAATCTACCTCCATGTCTACATGTTACTTATATACATTTTTATAATCTTATAAACAAATTATTTTAATCTTGTATATACTGAAACAATTATTGTACCAACTAATAATCTTATGCATTAGGAGCTCTTGGGCTTCCGACCGGGTGCGATCTGCGATCTTTGCTAATAATCTTATGATAACAGATTTATATGAAATGAAATAAACACGGCTGGGAAGGACATATAATGCAACATCATTAAGATATCACGAGCTTATAAGGGATTGTGGACACAGCATACAATATTGAATGAAAATTATGTAATATGTAGAGTTAAAATTATGTAAAGGTTGAAGAGTATAAAAACTCTTTAAAACGCGAGACAGGTTCGTGTGTAATGTACTGAATAGAATAACGCTATGGTGATATAGAACTGTGTTTCGGTATATTAATCAGATATTATTACACGACGAGTTATACATAAAATAAAACTTATAATATAAAAATGTTTTGTGAAATTGAGAACCTATGAATCATTATTCCCATAAGAATGTTGAATAATTCCTAAATCTTTAATCGATTAATTATTACGACATAACGTATTTAAGAATGAATGGTTTGTTCTATTCAAGAGAGTTTGCAAGCGTTCCCACCATTTATACTGTTCCTACCTTTTCTCTGACAGAATGGATGATAAATTGCATTCTTTACGCAACATTTCCTTCGCTCCATCCCGACGTATGTCAATAATGGAATACAGGTTCTTGTCTGGAGTAACTTCTGTTCATCCTAAAGCGACGGAAATGTGAAAACAGTGGAGGTACTCGTTTATAAAACATTTCCCCCAACGTAATATTGCCAGAAAGTAGCTTTAATAATTTGTCCGAAATGGAAATGAATTTATTTATCACTTCACGAAAACATTACAGATATAACCATAAATAGAGTACAAATTTCCTTATAACCGTCTGAAATATATTTTTTGAAAATGTAAAAGGTTGTGCATCGTAAATTTCATCATATACACACATGAACAAAATTTACTAGAGTATGCATTTATTTTAAAATTTAAAACTAACACTAATTATTAGCACATGCAAGATTATCACCGTAATATTTTTAATTAATAAACTAAATTCTTTCCTGGAATTTATTTGAATATGAGTTACATTTATAGTTACTAATTCCTAGGACCTAATAAAGAATACATCGAGCAATTATCCCTTTCAAATAATACACAAAGCACTGTTCCGGGAAGCTAAAAAATAGTCTATTTGCCATTAAAAATATCCTACCATTAAAAATATTGAATCCTCCGGATTCCTAGAATTTAAAATTCAAAATAGTGGGTTTAAATCACTTTTTGTATTTTATTTAAATATCCGCAGATCCTTATAAAAGATTTTCCTCCTATTTCTATATATAAAATGACTAAGAACTGTCAGATAAACAGTAACTTATTATTAAATCCATAAGTGTCATAAAATTTCAAATTTATGTATGTATATATAAGTTATATATAATATATTACGTATTCTATTCAGCTGTTTATACTATTTTATTTATTGCAGCAAACCTTTCCACATATTCCATGATCTCAAACTTTTATAGATCCCAGTTCATACTGTCACCCCTTCTATATTACAGATTAATCGACGTACATGCCTTCATATAATAATTATACCGATACAACAAACTTTTCTAACTTTAGAATTTACAATAAATAAAAAGACGGCCAAAAAGTCAGCATAAAATATATCAGTATTTATTCACAAAAGCGACGTTTCATCTCCATTTTCAGACTTTCTCAGACTTAAAATTTAGCAATACATCCTATTTACTTCTTGACTCCCTCTGAATATTGAATTTACACAAAAAATTTTACATGTAAATTCAATAATCTTTTTATTTATTGTAAATTATGCCTATAATTTTTCCACTTTTATAAAGATTCGCATTAATTTTACGTCAACGTTTTAAGTTTGAGCGTAAAATCATACTATGTACAAAAGGATTTAGAAGTCTGTGATAAAACAGAGTTAGTTGTTCTTAGCTTAAATTTATGAATTTACTATCAGATTCTTCCATAATTGCTAATACATACATATACGTCGCGAGAAATGCCATGGCGTGTGAGGTGAGCAATAAAAGGGAGAAGATAAGGGAGAGTATTGTCGTCAAAGAGAAAAAGTCGCTGACGATATTTTACTATAATTTTTAAAAATATACACCGTATTCTTTCAAGTGGAATACATAGATAGGCACAAGGTCTTGTACGTACTTTACATCCATTTACATTTAAGAATGAGTTTTCTTTTCGACTTATAAATTGGAAAAAAATGTTTTCTAACGTCGGTGTTTTCAGAGTATATTTTACAGTACCAAGTTACCTTAATAAAAACTCGTCTTAAATCCAGCGCTTTCCTTCCCTCACTACAACTCCAGGGGAATGGAGACCTACTCGTTTTATTTTGACTCGACTAACAATTTCTCTGTAGCTATAAACACTGACCCGCTTCTGTAAATGTTAAAACTATAATTAGAAACAAATAAATTTTAGACATGTTAAATGGATCATAGTTAAATTACGATGATGTTGACCACAACAATATGTTTCTAAAAATATAGGAGAACAATAGAATATTGATTTAAACGGCTCTTACTTGTAATTTTAGTGAGAGATCAAGCCCCTTAATCGTCACTTTGAAAACACTCTTCCTACAATAACATTAGATTTCGTAAATCACGTAAATCCTGTTATCCAACATGTGACAAAATGCTGCTTTAATAAGTTGTGATACCTCCTTCTCAGGACTTCACAACATAAGCTTGACTATTAAAATATTTACAAATTTAGAATGTACGGTGAAGCAATCAGATCTCTTATTAATCTCAGGATAAAACCGTGGACGATATCCTCCCTGACTGCGTACCTGATTGAATGTAGCGTCGCCTCTGCGAGATGCTCCTAAGGACACTCTCCTCAGCGTCGCAAATAGACCAAACATTGGCCCCCTTCCGTCCCCTTTAAATTTCCAAGATAAGAATTTTAATTTACGCAGCCTCACCGTCGTGTGCAGAAGCGTCGAAAAGTCGACCTTTTAGATCTATCTCCTAAACCACGATACGCTATTGGTTGATACAGCCACGTGGTATTTAAATATTTATGTCTTCCTGACCTCACGTTTCCGACGCTAACATGTTTTCCGAAATTCCACAGGTCATATCCCCATAAGCTGAAATGCCAAAATTAATGCTTGATTGAGTTACAGTAAATTTAAAGAACATTAATCATGAGGACTGACAGAAAGCTATATATTATATGCATTAATGATATTTTACTTCAGCATATAGATTGTGCTTAATCATTAATTAACTTGATGTCTTTGCATTTACAAAACCAAGGTGAGAAACCATTCTCTTTCACGCATAATAATTGTCGAATAATTTCACAGTATCGAATATATATATATATATATATATATATATATATATATATATAATGTAACATGAAAAGTTACATTGAACAATGCAGGCCAGCTTGCGAGTTGCAATTGTTGAGGAACTGACGCAACCCGGGCCAACAATGTGGTCTGGCGAGACGTTGGGTGGTCCGCAAAGGGAGGGGGGAGTCGTCATGGGGTGATGGGAGCAGCAGGTTGTGTCGGCGGGACGATGAGAGAATGACCACGCCCTGCAGATATAATTTTTTTTCATGCTCTGATTGAAATTAAAACTATTAAAATCAATTTTTGGTGTTTTTATGAAAAATATCTGGCGCCCTAAAGGAATTAAGAAATCCTCGAATACGGAGGAACGACGGATCGGCTACAATATATATATATATATATATATATATATTATGGTGTGCTCTATTTTCTGACAACTACCGTACATCTAAATCATTATAGACATCTGTTAGTTAAATATTTCAGATGTATACAAAGAATTTTTGCAAACCGACTGTAGTATACTACCTACACTATTGTCACGAACCCTCATAAATTTAAAAGAGTTACAAAAAATAAAATGAAAGATGGGCAATTTTTGTAAATATAATTAATTTCAATTAATTTTCAAAGCGTTACCTTAAATCTTGTCTTATGAGTACTGTTGATGATTTTAATATATTTTAAATAACACTCGCTATACAGTATTTGCAAAGGAGATACGCGGGATAATTCCACAACTCACGGAGGCAAACACGATAGAACGCATCGTGACAACTGACATTTCAGTAAGATGACAACATGGAAATTGGAAATGCTCGATCGAGCGCTGACATTCACTTTGTCGATTGTGTTGTCAAGTATCCCGACTAACACTTGTAAAAGTATTGAATCTAAACACCACATGTCAAACTTTTGTGCAATAAAACCGAAAAATATTCTTAAGATAAAATACATTTATTCAGTAAAATTTGTAGTCAGTTTTGTACAAATTAAAAAAGTAATAGGAAATTATAGGAAATTTTACAAAATTTACTACCTTAGAATTTAATATCATTAAATATTATAACAACTTACGTATTAAAATGCACTGAATATTAACAAATCATAGGTTCACTCCCTCATAAAAGAATTGTATATTTTGAAATATCAGACGGAAGGGAGATAATATATCCTCATTCAGGGATTCATTGTTTATTTTGTTGCTTTTAATAATATCCAGCTATAAATATTTTTTGTGGGTGACAGGCTACAATGAAAGTGATCCTGAACCATGCAACTCCTACCTTGCTCCACCTTCTACATACCCGCTTTTAATTCCCTCCCAATGTTATTAAAGGGGAGTTGCTTTTTTCAGGAATACCCTCAAGTACTATTGTAGTAGCGTTTCTTTATAAATAAAATATACTTAATATGTTAAATCACGTAGAGGTCAACGATTTCAGAAAATGTTTGGCGCCTAAATCTATTCTGTAATTAATATTTTTTTAAATCTCCGTTACAATTCGTCCCTTCGAAATTTCTTACCTTATTTTCTAACTTGTAAGCCGAATGTAGTTCCAAAACTATGGAAACGTCGTAATGTTGAATTTAATATCTTTTTGAAATTCTTGTTTTTGAAGCGTTAATTTATAATTTCGTCAGTTAACCGACTAACAAAATTTCTGAAAATGCGTTCAAGAAAATGTTAAAATAAAATAAGCTGCTATATTACATGGAAAATAATTCAATTATTGATTTCTAATGGAGCCGATATCCGTTTAAAGGTGTCAGGAATTTAATGTCATCCGAGAACGTGTCCAATTTTCAAAGCGACTCCTTCCATGGCGAATAGCAATGAAGCGGTGATCTGTGCCGTTATAGAGAAATCACTGCTAAATTATAATATTACCCCACAACCCAAAAAATCATCATTATTCGGATAAACTGCTAAGCACAGTGTCATTCTAAGTAACAATAAATTTATTTTCATATTTAATATGGGCTTGAAATTCAAACAAATTCGATAGTTATTGTTCATACCTATTTAAAATATTAAATTCTATCAAACTCTAAAGAAACAGTTCTCGGGTTTCCACACGGGTAACACAGCGGTTAATACGCGACGTTTTTACGACTGCAAGCTCTGTCACCATCTTCATTCCGCCTGGAAGATGACGACACACCTTGTAGTCGTCGAAACGTCAGTATTAATCGCTGTGTTTCCCGTGTGGAAACCCGAGAACTGTTTCTTCAGCAACTGCATCGCGAAAGGCTTCGATCTTTAATTACAAGCAACTCTCCATGCTAACCAGTCTTTCGCAAGCGTTTTCATTTCCACATAATTACAATATCCCTAATCTGCTTGGCGTATTCCAGCCTTAGCCTTCCATTTTTCTGCTTTTTCTTCTTTATCTAGAATTGGCTACCCATAAGCCCTCCTGATGTTCTAGCTAATATTGCTAATATTTTTCGTCTCTCCGAATGTTTCTTTGATTTTCTTATAAACTTCGTCTATTTTCCCTTCCACCATGAAATCTTCAACCACTTTGCATTTCTCTTGAAGCCTAGCCTCTTTGGCTGCTTTGCACTTCCTATCTATGTCATTCTTTAGCCATTTTAAACTCTCGCGTTTTTAAATTTAGGCCTTTCATCATTACTTATTATTATTTCTTGTGTTATAAATTCTTTCCTATTGGTCTGAGCTATTTTTCCTATTTTTTCGTTGGGTACTTCTAGTCAATTCTTTCTTCAATAGTGCCCATTTCTCTTCTATACTGTTTCTTTCTCCTTTCTCTATTAATCTACTCTTAGCATATTTTAGGTAAATTATAGGAGCTCGAGTGAGTTGCGAAGTGGAACTGAGCCAAGAACGGACGTCTTGTCTGAATCTGCGTCTACACGCTTCGTCTTGTCCTACCAGTTTCCGCAAAATGATGATTTTCCCGTCAGTTTTTCGATCTGACATTGGATTTCATTTCGATTCAACGAAAAGTCATTTTTTCTGTTTCCACGCAACGTTTTTGTCCTATCCGACAAAACGTACAATAAGATGTAGCGTGGAAACCAGCCACTTTGAGTACTATGTACATATATGTGGCTGCTGTGAGTGGATAGCCAGCAAAACATCCACAATTCACAGAGTTCACCGAAGCATCGTCTTCTCTGTCAAAGATCAAGTATTGTTGTTCCATATCCTGTCCTTCCGCCGCGCAAACATTGCCAGTGGCACCACGTGTACTCGTGGAGTTTTTGCACATCAAAAAGCCTTCCTTAAGGCCCGCAGTTTCTATTAGAATGTTTCCTAATATTTATCACTCCATACTCTTCCGTGGCAAACTAACTGACTTCTGTTTGTCAGAAAGCAGAGTCACCGAAGCGTGGCCATCGTTTTCAGCCAATATTCTTCCTAATAAATAAATTATCATCGTGACGGCAGAATTGCCGTATTTATGCTTTTGAATTAGACAAAACAGGAAATAATTTTGTAATTTTAGGACATCAATCATGGTAAAGAATCCACTTTAATGAATGAAAGAGTCTTGTTTATGCAGTAAATTCCATGAGGAGAAGAGATCCAAAGAGACTGCTTTTGCGGTTACTCCAACAAAAATAAAGGGAGGTAACGTTTATTTATTTTCTTCAAGGAAATTGGAAAGAAAACACGCGGACAAAGGGCGACAAAGGGACTAGGCTTGGCTTGTAGAGGCAGACCAGCAAGTCTTCGTAATGAAGCCAAACTTCAGGGGTGTCAAACGAGTCAAGAAATCTACTTCGTTTATAATTAAGTATAATTGGTTTTACAATGTAAAATCATAATTTTGTAGGATATTAGATGACAGTATTTACAATTCCGTTTTTCTTGTATTCTGTTTCATATTCCTTCAATGCGTTATTTTTCCAAACTCTAATTTACTAAGCAAATATTATTTTCTTTCAAATTTCATAATACACACTAAATATAATTTTTCACTCTAATAACTAACCAAATTATTATTAGAGGAAAATTACTGCGGTAACAACAGAAGAGGGATGACAAGGATGGAACACAGGAAGCAGATTAAAGAAAATGTGGTAGCTATGTAGAAATGAAAAAGATTGCGCAGAATAGGTTAGCATGGAAGGTTACCCAAGAAAATTATATCACATGCCATAAAAATTTACTCCGTTCCACTTTCCTAAACATGTCAGTAGACATTTCCATAAACTAATGAAATGTAATGTTAAATGCTTTTCTGTTACTGATTTCTATTATTTTCCTACATAAAACTAATAGCAGGAAATGAATCATTCATAAACCAACGATATGATGAATTATTTGACACACTTTCATCTACGAAGGTATGAGAACAAAATGATTGCATTAGCGACAGAAATGTTGCAATTAAAAAGTTTTGATAATTTACAATGGAGCTGTGTGGTTTGCAAAGTTCAGATCTACTAATTTCAAGCGTTGGAACTAAATGCAATTTATTTAAGACAACGATTATTTCCTACGTTTACTTAAATACAGATGTTTAAGCACTTATCCTAATTGTTCATGGTTTATATTCGTTCTCATTTACAAAAAATGATTTCGTTGCTCGCAAAATGTATGATTTCATACAAATGATATATTTATTCTCATTTACTTATTTATTATTCTAAAGCATTCCAATTTTTGCAGTTATAAAAAATTATATATTTGCCAGCTGATAAACTACACAAAATCTATAAATCTACGTTTCCGATTAAAAGTTCATGATACGTCAGTGATGGGGCTAACGTTTCTGTTTTAAGGACTGCTGTATGTGATTACCTATTAAAAATGATGTATTTTTGATAAAGATGAAAACATTGGTTTTAATCAGTCGCTAATTTTAATAAAACCAAAATTATAATTATTAAATGATAAAAGCAATGCTAAGAGCAATACTAAAAGAAATAACGTATTGTCACTGCATCATTTAAATTTGAAACATGGAATTGATTATAGTAATGTAAAAAATAATAAAATGGAAGAAAAATTTTAAAAACAATATACGTCATCAAGAATAAGAATTATATAAATTCCAGAAATGTTGTGATAATATACCAAAACATTACACAAAAGTTTTAGAGTAGATCAATATTTAACAGTTAAAATTGGCAGTTTTCAATTTGGCTGGACTTACACTTATCAAATCTCGTTCTGCGAGATTGAATAAGTCGATTCATATCATAATGATAAACATTGATACTTTTAGCGATTTAAACATTTTGACGTAGCTGAATTTTAATTTCTGGACGCATTGGAATAAACTTTCAATGTAATTTTCGATGACTCGTGGATGTATGTTGCCAAATGTGTTTGGATAGCAAACGAGCAGGAAAATTTGTAGAAGTTTAGGAATTCTCAACTGTTCGCCGCAAATTCTAGAATCATGTACATTCCACGAAAAATTTAGAAATTATATATTACTTAATATATATACAAAATTATTCAATTGACAAAATTAACGATTTAAAACGTATTATAACACGTTTTCTTGAAATTTGTATGAATTTCATTTATATTATGTTTTGGAATGTTTCAATTAATTTGATTTTTAAAATTGAACATCATTATGGAACAAAAAAATCGAACCGAAAAGTTAAAAAATCTCATAATATGAAAAAATTCTACGGAAAAGCTACCTTATTTCCGAGCGTTTGAATATTAAACGTAGATGTGTGTTACCTATACTCTTGATCTGTTTGTGTTCCGAATCGGCTCAACGGATTTCTATGAACACTTCAGGGATTGAAACAAAAATTTTAACTTAAAGTTTCGTGTATGTTTCATTTTGATATATTTCAGAATTCAAAAGAACTTATGTAATTAATTATAAATCCATTGAATTGCCGCGCAAAAGGCGGCGAAAAACTCAACTGTGAGTTTAAAGACTTAAAATGCGTTCTTATGCCATTCATCCCACCCACTGTTTTATTATAAGCGTAATTTTTGCAGCATGGGAGAGAGAGAGAGGGGGGGGAAACAAGCATTCCCATTTTATCTTTTCTTGTAAACTAGAGAAAGCGGAATTTGTTCAAAACCAACTGCGACTTATAAGGTTTGCCGTGAAGCGATCATAAGCTAAACCATTGGACTGGACAAACGTGTTCATACAGTATTTATAAATTGACATTCATTTGTATTCAGTTACCGTTACTTTCGCAACAGCAAAACTTAGTGTGTCTCGTGTGTTTATCCTCGAGTTATTTATGGTTAGTGTTAAGCAAATGCCACCAATGATGCGTCAAATTTACGGTTTGAATACGTATAATGCAAGTTGAGTTCATAGTCTACCATCGGATTCAGACGAGAGATGACAAAACTGACGGACAAACGTAACAATTACATATGAACGTTTGGCGTATAGCTTCCGAGCGACTCCCCTACGGGTGGGGGATGGAACTGGTAGAACCAAGGTAATGGCGTGTAGTTTGGCAAATAGTGGAATAAAAAAGGGTATTAGATTGGGAAGAGATATTTTGACGGAAGTTAAGGAATTCTGCTTCTTGGGAAGCATAATAACTAGGGATGATAAAAGTATAGTAGACATAAAGAGTAGGATAACACAGGCAAGGAAGGCTTTCGCGAAAAAGAGAAATTTACTTACTGGTAATAAAAGTGTGAATATTAGGAAATCGTTGCTAAAAATGTTCGTATGGAGCGTGGCGTTATATGGGGGCGAAACGAGGACGATAGGAGTTGGGGATCGGAAAAGAATAGAAGCCTTTGAAATGTGGTGCTTTAGGCGACTGCTGAAAATCCGATTGTTGGATAGAATCACAAACGAGGATGTTCTAAGCAGAATAGGGGAAAAGCGAACAATATGGAGGACGTTGACTAAGAGAAGGGATAGATTAATAGTCCACATTTTAAGACACGGAGGTCATGTAAAATTATTAATAGAGGGAAGTGTGTGGGGTAAGAATAGAAGCGGGAGGACGAGGATGTAATATGCTAAGTAGATTAGTGTGTATATGGGATGTGCTAGTTATGCGTAAATGAAAAGGCTTGCGCAAGTGGGTTAGCATGGAGGGTTGCATCAGACCAGGCTTAAGGTTGAATACCACAACAACAACAAGAGGGGAAGAAATTTTATTCAGTCAGAGTACTAAAACTATTTTTAGACCTGTTATTCTACCGGGAGTATTTTTGACTGTCGAGATACTGGAAGTATATTTGAGGTTCATATTGTGACGTTTTCGATGCCGGTTTATTCATGTGTTGATACAGAATTAAACAATGTACTGGGATAATATAAATAAATACACGGGCAACGTCGGGTCATTTTGTCGTTCTAAAATTTTCGGTGAAAGTATTTAAGGAAGATAACTATTAATTGAAATTCTAAATTTGTTTCTGTTTGTCGTAAATACAAAGAGTTATAGTGACAATATAACTCGCAGTTCATTCAAATAAATTATTATCCGTAGAAAAGATTCTTTACTCTTAGTAATGTAACAAATAAAAATTTAATCGAATATGACTATCTGTATGGTGAAATTATAATTATTGTTTCATACCTATATCATTGCAAATGGAAATCACGATAATGATGGAAATTAAGTTGAGGCGTATTCAATGAGTCTTAAATAATTTGCGAAGGTTTCAGTACGAAGAATTAGTGTAATGTAACGTCTATAATAAAACGTACCTAATATTTGCTGACGCAACACTGATTGATTAAAGGATTAGTCGGCTGATTCCTGGCGGCTCCCTTTCAAAGTTAAATTATTACTTTACTACATCTCTAGCTACCTTTGACTCCAAACGCTGCAACATCCAGAGAATTGACTAGACATTGATAGTTCACGTGATATCTTTGTTTCCTTTGTTAATCCCGAGGGAAAAGCGTGTACGGTTGATTGGTTGTCGTAGTTTTGTTTGCTGATATGGAGGGAGGGAATATGTCAGTTCGCTTGGTCGCTGTGATGTCCTCGTAAGTTCTGTTATTTCACAACGCACAAGCGCAGCTGCCGCAACTCAACTCAACTCAGGATATTGAAACCTTATCAGCAGAAACAGGCTGCTGCCCCTCCGCCTCTCACGCAATCACGCGTCTACACAAATGTCTCCGCAAGAGATTCATGCACAACCAGGGAGAATACACTGCCGGCGCCTTTAAGGCAGTTAAACTTTCGTATCAGATACAGTTCTCACACTGCACGCCGTTTAATTGTTGCGTCTGTTACTTCACCCATCAAACCTCATTCATCCAAAGAGCAACAGTGAAAGGTACTAATCATCGTAGCAGACATTTTAGCATTAAATCAATTGAACTGTTTTCTTTGTTACAATTAAAAAGTCCCAGAAATAAACTCATTATTTGAATTATTTTACAAAAATAATAAATTAAGCCCATAATACCATAATGCAGTAACAGTTCTCGAGTTTTAAAACGCAACGTTTCGACGAATGTAAGCGCTGTCATCATCTTCCAGGCGAAGTGTCGAGACAGCCTCAATTGGTAGTATATATATGCAATCCCCTGTTAGCCAGAGCCAAAGCCAGGGGGACGACCGGTTTGTTCGACAGAGCTTGCAGTCTTCGAAACGTTGCGTGTTAATCGCTGTGTTGCCCGTGTGGAAACCCGAGAACTGTTTCTGCAGCAACTGCACCTGGAAAGCCGTCGATCTTTAATAAAAATAGCTAATAAGAGTCAAATGAAGTAGAAATGCTTCAATTCAAACACAGGTAAGAGCTGTAGATAATTTAGAAAAAAGACAAAAATGGAAAAATGTCGCACGGACCTGGGAATCGCTTTCCGGGCGAGCACTCTACCACTGAGTTAGTCAGAGTCGACGCCCCGAAGGCCGATTCAAAATCCATTCCTGTAAATCTAAGCTAGGCTCAACTACAATTCACAAATAAAAATAGGAATTCAGTGAAGAATGGACATTGTGTAGATTGATCAAAGGTGCATGTAATTCAAATCAAAGGAAGTAGAAATGCTTCAATTGAAGCAAATATAAGAGTATATAACTCAATTATAAGAAAGTGAATAAAATTTGGGAAACTTAGTCTGTAATGAGTTAACAATAATTCTCAACGAAACGAAACATCAGGTGAAATGTTTCTTCGATTATCGAATTGTTTTTTATTGTGATTTATAATTATTTTCTACAGACTCAATTGAAATTTACATAATAAACACAATAGATTGCAATGAAACGATTTAGTAATGTACTAAGAAGTTGCATAATTATAATTTAATTTTATAGGTGAAAGAGCTAAAATATTGAGGTAAATCTTCACAGTCCTGACAAGAGCGAGATTTCCTGTCACCAAAAGTAGCAATGGTGAAATTCTTGAAATAAATAACTTTGGTTTTACCTCTTGAATAATAAGTAATAAATAAGAATAGTACAATGTTATATCAAACCTGAATTTGAATATTATTAAAGGTTTTATTGTTTATGTTATAATATTTTCACACCTCGTTCAAGTATAAATCATTTCAAACGTTCAAAAATGGAGTTTATAATTTCCAAGTTGACTAATTGGTATATTTTTTTATTTCTTTATTTCCTATTTTATTTTGTATGTGATTGTTACATGTACAGGGTGAATAAAAAGTCACAGATACACTTTGTTATTTTTTTAAAAACTCTAAAGGAATTGGGAAACCTGACTATTCTAGTTAGTTGTGGGTGAGGTGGTCTATCTTTTAAGATGTGTAACAAACATGGGCGCCATCTTGAATATAAGTCAATTTATTAATCTAAAAGAGGGTCGTATTATGTATCAAATAACATCAGCATTTTCTGATGAGTTCATTCCTGTAAACAGATTCGAAGTAACAGTTATGGTTCAAAGTTACAACACATTTTGGTTGCTTATAACTGAAGATGGAGTAAATAATTGAGGTCATTTTGATGTCTGGAGAACGAATTTTTTCCTAGTCATACCTCTGTTTTTCAACAACCGGCAATTTCATACAATAACAGGGTGTACTGCGCCTTTGTCTCACCATGTATATATGCTACCACATGGGTAGCATTTCAAGTAATTTTTTTACAAAGAGAGATTTTTATTAAAGCAACATATCAATAGCCGCAGAGACAAACTTATCTCTAGATATCATTTTCAACCGTAGACGAAGTTAATGATTGAGAAAGTTAACAATGTACCTCTTGTTGCCCTTGTAACTGCCATCATCCTTCAATGGTCGATCAACCAAGCTCGTCGTCGTCGCTCTGCTGTTGCTCTGAGCCACTGCTCAAGAAGTAATGTCTGCATGCGACGACAGCCAGATGAAGAATATTGGTCTTCACAGCACTACGTCTGTGTGGATCGTCTACATTTTATCGGGCTTCTTGTTCGATCTTCCTAGACTACGAAATATCATAGGCCTTAGCTATCACGTGTTCTACAATAATACAACACAATTTAATAATATTTTCGGCTGAGGGAATCAAGGAGTAAGTATGATGAATCACTAAATTGTAATTTTTGAGCCATTTTTATATATAAATTAAAAAACTGTAACATAGAACCCATATTTAATTTTTTGCAATATTATGTTTGTAGTACGCCTGAGGAAGTCTCAAAATGGAGACGAAACGTCGCTTTTGAATAAATAGTGATAATTTATATACTGACTTATTGGCCGTTTTTTTATTTATTCTTTCCAAATATTTCACAGAACAGTTGAGAAGCATATGATGATATTTTATGTATGTTCCGTGAATGCTTATGTTTTTCAGCAATAAAAAATTTGATTCCTGGAATACAGGAGTCCCCTATGTTTAGAGAAGGCCTCTGATGCTCTTTTGTTGCGCTCATTTCACCGTTAATAGGTTTGGACGAGGATCGGATTTAATTTCACTCCTTTAGGAGAGTTATTGACGTCCTTGACAATGCAATAAAACAGTTCCATATAACGGGGATGATCTCATAACGAATACTTCACTAGAGAATTATATGTTGTTTAAATTAACGTTTCTTCGTGAGGAATACCTTTTCTCGTTAAAAGCACGCCAATGTCTATACTTTTTCCTAATCAGTACCTAGCTCAAAGAATAAATAAAAACTACACCCATGCTCCAAATTTTCCTTTTTTTTTATTTCCCTCAAAGCATATTACTAGTATTTCATCTCCATCAAACTTTTAACAATAATATAATAATATTTTATTATATATATTTTTTTTATGGCACGCCACGTGGTAACTCATATGAAATCAAAATTAAATTTTAACGTTTACATTTATTCAAAGAAAAAATCAGAAGAAAATATATACAAAAGAAAAGTAAAGCAAACAAAAAAATATTCTCAACTGCCCCAACATGAGATTCTATCATCACGTTATCGTGTTTTGGTAAGGAAACTCGAAAGAAATTTTTTTATGAAATTGATTACCAGAAAAGAATTTCTGCCACAGGACTGGAAACTAAGTCCGTGGACATCCATCTGCTTTCTCTCTTCGTCTTCCCAGATCAATTTTATAGTGTTTTCTCTCTCTCGTTGTTCGCCTCGTTGTTCTCCCCTTTCCCTTTTTTATAGTTCACCTAATTTTTGGTAAACTGGTCTTAGTATCACCATTCAAATCTGTTACTAATTTCTGTATTGGTTGGTTCAGAATATATATCCTCCTACTGCCGGTCCTTCCGGGAAATTGTGGGCTATTCCTGGCTGAAAGCTTCTTCCTGGAACTGTTTGCCTATTCCTAGATACGCTATTGTCTGACGTAAATTTAAGGCAGTAATTTAAAATAAGAAATAAGTTAATAATAAAATAAAATTAGATAAGTGCGCTATAATATAACACGAATTGTAAAACATTAAAATCCGTTATCATAAGAGTATTCTGTAAAAATTCTCTCCATCTGTCTCTCCAACCATCTCTTTCTGCAACCACCTCTCTCCAACCACATTTCTCTCCAACCATCTCTGTATAACTCTTTCCTGCTCTTCTCTTCCCCTCCTCCAGGTCTTTTTCTTGTATGTGCAGAAGAAATAATTTTGATAATTCATGCAACCAATAATAGAACGAATATTCATGCTAAATGGTATTTATGCGAATTATATTTAATAGACGTTCAAATACAGTTTTGAAAGTACCTCAATGACGAGTCACGCTTAAAACTAAAGTAAAAGGTTAATCCATTTTACTAATAATATATACATGAAAATTATAGTACAATTGAACATTAATGAATGATTATTTATAATAATAAAATTTTTCATTCGCTAAAACTACTTGTCAAAAAAATGCTCTAAGAAACTTAATTCCTGGTAATTTTGGATCCATGCATTTATTTTTAACTGAGCCGATTATACTTCATAATGAAATATATTTTCTTCTTACTAAAATGTTTCTTAGACAATATTTATATTTTAATTTTGTAGTATTACATGTAATATTGTTGTTCAAAATTTTTTAATTTAATAATTATGTCGTATTTGAGGTAACTGGCTACATGAGACTGATCCTGAAACAGGAAACTCCCTTTAATAGCATAGGAAGGGAATTGAAAAGGGGGGATGTGGAAGGTAGAGCAAGCTAGCCAAGGGTTGACTAGCGCCCCCACACATGCTGTGTGTGTTTCACCTACAATAGAAATCCCTAGATAACCTGTATCAGGTAGGTCAGGCTATTGGGTTCTATTCTCACGCCCTTCCAAATGGGAGATGACTTTACTGTGGGATCGCAGCATTTACTTTTCCGTGTCTCCACCAGTTTTAGGAGGCAGCTAGCCGACTTATCCAATGGGATCAACGGACGGACAGCTTTTACCGTATGCCCAAGATATTCGACCCCAGGACAAACACCTCCTAAAATAGTATTTGAAAAAACCAGAGAGAGTACGGTGCATTCCCAGTCAGGTGAGCCCCGCAGTAAATATGGTGATAAATACCTGCAAGAGAAAACTCCCACGGGCAACCCTATGGGTCATGATACATGATGAGAACTCTCTTTCAATAGTATAGGATGGTAATTTTGTGGGGAGAGAAAGACTGTAGTTGAAGATGTCCCACAGCGATGACTGATGAGGAGTATTTCTTTGTCGACGCAGCATTCCCTTCTACGTGTGTAGATCAGTTTTGGGGGAAATAAGCCGACTACTCTAATAGGAACAACAGCAACTCCTACCGTATTCCCAACGTCCGTGACCTCAGATAATACACATCTAAAATCCGATCGCCCGAGTGCCTCGGGTTATGGGAATCTTACTTCATAACCTAAGAGAAGAAAGCATCCTCGAAGTTAGCTGTGTCCGAGTCTTCAAACTGAGTTCCACCTGTGAATTTTAGTGTTCCATCTTCTGTCTTCGAACTTGCATTCCTTATTCTCTCCTAAATTCGGTAATGTTGCAAACCATCTGTCATTGGCTTACAGACTAAAAGAAATCTATTTGAAATGTAATAATCTTGAATTCATTTAGCATAATGTCTTACAGTGGGAGGGACATTCTGAGGGAAATTAGAGATTTTAGTCATGTTACTGATTAACCAGGTAAATTTATAATTCGATTATGATTCGTGATTGTTAAAATGAGTGACATAGGTTATTAAAGCTCTAAATTAAAAGTTGTTGCACGATTATAAGTATTTGCTTTTCATCCTTAAATTTAAACTTCAAGAATTGTCACGTACCGTAAGTAAAATTTAAGTTTCATTGTCTTATCAAAGTCAGCCGTTCGGGTTAAACCACCTTCTGCTCGGGTTGGTACATTGAGTGAAGCTGTCGCGTTTCGAGTGGTAGTTCTTTGTAACTACTGTCTCTCGAAGGAAGGAGTCTCACCAGATTGGAGTAAATGGCACGTGAAATTTACAAACCGACTCGACTCCTTGGCAGAAGAAGACGGCGTTCTGTGGCAAATGCCTCCGACCGCGTGGAATCTTATGTCACAGTGCGTTTGCGTCTTGTGACTCAAGGAAAATACCTCCATTTCTCCAAGGAATGCGCTCGACTTACCCACAGATGAGGCTTTCTTGCGCGGAAACGTTAGCGGGGTGGGTAAGCAATCCCTGAAGGAGGAAGGTAGCTTTTGTGACCTTTATGGCGGCCCGGCGTTTGATTGAGCATATCATCTTGTCTCGGCAGAAGACAGATAAAGTTAAGAATACCTTCAGATGGACGTCTTAAATATATTACATACTGATCTAAATACACACTTCTTTCAAATAAGATAAAAGGAAGAGAAGCTTAAAATAAAATAGTTTTACAATTTTCACTTGCCTCGCTTGTTCCATCTTAAACATAAGTATCATAACAAAGAATTCTATGGATTCTAACAGGATGAAAACATTCTAGAAACTCGACGTTTCTAAGGTGATCACTGTCACATCTTCAAGTGTTACCGCCTTTAATAAATATGGGCCATTATATAGTCATGTAACAGATAAAATGTGCAGAGTGAATTTGTTTGTTATCCATTTTTTAATATCCTTATCGCAGTAATTTATTAGGCAGTGTTGAATTTTTTTATACAATGTAGGGAATTAGGCTAAGTTCATTTAGAGTTCATATTGTATTTTAATGTACTGTGTTACTTTTCTATTATTTATGTAAAAGTCTGTGACGAATCTATTTTCTCATAATAGGACTAATGGATAGTAATAAATCTATCTACCTAACCATTACAGTAATTGGTATCTAACTCCTTCACCGTTAAAGTAGTTGTGTATAATATATAGTGTGATCAAAAAAAGAGTCCCAGTTTAAATGCTATATTACAACGGTTTAATTTAGACTATTTACAAGAGAGACATCTAATTGACGAGAGTCGATGATCCATAATAGGTGAAGATCTATATATCGTGAAGAGAAATCGAGCTCTAGTCCCAGAGTCGACTATGATACGATGTAATTGTGCTGTGCCCTTTTTAAAATGTAGCAGTTGAAGGTCGCACGCCAGGATCATCCCACTCTCGATATTTCTTGGGAGGGATCTCGAATTTCTTATCGTGGGTTTCCATAAATAAAACAAACGTATATACGTTTAAACGGTTTATTATAATAGATAATTTAAGTCTTTATTTAAGAAAACAGATGACAAATTATTTAATTATTAAAAATTATTATTTATTTAAAGAAACCGAGAAAATAAATGTCCGACAACTCTGCCTGTTTCGCCATACAACGGCAAGCGGAAAAGGGACGCAGACTGCACTCTCGATGGCCTCAGAAGCTTAATCACACATGCAGCGGCGAACGGCAACGCTTATAGTCAAGAGTCACGGCAAGCGTCTGGGACTCACCCCTTGAAATGCGGTCTACAAAATTGCGTAGGTAAATATCCTGCTTGAAGGTGAGTCAGAGCGACAGCCTCTAAATGAAAACAAGAAAATCCTCTGCCCGAGCGAGAACTCGGGACTATATATATCGCAGATTATCCGCCAGGCGGCAGGATCTGCGTCGTACAATTCTCTAGATTACCAATTACATATTTTACTTCTATATTATATTACATTTTAATTGAAATGTAAAATGTAAGCTAGAGTTTCCAAAACTAAAAACTATTAGTGAAAGTATGAATATTCTATGTGACGAACTCAAATGAAAATAAAAAAGAAACGCGATTAAAATTGCGTTCAACTCAAGAAATAAACATTTTCTGAACCTCTGTAAAAGTTATTCGAGAACACTATTTGAAGTATATAATCGTGTATAAACTGTTTCTGTGAACTCTAAAGCTACTCTTGACCTGTGACAGTCGTGTGTCTCATATTAAAGCCTTGTTATGCTTTCCAGAACTGAGGAAAGCCCCTCATTACCATAACACTGATTGCGAAAGCATGGATTGTCGTGTCAGTGGGCTTGGAGTTGGCCGTTTAATCCCGTGATTGGCAGACGCTAATGCACTGCCACGCACGCTTTGTCAAACAGGTTTTATGATTTACTCGTCAGTGGATCACGTTGCCTGTTCATAATGACTTGACTCCCACGCGTCAAAAGTAAATAAACTTTCCATCTGATGGGTTTAAAGAAATATATTCGAAATAGTTTTCTTAATACCAATAGTATTAATTTAATATCAGATATATCCAATTACACAATCTGGTTTTTAATTCTTATTAAAAATTTAATTTTAAATACCTTTAAGGACTGCGTTATTTTCTATAAATGTAACTACTCGATTTTAATCTGCAGTGAGTCAAATATGTCTCTTATTACTGCACACATTTGGTTCATGAAAGGTATAGACCTAGTTGTTAACACTTACACAAGTTTTAAAACCGTTAAATAATCTAAAATATATATTTTGTCTAAGCGATCTCCGTCCAACCTATTTACATTTTGATTACACACTTAGAATGTATTATTACTTTTGTAAAACTTTAATTGAATTTAGAACATTAGTACACGGAAAGAGGTCGGACAGATGAATCAACTATATTCTACTTAAAGATAAAATGCCTGTGCAAAAGAAACACATTTTTGTATCAACTCGAAACAAGCACTACCAGACACGTTTCCATCCCAAGGTAGTAGGGGGAAAACTTTAAAACCTGCAAAACCGGTCGATATTTACGTATAATAAAATATTTTTAGAAGTCATGAATGTTGAAGGTATTTTCTGCAACATTTTTTGTGTATAATTTCAATCTCTTCCGGCTTGAGAGGGGAGACCTTTAGTGATTGGGGGGTCGTCACTTAAACTAACGGGAAAATAACCGAGATTGGTGTTGAATCTGGGGTTATGGAAGTTACTGAATTTACTTCTGACATTTCACATACTGGTTAAAACGTTGTTCAGCCTCTAGGCTTGGGTGTAGAAAGGACTAAAATAAAGTTTTGAGTACAGCCTTAAACGTGTGATCCAATATTGACCAAATTTTATTGCACATGTACCTTGCGACTTTGAAACAAACAATGTGAGGCAGAGTTAGTAAAACCTGCAAAAGTGGCCAATATTTGCGTTAGATAAATATTTATCATTGTTAGTGAAATTGATAGTGTTTCTCCCAGAACTTTTTGTGTATAATATAAATATTGTTTTAGTTAGGGGTGAAGATGGGGGAGCGTTTCATAAAAGTGAAGTGAAACCAGCTGAGATTTGTGTCTACTCCAGAGCAATAGAAGTCAATGAGAATTGGAACCTGCATTAGGCTAATAAAAACGAATATTGCCTCAACGAAGGGTAAAAAGACAGTTTTGTATAAATTTAAAGGCTGATGCCAGTTATTATATAAAAATATGTATATTTTGTTGGTTAAGAGAAATTCTTCCGGCGAATTTCACGGTTCACGGATTCATGAAATTAAAGTCATTTAAGGAAATAAAGTGAAGTATTGAACTTATTATATAAAAATACAGTTTTATACTTTAAGATTAATATTTTTCGTGGATAAATAAGCTTTATCAACATTTCGTGTTCCATTGCGCTTAAAAAACCTTACGAAGAGGTTTTATAACTTTCTAAGGGGTTTGCGATACCAGTTTCGATATTTCAGCGTTTATATGATCGTAAATAAGTCATGTTATCGTAACTTTTGCTGGAGTGCCATTGAGACGGGCAGTCTATCTGGCCGCTATAGGACCATGTGCTGAACCGGACACACACTTTTCACCCGGTCAAGAGAGAGAGAGAGAAAGTACGTGTGCAGGGGGAGCTGTGAAGGTAAATAAGTGCAGGACCACAAAACGTCAGCCAGGGTCTATCAGTGTATCTACCCGGATTCGCTTCAGAAAGTGGAGGGAAACCTCGATAAAAGTTGCATCACGTTAGCCGCGCAGAGACTGAAAGATTGAAGATTAGATAGCCTGAAATCACTTGCATCTTCACAAGGTTTTGTTATAACTTAAAAACAACTATTGACAAGGCAAGATTTTGTACTAAAGTCCCGAAGAGATCAAAATGCTTCACATTTAATCAATACGTGTAGCATGAAATACTAGCTTCACAATCCAAATTCAAGAATATCACAGCAATTTTAATAGATAAAGATTTCAAGACCGCCAACAGGAATATTAAATGAAAAATTATGAAAATTTAAAACGAGATTATGGGCTAGTATAGTGTCTAGTATATATTAAGATCATAGTAGACAACGAAATTAATATAAAAATTTCCAAACAAAATACGTTTCCTCTGCTCTTCGGCAGATATCATCACTAACTGAATTAAGTTGTACGTCAATAAATAATAAATAAAAAGATGGCCAATAAGCCAGCATACAAATTTATTACTATTTAATTAACGTGACTTTTGTCTCCCTTTTGAGACTTCCTCAGTCATAGAAAATTTAGCAATTCATGTCATTTACTTCTTGACTCAGCGGAACCATCGCAGGAGATGGTCCGTGTCAGCAAATTTCCACATTTTAGTACTTCAATACATTTTAGCTGAAGAAGTCTAGTAGTAAATGACCTGAATTGCTAAATTTTATGCCTGAGGAAGTCTCAAAAGGGAGAGAAAACGTCACGTTAATTAAATAGTAATAAATTTACATGCTGACTTATTGGCCGTCGTTTTATTTATTGTAAATTTAACCATATTTTATCCAGTAGACGTTCTTTTGATCGTGATAATGTCAACATTATGGATATTAAAAATAGGTATCTAGTAAGGCTGGTTTCTGAAATGATTAATATAAAATCTAATAGTTTTACTTTAAATTTTCAGAGTAATACATATGCTCTAAATCGTATCTATGAGGCTAGATTTTCTTTCGCTCTGTACTGTTGTGTGCAACTGACATGTGTAATTTAGTCAATTTTTTAATAGCTGTTGGGGTCTTATATTATTGATAATAATATATATTTGTTTTTTTATATTTTGACCATATTATATACTAGTTATTAACGAAATTGTCTAGTATCAGATATGGCCTTTAATTCACGTTTTATTGTAGTTGTAATAGCGTTTTAAAATATAAACATGTTATTCGTTGTTCTACATCATGAGTGTCAACCCTTTGTTAAATGACTTCATTCTGCGATACCCTCCCAATACCTTACAACACCCGCACGAAGTTAAACTCTGGATGGAAAAGTGGATAATTCATACATATGAATACAATTCGACACATATAGACAAAAGTGCCAACAAGTTAAAGTGAATAACAAGCGACTACGACAAGCACAGACAGCAAAATACCTCGGCGCGCACTTGGATTGGAACCATACTTGGAGAAGTCGTAGACGTAATAAGAGGAACCTGCTATTTTTGAAATTAAGTAAATATTATTAGCTCAAGGGAAATAACTCATAATAGTCACTGGAAAACAATTTACTAAGGGTATTAATTGAAAATAAAACATACACGGACGTATGGTATCCAACTTTGGGGTAGTTGAAGTACATACAATATTAAAATATGGGTAATTCCTTTGAGTGATCACCAAGACTCCTTGGTTTTTATGTAATTCTGTGATCTGAAAGGGTTGAAATTTGACTCTGTTAAAGAAGTAGTAAGCTGCTCCAGTGCTAAGTACCTTAAGAAATATATATATATATATATATATATATATATATATATATATATATATATATTGTAATATACTTTTGGGGTATAAAACATTTATTAATTAACAGAACAAATTATGATCAAGTTTAAAATTTTTTCATTTATTAATTTAAAGTGAATTCACGGGTTAATCGTCTGGGATTTTGGGTCTTCAAGAGATGGAGTATGGAGTAGTAGCTTTGATATAACATAGTAAGAAAATCATTAAAATCATATTTATCCAGAGCAATGAGAAAGTTTCACCATTTTTTTTTAGATTACCCACTATTTACTGGGCCAACAAACATACCTCTCGAATGTTTGTGCGTATCTTGCGTATTGCAGGATTTGATCACGTCTTGGCACGTCTGCTCAGTCCGTCCTCTCATCTGGCTTTGGCTGCTCGGACCAAGTCTGTCCTCTGCTTCAACTCTTTCCACTTCTGCTCGGTCCACGTCTCCGTTCTCTGCTCCACTCGCCTGCTTTCTGGGGTTCGGTAACACGTACTCTCCTCCACTCGCCGGCCTTCTGGGGCACAATCATTTCGGGGTTCCCCGCCCTCATTTTTTACCCACGTTCGGCGGGGGTCTCCCGCGGGGTTTCACCATCGTATATTTTTATACACGCTCGGCGGGACTCTCCCGCGGGGAACCACCATCAATCGGCCGACTAGCCATTGTTGTTGGCCGAACTGCGCCTCATAATACCACAACCTCACAAAATCCGCCTTTTTTATCACTATATATATATATATATATATATTGTAATATCCACTTCTTGGGATAGGGCATTAATTTATTTAATGAACAAATTTTAATCGGTTTGAAAATTTTATATTTATCAACTTTACAGTGCTTAAATGAAACAATATCTCAGGGGATTTTGGGTCTCTCGAGAAGTGGAGTACGCAGTTACTGAAAAATAGAAAAGGATCATTTAAATTTATACAATTAGAACAATGAGCAAGTTTCACAGCTTTTATGAACTTACCAACAATTACTGGGTCTACAAACATCCAACCTCACGAATGTTTCCGCTACTCTCTGGCGTTAGTGCAGGTTTTTTACACCGATGAATGTAGTGTGATCCAGGTCCAACTCATCATTTGCTCTCTCCTCTACTGATCCGTCGGACTGACTTCGTCGTCCCTTCTCTCCGCAACTGATCTGCTTCTCTCCGACTGACTGATCCGTCGTCTCTTCTCTTCGCAACTTATCTGAATGTCTGAGCTTCCCAACGGCTCCCTTTTAAGTTCTCGCCCTAGGAGTTCCTCGCCATCGGTTTTCTCACACGCCACCATTTTTTGCACACGCCCCGCGGGGGATCCTCATCGGGGGTTTACCCACTTTCAGCCAATTCTACATCGTTATTGGCCTCTATTGTCGCGCACAAAACTTCCTTCGTTGTAGGCCCAACTACACTTAACAATGACATCAGCAGGCACCTGCGTTTTTACATTACAATATATATAAATAAGTTATATATATAAGTTACGATGAACAATGCAGGCTAGCTTGCGAGTTGCAATTGTTGAGGAACTGACGCAACCCGGGCCAACAATGGGGTCTGGCAGTCGTCATGGGGTGATGGAAGCAGTATGTTGTGTCGACGGGACGACAAGAGAATGACCATGCCCTGGAGATATAATTTTTTCTCATGCTCTGATTGGAATTAAAACTATTAAAATCAATTTTTGGTGTTTTTATGAAAAATACCTGGCGCCCTATAGGAATTTAGAAATCCTCGAATACGGACAATGCTATGTTTCTGAGTTCGTGTAACCAACTTCAAGAGATTATAAAAAATATGTAATGGTGAATTGGCAAAGGCCAATTACTAATACACGTCAATACTAACTACTTCATGTTCTAGGAAAAACAGATTGTAGTGTTACTTAAACATAATGACAATTATCATAAGAAAAAAGTGAGGGCAACCAACGCTTCCAGATATACTTCTTTCTGCGATTTTTGTATGTATCAAAAATACCGACCTCCTGTGGTCGAGTGGCTAGCGTCGCTGCCTCACGACGCAGTTTCCCAAGTACGAATCCTATTATGGACTTAGATGTTTGTGTCGTCATGGTCACGGAGACTGGGATTAAGACTGCTGGAAACTCGGTAGACAAAAAAGCCCTGACTGGGCTGCCAAGGAAGAAGAAGAAGCGGCCATCTTATGGCTTAGATGGAGAGTTTTAGCCACTAACTGAATACGGAACCAACTCTATCATCAGCAGACTAAGAAATCAAATAAAGTAATTCGCTATCAAGAGAGTACCTCATTTTAAATGCATAGGTTTTAAACAACATTGTTACAATGAACCAAAATCATATTCTGTAGGGGAAAATTAAAAATATAGTTTTATTAACGAATTAAGTTAGAAAAATATGTATCGATCCAAGAACCAAACAAGAACCTGTGTGGTTATTTATGATTTATGTGGTTGTACTAACAACTAAACTACCGTTCTTGGCTCTTGATCACGAGCCAGTATTATACTATCTTGATCTCAATTTCATTGAAATCATTTTGTCATTTATTGATAATATTTTTGTTTACTGTAAATTTAATGTAACATTTGAGGTATGTTAAATTCTTTCACCGCCTGTCTCTAGAATTTTGTTTGGTTTAAAAGTTTTATCATAAAAAATAAAGTCGGGATTACTAATTTCTTCTAGCCAAATCAATCATAGGGTACAATACACTTTTGGTTTAATGGCTACTATGCTTCCTAGACGTATGTAAGCCACAATCTTAAAGAACACCAGACTCACTGTGTCTCTTGTAAAAAAATTTATACTGAGATCATTAACGTAAGTACTCCAGAAATACAAAATCCTCGTACTACTGAAAGCCTTCTTCTAATAACATATAGTCTAGAAAACAACAACGATAACTATTATTTGGTAACGACGGTCAGAGAAAACTCGTTACAAAATCTGGATACTATTACATATAACACTGATATTCATCCTCAAACTTAATATAACAAAATTCAAGCTACATCCCCCTACCCCGAAAAGAATCATAAATAAACGATTACACAGCATGCACCCATTATTTTGTAAAGCGTTTCTAATCCTTTCCACATTACATCGACTTGAGTTGGCGTTCTCACTGGAAAATTATTCTTTTGGCTCTATGTTATCACGAAATCTTACGAAGACATCAAAATATATCTTATGTTAGTTCGCGTAGAGTTTTCGGTAGTAATGTGGAGAAAGATATAGTGATATTAGTTGAATTGATTTTTTGGGCGTGTTACAACCTATTTGTATTGTATTACAAACCAGCGAAATGGATTGATAGGAGTAAAATCGAACCACTTGAAATAGTCGATCAGGCGCTGCACTGATATGGACCAATCACTGATCCCTTCCGGTACTTTGAAGCCATTGATCGGCCTTTCCGCACCTCGAGTAAAACGCACAAAGGAGTGATATGAAGCAATTTCCTCTTCGTTTCCTCTCATAGGGGAGAGGGGAAATATTTGGTGCTATAGGTTAGCAATAATCAGTAATTATTGGCCTTGAACCGACATAAATAGTATGAAGAATGTAGTATTTTATTACCTGTAACTAAATATAATCTCTTCTTCAACGCCTATTCGATTCAGATTATTACTCGGAATATAATGTTATCCTACCTAAATTAGCATTTGCATAATTTACATTATAAGCAATAAAATTTAATTTTTATGTATATTTTAAGCATGTTATAGATCATCACTCTCCTTCCTCCGATCCCAATTATATAACTCTTCTCACGGTGTTGCAAATAATGCGGAATTACTTCATGAATAACACTGTGAACGGTAAGCTTCTAGTAGAACTTCAAGAAGTTGGCAGGAAACATTGTGAGAAGAGCAGCGACTGGCCTTCGACAAGTACGACAGGGAAAGTGAGAAAGACACAGAAAAAATGTAATGGAGAAACGTTAGTGATCAATACGGTAATTAAATTTCTAATATGATTTATAATTTTAAGTGGAAAGTTGGAGAAGTCGCTACCGCAGTTTGAGATAGGGTGTTTGATGCCAATCACATTGCTTCGTCGGCAGAAATAGCTACATCTCAGACGGAGCCTCGAATTGTAGATCAAAGAGGTACAGTCAAAGAGAATGCACAAGACATATTGCATTTCCAGTAGAAAGATGTCGACCGGGGTAATGGAATTCGTTAAGATTAGCAGACGCTATTGATGCTTCTCTTTACATAAATCAGAAAACGTCAATAGGGATATTATTAAAAAATAATAATAAAAATACGAGTACGCCCAGTGGACCAGGTATGCGTTATTTAGTGTTTTAATTGTACGTTATAGGCTTTGTCGAATACCGATCTATTTACAGTTCATATACCAAATGTTAACTCGTCACTGAAGTGCTTGCTGGAAGATAGGTAAGTAAGGGAATTTAAAAATTTTAAAGTAGTTTACTTAAGGGCTGTTCCGCTCATAATTTTAAATAAATATAAATATTTTAGCTGGAAATTTAAATTATAAACTTCTCTCTCCTTAACTCTGGGCAATATCTAAGATATTATGTGGAAACTAAGGTTTATGTGTAGAAATGAGTTTTTGATATGGTAAAAAATTAAAAATTAAAAAGATGGAGGAAAATAATAAAATAAAAATCAAATACCATTTTGAGGTTAGAAATTATAGATATTTTTATTTATTTATTAATATTTACAATCTGTTACTTTGGAACAATAAGTAAATGTTTTGTTTCCGACTTATTTTCTAAATTAAACTAAGACCTCGTCGAGAACATTCACTTGAAAGTCCTCATACTTGCAAAACAAAAAGAAAGATTTGCTTTTTTACAGTTGTGCATGTTTTCAACATTAATGTATTCCATAAGTATGCTAATCGAACCAGGTTGGAAGGTTTTAATCGTCCCTTTTCCTACCACATCAGGTGTTTGGCAGTAAGGTAATTGATGTAACTTATAATTATTCAGTGTTGTTAGGGAGACAGTGCGTCAGAGGACGACAATGGCTAATTCAGTGTTTTTGTATCGGCGACTGCTATATCAGTGCACCACACAAGACGTATGAAGCTAAATGGTGAAAGGATTACTATTTTCCTGTGTTAGTTTGTGTGGCCATCCTCCAAAATCAAACAATTTTATTTCGTCAGGTGTTCTGAGCTAATCCAAGTAATGCCCACCTTTTAAAATCTTTTTAATTCAACAACCAATTCTATTTTTATTTATTTAATGTCTTTCGGAAATGTAATTAAACTGACATATCAAAAAGTATAATGATATTACAAAATACCCCCTCAACTTTCAACTCTTATATGTGGTTAACGTTTTTTGGTCTAATTGTCAGATTTTATTTGAGGAACGTATTGGGACTATAAAAATTTTACTAGTAGATGCTTATGTTCTTACTTTCACTATTAATATATATTAACCAGGCATTGAGTTTATTAAAACATATTTCATTATGATTCCTAACAATTGGACTAGTCCTCTTTTTATATTGCCTCTACCTACGCAATTTCTCTTCCTTCGTCATATATTCAGAGAGAGTGTACGAGATTCCGACACGTGCCTCACAGATCGGATCCAATGCGTTATACTCGGAATTGATCACCGCCTCACCCGTCGACTCCACACGTGGATACGTGGACCATAACATACGGAAATATAAATTTTCGGGTTTACCTCAATACGAGGGGGTACACATCTCATTTTTAAATGAGAAACTATTTTATCAAATCACAGTAAATGCTCAATATAGAGGAAACATTAAAAAATTATTGATAAACAGCAAAACTTCATAGCAAGAAGATAGTATCTTAAAAGTTAAGGACGATTAAACCGAAAAGTAAAAAATTTAACTTTTATAACAATTTTTCATTTTGAGAAATGTAGTCATTCTGTTCCTATCAGATTTCGTCTTTCGCAAATTAAAACATATTTTAATTATTAAATTTCAATTCCACTCATCTCGTCTTTATCAACTTTAATGGTAACAAACGTTAGAATATATGAATTGAATCATTATAATCACGTTCATTATTATAAAAAGTTAACAATTGTGTTTTTAATTACAATTTAAAAAGCCGCTGTTTTGAACTGTATATTAACAAATTTGTATTTCAAAGTAATAACAATATCCATATACAAGCTATTTCGGAAACACATAACGTTTTCTTTTAATAATTATGTTACAGTTGAAAAATAAAATAGCACATGCCTGTCACTTTCATGTATTTTTATATATTGTATGTATTGTTATAGTTGTCATGTTTCTAAGGAGATATGAGACTGTAAACAGCTCTGTTGATGATGGATGCAAGTAATTACTTTATCGCACAAATGTGAGCAGAGCGAACTACATATTTGATTTAGTCAACGTTTGAGAGTGAAACCGTCACAAATAGAGCATAAAGGTAGGATTAGAACCGGAGACTACTGTGATTAGAGACAATGACGCTTAGCAATACACCACCTATAAATCCTTGCGTGAGTAATTAAAATAACCAGGCTCAATATTTCTTCAGATAAATAAATGTGATTAGTACATATATATCTAGCAAATATAGCAGTTGGCCAATGTATGTTACCACAGGATGAATGTATATGACTACAGTCCTGTAGTGAAAGAATGAAGGCAACACTCAATAAAGTACATTGTATAAATTATGATGTAAAGGCTTACGCAAGATAGGTTAGCATAGAGGGTTGCATCAGACCAGTTTTAGGGATGAATACCACAACAACGATGAAAGTATAAATGACCAATGGACAAAGAAAATTGTGATTTGAAGATCACGAGACCAGGGAAATTGTGAATACTGCAAATACCAGACTAAAATAAGCCCAAATTAGAGAATTATGGAGAATAGTGAGTCAACTTTGTTTAAGAACAATAGAAGTTTAAATCTTTTAATCATGAAATAAATACTAGTATGAATACTATTAACTCCGTAAGTCATTAAATAAGAGTAGATCACATTATATCCATAAAATATTGTCATGATAAATAGTTATCTCAATCTGTCTTCATTGAAATAAATGAGTGTGACAGCCTAATTAGTCATAAATAAAATAAAGATGGTTAAAAAAGATTTGGTGTGTACAGTGTAACTGAAGTACGTGCAAAATCTTAAAACAGGGAGATTAAAGGGATCAATACAAACATTTTCCCTCGTGTCATTTTTTTCAGAGACACTTCTTTACTGCGCAATTTGAAAATAACTAATCTCAGAAATAGAATTTGAAAAGTGTGCCTCCCGTCTTAACGCTGCCATCAGACAAATACATGAACGGCAAAAAGATCTTATATCGACGAAGAGAGTCAATGAAATGAACAGTGACAATTCAAAAGGGGAGATCTCATCCCCAAGCGATCGATTTCGTATTTGTGATGTCCGAAAAAGGAGGCGATGAGGATAGGTGAATAGGAATGGTGGATGTTTCGAAGAAATGCACAAAGTAAACGAGACTAGTTTATTGTGCCTAAGGTGGTCAACACAATAGTACAAAAAATAAAGAAAAAAGGAATACTATCAATTATGTAATTGCTAGGAGCCCTTGAAGAAGGTGTTCATGGGAGCAATGGTTGTCCTAGACTAACTATCGGATGGTGATAGTGTACCAAAGGGACGTTTTCCCCAACCTTCACCAGCTACCAGCTAGTTACCTATGAAACATGCAGTAATTCATATCCACTTAAATTCACGCCACAATCGGTTCTCACACACTGGAGCTGGGAACATTTCTACACGTGTAAAAAGTCACGGGAGACGATTATTATCGCAGCAACTCCAGTATCGTTGAATGTATAGCGCTCTAAAACTTTATGACACAAACATTATTCAATAATATATATGAGGAAGAATTGTCCAACTAAAACATCTCCGACAAAGAAAGTCTCTTGAAAGTCGTGCGTGTAAGACACATAGGTTTTACATGAGCCCCTCGCGTGAAAACGTGGCCTCGTCATAAAATAAAATCAAGCTTTCGAATTCCGGGTTGTTCGCCGGTCGCACCGTAACGAAACATCTCTGACCAAAATGCAAGTAGGAAAAATTTATTTTATTGGCCCTCTTCATCCTCCACTTCAAGTTTGTGCACTTCTGTTATACTCTGTATATTAAATACATTGGAATAATAGTGATTTGAGTATATCTTATCAATCAAATTATTTAGAATAATTTATCAATTTTCCTAAAGAAGTTGTAACGTTGCGCTATTGTTACAAATACAAACTAAATTTTTCTTATTAGATTTCATTTAATTTCTGACAAGTTAATTATTTACGTATTACTCAATTCTGTCATCAATAATCCTAACAGTTTCAAATGCGGACCAGTATGAATTGTCGCCCCTGCATGTCTCTCTTCTATTACGACATTCCCAAACATTTAAGAGTTTAAGTAACTATATGTCATTTCAAACTACAAATAATATAAATAAATCGTTTTTTCAGTTTTCAGAACCGGTAGAGCGATAGAGGGTTGAAGGAACATTTGTGACGTTTTAATATGTATTCCTTAAATATTTTTAAATAGCTGAGATAGTCCCCAGTCTATAAAGAAATTCATACGATTCCTTACACTAGTCACGAATGAAAGTCGCGTGAAACTATTTACTTGGTAGATTTCCAGACGTTAAGGCATTCGATATGAGGTCGCCTCATTTTGTGTGGGAGGCATGCTTAATTTCGGGAAGCATTTTTAGCGACGTTGTTGGTATTAGATAGTAAACAAGTAGCGATTTATCGGTCGCACAGTTTAAGCGGCGAGGTCTGACATATAAGGCGAAGGAATTTAATTCTCTTGCATAGCCTGGGATTAGTTGGCTGCGCTGCGACGAATTACGACCAAGCCGCAGTGTTGCCACAATAGGGCTTTGCGCACCAAGGGTAAGGCGATTTAAAACATAGGCGGGCTTTGCGTCGCCCGACCTGAGGACGGAATGAGTTATGCTCCGAGCGAAGGTGTTGATTTATTATTCGAACTCTTTAGACGTGAGGGAGAAGAAAGATAAATAGCCCTTCATTTTCTAGTGCCTGGTTCTGCTTTCTCTTATTCTGCTGGCTGGAGTTATTGCCACGAATGTCTCAGCTTATGTTCTCAAAACGATACGTTCCAGTGAAAATCTCTGTTATTTTAACAAACTTGACCGTTCAAGCCTCATGCTAATTTTCTTAAATTAATTTAAAACACAGACCTTTGTGAGTGGCAACTAAACAGTTTCATACTTCCAAACCATCAGTTGATAATAAAAGTAAAATAACCAGGATTCAAATTTTTTTACAAAGGCATAGCAGTACTTAAAAATATATACCAGTAACGTGATAACTGTGAAATTAGTAAATAGAGTGTTAAACATATTTCAAGAATACTTGAGTAAATTTCTTCTAAAAATTATGCATAATACGCTACTATGAAGTATAAAGTATTCCCAAGCAATATTTAAATACAGGAACAGTTATCATTTATTTTTAATACACATTTAGGTAAAGTCGGATCGGAACGGGACACATACACTTCATCATTTTTTGTAAAATTACTGAAATAGAAAAATCACTTCAGAAAAGTATGAAACATTAGTTTATTCTATTATTCACTTAATCTTATACCAATATAACTTAAAACAACAAATTTAGATTTTTTATGAATTTTTAAAAAGAAACACAAATTTACAGTAGTGACCACCTCCTCGGGGCAGTACGGGAAAAGATGTTTTGTATACACAATTAGTAAAATAAAATTTAATTTAACTTTTGAAAATCTAGCACCTTTTTTAGTTATTTTCATACTTATTTAGCGTACGGTTGATCGTTTTATCAATTTTTCCTTTCGCAAAAAGATTTCTTTCCAAGTGCATAGTCTTTGCTAACGTTTTTCTTTATTTATATATACTTTTTGGGTACAGTATCCTGTAACTCATTCTTATAAACTAAGTCTGCTAGGAGTTTCTTTTTTCTTCACAACACATTGCATTTTGTTTTATACAGTAGTAACCCGTTCCACAACCACACGCGGAGTTTTGTAGATTAGCCTCTAACTAGACGCCAAAACAGAAGTTCATTTGCAAGCTTCAGTTAGAAATTGGTCAAGTCGGCTGCCAGGACTTTTTCCTTGACCAGTTTCTCTGTTCCACCCTTATTCACTAACCTCCAGCACTATCCCTAAAAACAGGCTATCCCGTTGCGCCCCGACTTCCCCTACTGTTTCTGCTGGCATGACAATTTTTAGCAAGATTATGAATACGTGACACGTTTCGTTGTTAGGGTTCAGTAGGGTCATATAAAACAAAGAAAGCTGTTGTTATACTCTCATAAAGGTTTGATACATCCTACTGGAACTCCGTAACAAAGTTCAGAACGTATCAAAGCTACAACAGATGTTTAATAGTTACATGTTTAATTTTTTTTACAATTTCCTCTAAAAAAATATCAAATTCTAAGGATATAACCCCTTAGTATAAAAAAGTAGGTTTTTTGGAAGTCCAAAAAAAATAATTTCTGAAAGAATATTGTTTATTGGGAAAATAAATAGGTTTAGTTACCAATTACGTAATTTCACATTCAACCGTGTAATTTTCTCACTCTGTATTTTGTAACTGTCAGATAATTTTAATTGAAACTAAGATCTAATTATAAGATTGTAAATAAGACGTCCTTTGCTAATTCATTAAGTAAACAGTGTCCGCAAAATTTTTCAAACAATACGGAAATTTTTATACTGTGTTTACTGTAAAACCTCATTTTCAAAGTAATTAAACTATTTTTGAATCTGTAAGGTATTTAGTCAATTACATTTTCCTCCTTTCTGCTTTGGATTGGTTATCATATCTGGGGAAGCCTTAGCTTTAATCCCGAGAGAGTCTTTCGTGTTAAAAGAAGATTCATTTCCTTTCCCCGCCCCGCCGATGATGACAAAGGCGCCAAGAAGAGTGCTTTAAAAATCCCTCTTCTGGGAGCGTAGATTGACAAAGAGTCTGCCAGTTGACCTTTCAATTACTGCCTGTCTCCTTATCTGTTCCAAATCTTTCGGCGTGATTACTTTTATTTTCATAATAACACTTAGTTTATAGTATTTCTTTCTCTTGAACACCGAATGTCCTTCAGAGCTCACAGTCAATTGCCCGCTTGCGAAATCCAGAGTTTTGTCTGATTCAAGACATCAGGTCTCAAATGAGGTATTGTTTCAACGACAGGTAAGTACTATTGTTGGTGGTAACGTTTGCATAGTCAAGTTTATGGACTTGATTGTTGAAATCGGATAAATGACTACAGTACGCAAACAACGGTAAGCATTGTCCTCCTTACAAACTTAACGGCTACATTTCAGTTATGACGGTGAAACCAATATGATATATATATATATATATATATATATTATTGAATAAGGTTTGCTTCATAAAGTTTTATAGCGCCCAACATTTTCATATATATTACTAATTGCTAGTTTAAATATTTTAAAACTTTCATAAAAAATTTATTTATGTATTCTTATTTTATAAAAGAAAAGTTACATGATTCTTTTCCAATTTGTCATAAAATTACGGGAAAAATTAAAATAGAAAAAATTGAGTATCGGTTTTTATCCATTAACAGCGTGGGAACTGCAACGGCAATCGATTTGTTCGTATTGATAAAAATGGTGAGAAATCGTGGTTCGCTAAAGCATACTAGCATAAAATCAAAAATAACACTAAATAAGGTTGTAGACTCCACTAAAGGAATGGTATGTGCGTGAGGCGTTTTTCTATCTGCGTGATGCACCGATTGATAGATGTTAAAAATATGCTTTAACTGATGCTAATAATTCAGTTAAAAGAAAATAAAGTAAAACTAGGATATCTTGATTGAAGTTGTTGTAAAGAAATAATATCGAGGGAATAACTAGTCTTTCCCGCTGACATGGTGAATGAGGAGAAGAAGGGCAAAATAGTTCGAAGGAAAATTTCTTTCATAATTCTATCAATCTACTGAACTGATTGGTTCTTTTATATTTTATGACAATATCGCTAATTTTGTTCATTAATACATGCAGACCAATCAGATTCCAGACAGCTAAGATTTTTTTTTTCAAATTCATACCGAACTTAGATTCCAATACTCACAAAAATAAAAAATTAATGGCATAGGGATCCAAAGTTACGAGAAATTTGTCCTGGAAATATTTTATTTACGCAGATGCTCTCAATTAGAAATGCTCACTTTAAAAAAGTAAATATTAGCGTGAGATAAAAATCCGTATTTTTTCATACCCGCCGCAAAAACGATGTAAGCTTATAACGTGCCTTTGCTTGAATAATAATTTTACTAAATCTGCAGTACACTGATCAAAGTAAGAAAATATTTTAAGATTTTAATAAATATATAAACAAAAAGTTTCATCCCTAAGGTTTTGGAAATCTTCAGTTGTATTTATAATGATAAAACAGTTAATGACATTTTACTGACTTTTTCTTCATTTTAATTAATAAAAACGTTTCGGAATATTTTCATGCCTTCTTCAGAGAAAATATTTACAGTAAATTTAAACCAAGAAAGATAAAGTTAAACTCAATTTAAAATCTATTCTGAAACTAAATCAAAGTCACCAGAAATAAATAATCATAATGACACAGAAAATCTTTGACTACCAAATAATAAATTTAGTATATCATGATTAAAATAATCGAATAAACCCTTTAAAAATAAAAATTTAAGCTGCTTACAAAACTTCAAGGGTCAAAATGTTGTAAACCAATCATACACATAACAAAACTTACAGTCTAAGTCTTTCTGAATATTTTTCATGATGAAAATATCCGTGTTATACTAAATTTATTGATAATCATTACAAATAATTCTTAATATAATCCATATATAACGCATTGAATATGTGTTCTGCTCTCAATTCTGTCTGTTTGCAGTCAAAAATATCATAATTAATATTACAAAGAGAAATAAATGTTTTCTAAAAAAACTAAAATATCATAATTATTATATTCTACAGACTGGCTTGTGCTCAAGGCAATTAAAACGCAACCTATGTTAAACATAAACTTCTCTCTTGTTGTTTGTAGTTGAAAATACTAAAAATTTGGCAACATTGTAAGTAAGAGCACTTCCTTCCATTTTCGTTAATACGGAACACTTAATGCCTCAAAGATGAAGAGAGCGTGTTGCTTTTACAGGCGCAAACAATTTCTTTTATTGCCCCCAAGGGGATTCTTTTTATGCTTCGCAGCAGCGTTCTCTGTAATTAACATTACAGTCTGCATGGCACAAAAACAGAAAAATGAGAACAATGATAAATTGAACTCTCTTAGTTTGTATCCAGTTTCAGAGAGCTAACATTTTAGTTGTTTACGTTTACAAAATGTTTCTGTTGTTCTGAGAAACTGGTCTATAAATCAACGGAGCACGGACTGACGTAGAGCCGTGAAATGTGACAGAGGGTACTAATACACGAATACTTGTGCAGACTCTAATTTTATTCCTTTAAAATGAAAGAAAAATTATATAAAAATATTCGGAGCTCAAGAATAGTTCATACAGTAATCGCTACACATCTTATAAGGTAAATATTTACTTACAGAAATATAGTGTGATATCAATAACGGTTCTGCGTTCCGCATTAATGCGTAGTGGTTTGTACAAACCAGCAGCGGGTGTCTCAATGCCATACCACATGTAGCTGGAGTCTTAAGAAGTCTTGATGCCATGACATCACGAGTTCATTCACATCTCGACGGGAACTGGATGTAGATTGGTTGTTTCCCGAGTATGTCGTATAACTGAACCAATAACGCCTGAGTTTTTAACATCTGCCAATAATTTCGTTATGTCACAGAAACAAATTAGTTAACACAGACGTAGAAGGGACAACTGTCCTGAAGACAAATCACGATACTAATTCCGGTCACACCTGAAATTATGGCCGTTAGGACTCGTACGCCTTAGCAAACCACGATTTCGCACTACCTCTACCAATTCCAACAAATTGATGGCCAACTGTAGTTTACGCTGTTTTGATGGCTAAATGTGGACTCAGCACGCAAATTTATAATTTATATTTTATTTCGTAAAAAAACTCCATGTACTTGGATGAAACCCGTGTAGTATTAATTTTATTCAAAAAGATTACGTGTACGACCTCCTGTGGTGTAGTGGCTAGCCTCTAGTTGCTGCTTCACAACCCAGGGGTCCCGGGTTCGAATCCTGGCACGGATGTTTGTGTCGTCGTGGTCGCGAGGACCGGGATTAAGGCTGATGGGAAATTGATACACTGACCACGTATTACCACAAATTTGGAATGTGTCACGCAAGATGACAGTCCGCAGCCGCCTCGGTAGGCCTAGGCCCTAAAGATGGCTGTTGAGCCATTGGAAGGAGAAGAAGAATAAGATTACGTGACATGATAAAAGTTATAGGTTTTGATACTTAGCTTTTAACTAGTAATTACAAAAATATTAATTATACAGTATATTTTTTAATGTTTTACAACAAACTGTTTTGAATCTTTAACATTAGACAATCAAAGATGTTATACTTACATTATCCATGATGTGATATCTCATAAGTTTCTAAAACATATCACTTTCACCAGCTTCTCTGAAAGTGAAAAGTTACAAAAAAAATGTATTGTGAAGAACTTATAGCATTATCACTACTTCCAAATAGATTCCAAGTTATTGTTTTTGTAGTAATCAGTCCTAAGACTGCTCTCATTCAACCCTTCATGCTAACATATTTTGTGAAAGCCATTTCATTTTTACATAACACTACACCCCACATACTCCCTAATCTGCTTAGTCTATTCCATCCTTCCCTACCTCTTCTGTTCTTATCCCACACTCTACATTTTAATGATAATTTTACAAGACCCTCATGTCTCAAACCGTGCTCTATTATTCAGTCCCTTCTCTTGGTCAATGTCCTCCATATTGTTCTCTCTTCTCTTATTCTGCCTCGAACATCCATTATTATCCACCCATCTCATTTTCAGATTTCTTCTGTAGTTTCTATTCTTTTCCTTTTTGCAACTCCTACCGTCCACGTCACAGTCCATAAGAACATATTTAGTAATGATTTCCTAAAATTCATTCTTATATTATCCGTAAGCAAATCCTCTTTTTTTCGAAAGCCTTTCTTGCCTGTACTATCCTACTCTTTATGTCAACTATACTTCTACCAACCCTAGTTATGCTGCCCAAGTAGCAGAATTCCTAAAGCTGCTTCAAAATATCGCTTCACAATCTTTGTTATTCCATTAATTCCCATACTACACTCCATTACCTTGATTTTCCGTCTATTAATCCTCATGTTAAACTATTTCTCCAGAACCACGTTCATGCCGTTTATTACAGTTTCCAAGTCTTCTTCTGAATGCATGCTTCCATAACCGCTAAAATACAGGTGTTCATCGTTATGGATCATAATAATTACAATTGGCAACTCTGCAACAGTAAGATGAATGATAATGGTCTAATTTCGTTTTCTGTACCTCTTTTTTAAACCCACTTTAGCCTAGCTTGAAAGTCCTTCTAGCCTTAGAATTTTACTAATTGGAATTTGGCTTTTCACTTCTCCATTCTCCATTCCCTAACATTATGAAGCTTTTACCGACCTAGGATGTATGGTCACTTAACATAACGACGGTAACCCTTTGTCTCGGAACTGGGTGGTCAGCGACTGACCAACAGTACATATTCCAACGATGTGACAAAATTTATATTTAAATTTAAAAAAATTACGTATATTTTAAACTCCAGTGTTGTAGTATGGCATCATTTTCTTGTATCAATTAAAATATTTTTTTATTTAATTTATTTTAGGTCGCGTCAACAATAAAGTAATTAGCTACCAACATAAATGTCATTAGAACAGAAATTACATTGGGGCATGTGAATAGAACATAGAATTGTTAAAAGTTAATTATATTTTTTCATAAATATTGATATTTTTTTTAAATTTAAAGTTCTATTTATTTCTTCTTCCGAAGATGTGATGTCTTTAGGTCCAAACAATCCGATAATATCGGTCCTCTGTTTGTGATACTTGGGGCAGTGGAAGATGATGTGGTCCATGGTTACGTTCATCCTGCACGAGCTACGTTGTGGTGGAAGTTCTCTATAAAAAAAGGAATGAGAAAATTTGGCGTGGTTGGCCCTTAACCTGGTCGGATATAAAATTGTCTTGAGTTTGCAGTGAGTTTAGCTAGATGGTCAGCTACCTCATTTCCTAAAATATTACTGTGGGTAGGGATCCAGCATACGGTAATCTGATGGCTGTTATTAATAGAAATCCAAATATTATTTCTGATATTAACTATCTGGGTGTCCGTCGTTGCCAGGGCATATATTTATATTAGCCCGGAAGATGAATGATATTATTATTATTATTTTCATGGTCAGCACGTCATTTAACTGACATGGAGGCTTTATTTACAATTACCTCCCTGTTGGACACACACCAAGATATTTCGATTGGGGGTTAGCTTAAAATTAAGGAGTGATCACTGACGGTACCTTAGCCCAGTCAATAATTCCACTGCAACATTAAGTAAGCACAGTACTTTAATACAATCAAAACCTCCTGGTGCTTCAGCATATTAAAAAATATCTCTGGCAGTTTACGAAGTCTTTAATCCCGGCACCTTACGGTAATCCAAAATACACTGTAAGGAAGTGAATAATTCTCTGGGCACGATACGGTAGGCATGAATATTCACGGTATTATAAGGGGGTGAATAATGTATAAAATGTAACGTTGTCCTTAATTATGACACAAAGATTTTATGGATCATAGAATCTTATAGAAACTTTAACTCAGAGATAACTGAACGTTCCTTTTTGTTATAAATATTAAAATACTGCCTCGAGAAGTTCATTTATATTGATATCCTGAAAAACATTATAGACTATAGTTATTAGAGAACTACAATAAAATAAAATTACTTGCATTAAATAACTCGGTTATATACATTATATACAGGTCGTCCCATCTGAAACATTCATGTCATTTACCTGCTCTTTAATATACATTTTAGAAAATTAATTTACAATTAAAATTCAATAATGACAAAAAATAACTGATAATTTTTCTCAAAAGGCCACTTCAATGGATTCTGTGATGCCAGGACCCTGAAGAGCAACGACCCTACGAGTTCCGCAGGTCGGAAAATTTAGTTTAACAAAATTATTTAATTAAAGTTAAATAAAATTCTCCCTTAATAACCTGCTGTTTATATTCCAAACACTAATTGTGACAATGGCTACTGTGGTATTTTGTTGGTGGCTTTGAGGGATTTATGGTTTCATGTAGTACTAGTCAAAGTAGCGGCAAAGTTTCTTGAATGTGATGGCCGCTACCACCGCCTTTGAAATCTGGCTGAATACCTCGCCTCTGCTACCGCCAGGTATTTCACGTCCGCTCAACCATATAACTAACATTCTTAAATCTTCACTGTCCTGTCTGAATTCTTCATCTCAGCTCCAACAAATCTATCTTCTAAATTCCTTTAAACACTCGCTTAAAATCTTAACCATACTTTGACAATTGTCTTTCAGAATTCGTTCTCCTAACTTCTCAGACAATTGACAACAACTGCTGTCCACCGCTTATATCCAGAAATTGCATTAACCAACTGGGTTACTTCCTGGTTCTACTTCAACCACTTCTTAACAACAACTATCTACCTCAATCTTTTACGCCAACCTTGAAACCTCTCACCTACCCTCTAGCATGAATTACCCACGACTTGAGCCAATATAAATTCATCTTACGTTGTATAAATTCCTCTCGGGTTTGCAACCGGGTCAAACAGATTATCAGTGACGTTTCAATGGCTTGCTCTGCCATCATCTTCAGTCGTGAAACCTCACGCATCAAGTTAATGAATTTTCTGTGGGGCTTCTTAATAACTCAAAAGGCCACTTCAATGGATGCTGTGATGCCAGAACCCCGCTACCTGAAGAGAAACGACCCCACGAGTTCCGCAGCTCGTAAAATTTAGTTTTACAAAATTATTTAAGTAAAATGAATAAAGGCCCCCTTAATAATTTATTAAACAAATTTACACGACAGTGTTGATGCCTTTCAATATTTATAAATAAATATAATCATACATCATTTTATTATCTAGTTTTATAAACGCCTTTATCGCTAATATATAACACAGTCAGAGAAGAGGATATGATCATAAAACTGTTATAAAAATCATTATGGAAGAAAATATCAACTCAGACATTTTTTGCAAAACCTTTCCTTGACAGCTGTATGAATATACAAAGTGAATTTTATTATATTAAACTCAATAAGCTGTAAATAACAGAACTGGCAAACCATTAATGGATTCTTACTTAAAATTTACCATCTCCAAGCAATCAATTTTGAATATGGGTGTCATTTCTAAATTATATTTCATTGTAAAATTTATTTATTTATGTTAGTTTAGCATCACAGTAAGAGCAATTTAAATATTCGGGACTTTTTGATTACATATGACTAGAACTACATACATAATACATTTTAATTTAATATTGACGTAGTATTATACACATATTTTTTGGAAATGTTCATAATTACTTTCAATAGTTCTTTGTTAGAATTACGATCATACTATTACAATATTGAGTAATTAATGCCAAAGTATAATTGCAAAACTACGAGTGTTATAATACTACAAAAATCAAGTAAATATTATATCATAGTTTTGCTTACTTACTGTAACTGAAATCGGAGGTCATTAACCTGCATATACTACCTTAGTGGAAGTTTAATATAAGCTAACGGTTGGTTAAAAGTGAGACTATAAAATTTACTAAATAAAACTTATTATACTATCTAGGTTTGTTTTTAATTAAATTCTATATTTTCTGCTGAAAAATAAATGTTCCTTACCTTTAATATAGAGAAGGCTTCCTATCAGTCAGTATATTATATAAGTATCCTTTAAATTTTGTGTGCTACCGACGTAGTAGAAATAAGTTCATAATCACCCGAAAGACGATTAATTACAATTAAGCATTTGGAAGTTTCTTTAACGTTTGTAGATTAAAGTGCTAAAATGTAATTACAACCTGAGATAAAAATTCAGAACCAACTGTACAAAAATCATTAAAGGTATAAATTTTAAAGTAGCACAATTAGCACATTGTGGTAAACACTATTCTTAAATTGCATTTGGAATTGAATTATGGACGACTCTGAGCCTTTTCAACATTCACAAGACCTTGTCTGCTGGAAACCTTTTGGGATTTGACGTGAATAAAATTCAATGTTCGCGACTGAAGTCTGCAAGACCTGCAGACTCACAACTTACGTCTATTAAGTTAATGCTCCTCGTTTCAAAGACCAGTATTAATTGAATATTTTCGCAGAATTCCCTTAACGAATTAAGTTTTGCCAAACTCTTTGATTATATTCAGCAGATCCCAGAACTTAAGTTACATTCTGCGCAAAGGAAGTGACCTACACTGATGTTTAATGGAATACGGTGCAATATTATTTGTAACAACTATGGTGGATGGGGAGGTGAGGTTTTACTTCTTATAATTAATTAATTAAGCTCCACAGTTTGGTGGCATTTATAAAAAAATGGTTTAATTTATTAGACATAAGGGAAAAAATTATGAAGGGTTCGAAAGACAAAAGAAAAGATTTAATTTTGAATTTCATAACAATAACATTTCAACAAGAGAATTGAATTAGATGATATACAAATTAAAAACGGCAGAAAAATAAATTAATATTGAGACTCACTAAAATCAGGGCCTCCTGTGGGGTCAACCAAAAGGAAATAACGTAATTTATGGCAAATAGGTCTAGCAATGTAAGCTCTATAAAACCAAAGTTAACGATACCGGCGGAGACTGCAGCTGCATTGTCTGGCTATCTTTTGTTTTAGTCTATTATAGTCTGCTTTAGAGGTTCCGGTTAAGTCGATTCTCGTTGAATGATCTGTCTGTATCGATGACGCATTGGACCAAACCAGCCGAGAGTCCTACAAAAATCTAAATCTGCCGAGGTCTGAAGAACTCCAGTCATATCTCAACAGCGGCTCTCAATTTTGATCAATTTTGATCGCCGGTGGCTCTCAATTTATTTTCTCCGCCTCGAAATCGGTCTTCTCGTAACCTCGCAGATTCTCAAAAATTCTGTACCTCATTTCCAGTAGCCAATCGGCTGCAATTTTCAATAGCAACCATTGGCTTGTATGTGATCAATTGCAGTCCATAAGAACATTTTTAGTCGCAAGCGTAGTCGGATGCTGTCGCACATATGTTTTGTATTAGTTCCGAACAGTGACCGATTCTTAATTTTCCCCGCATTGCTTCCAGCTTGACAAAAGCACAGCCTTCTACAATTTGGGATTGATGGCATTCTTTCTTAGTAAAATGTCATTATGCTATGTGCGAAGTAAAGTGTGTAAGCGCTGCCCACCCACATACAAAAATGCGTCGCAACTCTTTAGACTTTTCACTTCGCGTGCTTTTAATACATTACATATTTTTAATGTGATACCCGCTAATAAATAACTTTAAGTTTTCACATACCGAGCTACCTTTATCTATTTTAGGAGGTATATTTATTGTGGTCGAAGACCTAGAGCATACGGTAAGATCCCATTGGATCAATCAGCCAGCTGCCTCCTAAAAATGGTAGACACGGAGAAGGGAATACTGCTACCCTTCGGAAGGGCGTGAGAAGAGTACCCATTAGCCCACTCTACTTTATACAGGTATTATAGAGGTTTTCCTGCATCTCTTTCGGGTATTATAATTAAACTATAGCCCTGGGGCCCTAGTCAACCATTGGCTGCCTTCCTCTTCCTTCCACCACCACCCCTTTTTACAATTCCCTTCCTATGACATTAAAGGAGTGGTGTCCGTTTCAATACCACATCATATAGGACGCAGCCCAAATGTAAGTTAAGAATTAACTAACATAATTTTGAATATAAATTAATTGTCATCGGCATAACAAAAAGAAATATTATACTTGGAGCAAACTAAACGTGCTCTTGAATATATATTGAAACTATAAAAGAAAAAACACAAATGTTTTTATCATACCGTTACCATTAAACACAAATTAGAAGAAAACCATTACTTTTGGGGACTTAAATTTGAAATTTAATATTTTTAACAACATTTATGGAAATATAATTATAATGTTATTTATTGGTCGCAAACAACGTTCTCCCTTCTTGATGTAACCTAAAATAAATCAAATAGAAAAATTATTGATTAAAACAAATTTAATGACACTGACTTCACATTAAAATTGAGTAATACTTATAATCCATTATTTTTCAACTTTCGGTATATTTCTTAAATACTCGTACATTACTTATTGTTTTTTATACGAATCTTTCATTCTAATGTGGAAAATAAATAGTGGAATAACAAAGAGATTAAGAAGTGATATTTTGAAGGAATAAAAGGAATTCTGCTACTTGGGCAGCATAATAACTAAGAATGGTAAAAATATAGGAGTCATAAAGAGTAGCAAAGCAAAGACAAGGAAGGCTTTCGCAAAAAAGAGGAATTTAATATAAGTATGAATATTAGTTAATCATTAATTACTAAAAAGGTTTGTATGGAGTGTACCGATATATGGGTGTGAACGTGGACGATAGGAGTTGCAGACAGAAAAAGAATAGAAGCTTGCGCAATGTGGTGCTATAGAAGAATGCAGAAAATCAGATAGTATGATAGAGTTAGTATCCAGGAAGTTCTGAGCAGAATAGGGAAGAGAGACCAATGTGGAGAACTTTGACCAAGAGACGGGATAGATTAATATTCCACGTTTTGAGACATGAGGGTTTCTTAAAGTTAACATTAGCATAACAGAAGAGGGAGGCCAAGAATTGAAATCGATAAGGAGATTAGGAAGGGTGTGGGATGTTGTAGTTATGTAGATACCGGAAGGCTTGCGTATAATTGGTTAGCATGGAGGGTTGCATCAGACCAGTTTTAGAAATGAATAACACAACAAAAATTCTTGTTTTATTAGTATTTTATATATATTGTTATAAATTTATAATGTTAATAAAACATTAGAATTTATTATTTATATTTAAAGAATGTTGAAAATTTATGTTTTGGTTTTAAATATTATATTGATTTACGCTTTTCTGTTCCTTAGAGTATTTAAGATACACGATTATTTTAGTATGTCATATTAGACGAAATTATAAAAAGAGAACGAATTATTTATAAACGTTTATTTTAAATACGATACTACATTGTTTGTTCTTAACCAACTTTGGCAAAATTTATTGTTCTGGTGATATATTTTGTTTTAAATTAAGTGACATAGTAAGTCAATTTAACTCATATCATTGAAGTATTAATTTGTAATAGAATGATAATTCACAAAGCCTCACCGCCGTGTGTATCGAAAAATCGATCTTTGTAACTACGAAACCCCATTGGTTGAGGCAAGCACGTGGTATTTAAATATTTCATTGTCTTCGTGGGTCTCGATTTCCACGCTAGCGTATTTACGGAAATTTCCAGGTCATATCCCTACGTGCCGGAATGCCATTCCTGTGGATCAGTAGCGGCCTAGGGTCTGGACACACTGACGCAAATTCTGGTTCCCAATCATGGTTAACTTATATGAAGATATACTTAAATATCAACTATCGCCCAAAAACGTGAACCTGGGAGCTTAGAGTACGTCCGTACGTGGCGTTTTAATTATTAACGTTCTATAGATTGCGAAATTCTAGAGGTCATATCAATCATCCTACCCATTGTGTTTAATTCATGGCGGTATTCCAGTGGCCGGGAATTACAAGGAAGAAATTACGTTCTGACTTTTGAGGTAGCCTGCGCTTTCCAGGTAATTCGTTATTTCCACGCCATAGCACCCGTGAATGGGCTTCTCACCCATGAAATATAATCCGGTCTGTTTAAATCATTTTCAGCACCAATGTTGTTAAGAAAGGTGAAATCAGAGAATTTCTACTCAGGCACATCTTAGTCTTCAGTCTGAGAATAGGGCAAGAATCGGTTTAGAGAGCAAGTCACGAGAGTTTTCATACGGTGTAAAATATACTGCATCAGTATCAAAGAGCTGAAGTGTATTACATAAATCAATGAAAAAGGCAATCGTAATAAATTTGAAGAGAAAAAATTGATGAAATACTCCTTTTTCTTCAATTTTAGCCTCAATAAATACTAATTACAACTGCTGTATTACTGCCAAAAACTGAAATTCTTGCACGGCAAAAGCAAATTTTAATAATAATACGTTTTTTAATATATTTAACATCCAACTGCTTTGAAAGTTTGTAATCTCATTCATGGTAACGGGAAAATAAGCACACACAGAAAACATAATTCAGATATACTTTGTGTCGTTTGAAAGTGAATTTCTGATTGTAAATTATTGATGGTTACATTCATGTAGTATCCTACTTTACACGGAATTGCAAGAGTCACTGTAAATGATAGTAGCACGTAAAAGAAGAAAAACTAATTTTTAAAAATATGAAATGTATTTATATGTTTCCAAAATATTAAATATCATATCAAACATTTTAGAACACAAAAGACCTTAAAAATAATTAAATTATTTTGAGAATCAAGTGCTTTTAATATATAATTAATGAAATAGCTCTCAACAGAATGGAAAAACAGTAATATTTCTTTGAAGATTGAAAGGTACCAGCTTTATAAACAACCTTGGGGTGTGCTATTAATTTGTTATTGATCGATCAATATTTGATGAAACACAAATATTGACTTGCCCATGTTTATTTACCTAACACAAAGACGTATTCGGAATCAGAACAGAACATAAATTATACACTGATGTTACGTTTGGGAAAACAAAATATTTATTCAAGAACAGAAGAAGTGCTTTTAATTCTATGAAAATCAATCTAAGGAACAGAATGAAAAATTGTCGACCGTACCTGTAATATATCCGGATAGATAGATGGAGAAAGCTCGTACCTGACGCGGATTTAACTCGGTTTTGCAAAGATGGATAAGAGCGCAATGTAACAAGGGGAGGTGTCGGATTCGATTCCCGGTGTGATCGATATTTTTCCATTCTCTTCGCTTAATTCAAATGTAGTATTTTTCCAGTATTAATAATAATTGGCTATACATGTAAAATTTAGTAATAAATTTATGTGATGGTGTATTTGGTTTGTTAGCCGTCTGTTGACAATTCGATCTCTAATTCCTTTGGTGAAACTAGAAAATGGAATAAATCTCTGGCGATAAATGATGTTTGGAATTATTAAATGGATTAACCTAACGTAATCCTTATATAAACAGTTTTCTCAAGCAGCTAATAACAGTTCAGATTATAACAGTTACGGGAAATATCGGACATTTCTTATAACCTATCGAGTAGTGGAAGTAAACTGTAGGGTAGTTTTAGTTGTTATTCGAACCAGTACCTTTAAGTCAACTATTTTCCTGTCAAATAATGATTAATATAATAACGTATAGCAAAATTTCCATTTTAAAATCAGAATACGAGGATTATTCATTTCCGTTACAATGGAATAACTGACAACCGTCCATTCCGAATCTCTTTGTGGGAAACTTAATTTTATTTTGTCTTGTGTTACTCAGTTATTTTCAAACGTTTAGACATTATCAAGCAATTACAAAAGTAGTATTCTCAGTCGATAATAATTATAATAATTGTCTTTATTAAACAAACTGTTAGATCGCAAAGCCTAAAATAAATGTTTTAGTGATGAAGGGAATAAAATTTAATGATTTATATTTATTGTTGTTTACATTAGTGCTATATATATTGTTGTTGTTTTATAAATGTCTGGTCGCTATTTAAATGGTATTTACATTTATTCCAACTTATTTCCTCGTTCAGACTTATTCCTTCTGACATTTCAATGCCTATTCTTTCTCTCTTTAATAATGACATTATTACATGAAACCAATTAACGAAAAAGCAATCTAAATTTAAACATGCGCTTCATTCCTTGTCCATTAACTGCTTTCAGAACATCGTATAAACAAATCTGATCCAAATTAAATTGTAACATGTAATAACCATGAATGAAACAACGCGGGTATATTTTCATTAAAGTTAGTGAATATGTAACAGTTATTAAGATATCTGTTCCGAATTCGTCTGTTTCAAATTACACATAATATGTATAAGAATTATACTTTCTTGTATAATTACATATAATAACTCTGAGTGACGCACGTTGTGAACTCTAGGTCAGAAAAACCGCGTTTCAGAGAGAAAACTTCATACCAGTTTTCCATACTAAAAATTACGTTATATTTTTTCATTTATTTACATAATTTGAGGTTAGTGAAGTACGTCGAAGTAGTTACTTAATATCTCTCTAGCATATGATAAGTTATAGATTTCCATAAAGTATAATAACATACTTATTATTTTGAGACATAGAGATAAACAACAACCGTTTGCTTCCATATCACCTAGCAGTTAAAATTCAATAGATTCTAGAGCTATCTAATAGAGGATCCGGTAGAAAGAAAGATTTTTTTGGAGGGGGGGTAACAGGTTACATGAGGGTGATCCTTAAGCAGGCAACTCCCCTTTAATAGCATAGGAAGGGCCTTGAAAAGGGGGGATGTGGAAGGTAGAGCAAGGTAGCCCAGGGTTGACTAAGGCCAACAGGCTATAGTGTAAGGATCCTACCCGGTGTTTCACCTTAAGGTGATGCAGGGAAAAACCCTAGAAAACCTGCATCAGGGAGGTCCGGCTAGTGGGTGCTACTCCTGCGCCCTTCTGATGACGGGAGGAAGACTGGATTGCTGTGGGAACGCAACAAACCCGCCTCCGTGTCTTGATCAGTATAGAGAGGCAGTTGGCCGACTGGTCCAATAGGATCAGCGAACAACTCTTACGTGCGAGCATTTTTATCCAAACACCAACAGTCATTAGCTTTACTTTTTATGACAGAATCGTTGTTTTATGCCACCTAGTCTCATCCGTATATCTCTTAGTTGTCTCTCTCTCAACTTCAGTTTGTTATGCAGCGTCAGACCCAATTTTGTAACACATTCACTCGCTTACTGTTCAATTAAGGAAGTTTATTTTTTTAAAGTAGTTGTGAAGGAGTGTAACGTTTTTCCACTGCTGTATCATTCAGTATGCCGTTGATTTATGCGTATATGTTTGATAATATTCATGGGCAAGATCTATCTTCGAAGCGTAACAACTAAAGTTTTGCTTTCTGAATTGAATATGGACTCAAAGTATTTGTTTACATAATATATGTTTCATTCTTAAGTTAATGAATATTTTTCTGCAATTTTACTATATTAAGTTGCATAAATTTGTTTTGGTTTTCTCTCGTGTTTCAATGCAACCAGTTTTCTGCCGTTTGTGCTGATTCATACAGCTTCTGTTTAATCACATTGTCCAGGAAAAGTCATTTATATTTATCATCCAACAGCCTAAAATTGTTTTATGATCGTCTTAGCGTCTGGAACGAGCCGTTTCTCTGCTTTCCGTTATAGTTTGTGTTGATATTAATACGTCGTGTCGCCACCACATTGTCCTCGGAGAAACGTTTTGATTTATCATCGGCGGCAGAATAAGCTGTCTTCCTGGGGAATATTGCGTGACAAATAGAACGTGTTGATATTGTCTGCGTCCTTGTTAAGACTGAGAGCTGGTAATTGCTTCGCTGGGGCCGGAGGCGGCAAGGGAAACCTAACTTAGCAACAAGTGCGGTTACGACCAGCGAACTCCGCCTCCGTAGACAGCCGCTCGCTCGCTCGCTTCATCCCGCCGCCTTATAAGCTTCGCCATTAAATGGGAACTAGCTTAATCTTGAAATACTTATACGTCTAATGTTGAAGTCTTAAAGTGGTTTGCTCCCAAGAATTAAGGGATATAATTGCCAAGTTTCTTGAAGAGTTGGTTGGTTGCGAAGGAAGCTCGAGGCATCTGTATCTCCCTCGAATTCACGAAACCGTGTAAACCGCGCACTTTGCAAACTCGCGTGTTGTTTACTTCTCCAATTAACCGTGTGATGCAACTATAAAATAACTACACCGGCAGACGGTTCGCCGGCGCCCTCATTATTCGTCTAAGAGTTCAGAGCCGTTCTACAAAGTTTATGCTAGAAACAACTTAATTAAATAAATTTTGATCTCATACCGGTAGCATTTACGAATATATAATAAATAATGGTGGTTCACTTCAAACAACCATTAACAGAAGAGAACGATAATATTTTAACCAATAACATAACAAAACAGATTCAATTCAATTTATTTGATCCAAAACTCTCAAAGTCAAATTTCTAATTTTACAATAAATAAATATTAGCTACATAACAGTTAGATATGTAGGAATATAGAAGACACAGAACAATTAGATTTTGTTATTATTTTAAATGGGTTTGTAAGAAAAGTGGAACTCAAGTACTCATGTCTGGAATAGAATTAATTAATTAATTTATTGATACTACAATTGAGATACACTCGGTGGCAGTTACAAAAAATAAGCCTTAAATAAGGAATGTGAATTGTTACAAATAATAATATAAGCAAACAGTTTTCTTATTCATATAAAAACTTTTATCGTGATGATTATTAGTTGGTAGAGTAAAACAAACATAGTAAATCGTAAATTACATCTTAAAGAAAAAAGATAAAAAGTACCTAATGTTCAGATGTTTTATCGTCGCAGTACAATTCACTTATCTTGCACTTCACGATCACTTACACTTCCTAATTCTTCCCTGAATAACGTTGCTTTTGGGATGAAACTTCTGCAGATAAATTGTTCCAATACCTTATAGTCCGATTTAAAAATGAGCTTTTCCCAAGATCAGTTTTAAAGCTGCTCTGCCCAATTTTACTTCTAAAAGCCCTAAATCTTAGGGACTTCACTTTAATTTCTGAGTTATTTATTGTAAACTACCAATATAACTCAGTCCAGTTTGACATATTTTGATACTTTGCTTGGTTATATATCTACTTTGGATGAACGTGTGCTATGTGAGTGTGTATCTTTGTTTAGGTTGAACAATTGAATATATTTGTTGACAAAACAGGTTGCCTCAATTAAATGTCTATACATATATATTGTGACGTTTTTATTGGCGCGATATGTTGAATCCTACCGGAATAGTACATGGGCGCCACCTACGTTTTACGTAGGACAATTTTACTATGGGAACACACTCGGGTTCAGGACTGAGAGCATGAATCAGGGGAGTGACGTCACCTGTTCCAGAATCATACAAATTATCGAAATTAAACAAATTTAAGTGAATGTAAGTATAACCACGGCAGCTTTACTTCATCACTCTTGGAAAACAAAATGTGTTACCTATATCTAAACTTAAATCTATTTACATGTAGGGAGCTCCTTGATACTGCCAGCTTATCCTTGAAGAGGATTCAATGACATAATTTACAGTCAAAATACAAATTTTAGGCAATTATTTTGCCACAGAGTCAGTGTGTCACGCAAGGGAGGGAAGGATCCAACTGAAGTGAATTTCACACGTTACCAGTCGGGTGTCACTCGTTGCGTTGGCTGTTGACTGCCTGAAGATGACGATCTGGAACCTGGCGGGATAATTAACTTCTTTGCAGCAGCAGCAGCTAGTTCCTTCCTTCTTTCACAGACTCCTCCCCGCACAGTGTGCAAAACCAACAACTTCAACGATGCAACATTCGTCTTCCACGATGCACCAATAGTCAAAATCACACAAATATTCGAGCATTACAAAGATATTTAACATCACTTGTAAACGAAATTGGAAATAAAACTATTTACATGTGTCATCTAACAAAGTGAGGTAGGGTTTCTCGATTACAATATATATATATATATATATATATATATATATATATATATATATATATTGTAGCCGATCCGTCTTACTCTGTATTCGATGATTTCTTATTCCTTTAGGATGCCAGGTATTTTCATAAAAAACACCAAAAATTGATTTTAATAATTTTTAATTTCAATCAGAGCATGAAAAAAAATTATATCTGCAGGGCGTGGTCATTCTCTCGTCGTCCCGCCGACACAACCTGCTTCTCCCATCACCCCATGACGACTCCCAACGTCTCGCCAGACCACATTGTTGGCCCGGGTTGCGTCAGTTCCTCAACAATTGCAACTCGCAAGCTGGCCTGCATTGTTCATCGTAACTTTTCATGTTACATTTTCCCCGCCCCCAATGAATTTAAAAAATTGTACAATTTTTTAATATGACACTCACTGAACCACAGTCGTAAACAATTTGACTGACCAACGCCCTTAATCAAAATTACAAAATATTTACAAAAATTCACTTAGAACTAATTACAATTTTCTTTGACATATTCACTTCTTCAAGTAAAATACAATTCACGGTCATCAAAATTAAATCATAAACAAACCCTTAACTTTAATTACAATAATAAACTTCAAACATAACCAATTTATCTAAAATCTTTGACATTAGTAAAAATACGGTATCCGGTTTACCCCCCTGGATTCCAAGGAAATCCCCAATCATCACAACTATTTAACACATACAAATTTTCTTCTACTCTGTTGTTACCATAGGTTGAATATTTTTGAGAGATGGAAACAAATTTTCTGCCAAACATTAAGTTTCGCTTAATTTTACGACAACCTTTTCTCCCAAGTAATTTTTACTTGTACATTTGCAAAACCTTTAATTACATCATTTTTGTTGAGTACCATGATCAGCTGTTCTCGCAGTCCCTTAATCTGCTTATTCACTGCGTTCACATTACATTCATATCTACCAACTTTCATCTGACGCATTAACTGTTTACAATTTTTCTTAAACTTATCCGCAGATACACCAATTAATTTTAACAGCCTTCCACCACTCTCAAAATTATGATTAACATAAGTTACAACTTCCTTAACTTTACACCCACGTTTAACAATTCACATTTTCTTTCTCTTAACATTTCCTCCCAAACATTGTTTCCTCTGTGTTGTTCGGGGGGATTTTCTTTCTATTTCGCCGTTTACGGCAATGAGCACAATTTTGTATACAGAAAGGTTTCATTGCCACATCTGTATCCTTTACCTTTACATTCTCTTTGACACTCTTAGCACATGCATGCTTAGCTAGCTTAAAATCACTGCGTATTCCATTAACCTTAAAATCTACCACACTTTTTAATTCTACCATATTTTCTATCTGCTTAACACTACTATTTACACATTCTTCCTTATATACACCTTCCTGCATGATCAGCTGATGGGGGTCGTGGCAGTTATCGCGTGATTAACCCCCTTTTTTACACCGTGCATTAATTCTTTCCCCTGTACTTTCTAATGTTTCATTTACGCTTTCTAAACTAGACTTCAAATCTATCTGCATTTCCTTAATACTATTAACTATGTCATCAAGAAATTCCTTTTTTCATCAAATTTCTTATTAATTAACAGGGAAAATTGCTTGAGCATATAGTCCTCTGCCTTCTCAGCTACCCTTTCACACGTAATACCCTCCTGCACTTCTTCCATTTTTAAAACGCTACAGAACACACAAACCGCAACCAAAATATTACGCAAAATACATTTATTTGCCACCAACTTGTGGACCCTGTCTTCTTACTCGTACTTCACTTCTCCATACACACCGTACTCTGCTTTTTTACACAGACACACACACACCTCTCGAAGATATCCACGCAGCGGTCACTGGAACACTTGACCCCTCAGCTATGCTATGCGTAGATCAGCTCTCCTTCCACAGCGTTCCTTCTGCAGCGCCTCCACTTCACTCGATTAATTCTCGGGTACCCATTCGTCGTCCTCCACACCTTCAGTCTTCGTAACCTCACAAAACTTAGATGTTCTGAGCCTCACAGATGTCTCGCCACTGTTCGTTGTTCTAGGCCACTCGATGGCTCGCCGAATGTAGCATATTAATTCTCCACTGTTCAATGTCCGTCAGCACATTCACCAAACTCCTGCCATGTTCGTTGTTCGATGCCCCAACGTTGCGGCGTCAAATGTAGCAGAAATGTCGTTCCTCCGTATTCGAGGATTTCTTAATTCCTTTAGGGCGCCAGGTATTTTTCATAAAAAAACACCAAAAATTGATTTTAATAGTTTTAATTTCAATCAGAGCATGAAAAAAAATTATATCTGCAGGGCGTGGTCATTCTCTCGTCGTCCCGCCGACACAACCTGCTTCTCCCATCACCCCATGACGACTCCCAACGTCTCGCCAGACCACATTGTTGGCCCTGGTTGCGTCAGTTCCTCAACAATTGCAACTCGCAAGCTGGCCTGCATTGTTCATCGTAACTTTTCATGTTACAATATATATATATATATATATATATATATATATATATATATATATATATATAGTGGACTGGAAGTATTTTAAATTCTTTAAATAATGACCTGGTTGGAGTTGACCGGAGAACACCTTTTATGATTCCGGAGAACACCTTTTATGATTTCTATTAACTTTGCGTGTTGCAATTATAGAGCGGGAAAAGCCCAAAATGAAATTCTAAGGGCTAAGATTGAAAAGGTCATATTATACTTCTCTTAAAGTAGTATTCTAAATCCGTAGCATATTTACGGAGTTTATTAAGTACTAGCAAAGCTTCGTTCACGTGGAAGTAGCTCTTTTTATTTTGCCGTAAAAATGAATGTGTGGTATCATTTATTTATGATCGCTTCACGGCAAACCATATAACTCGTAGTTGGTTTTCAACACTCCCCGCTTTCACACGTTTGTTACAATAGATGGAGTGAGAATTCTCGTCTTCCCCTTTCTCATGCTGCTAAAATTACGCTTATAATAGCACAGTAAGTGGGATGAATAGTATAGGAACGCCAAACAGGGTATTTAACTCTCAATTGGTTTTTTCACTGCCTTTCGCGTGGCAATTCAATGGATTTATAAATATTTACATTAATACTGAAGTGAAGAAGAAAGGTATTTGTGATATTTTTCGTGATTGGGAGAAGTTTCCCATAAAACTTAGTATTAAATTCACGGCTTCATTTTCTGATAAGTTCATAACTTTTTTTATTTATAATCATTTTTACCACATACAATTCATGGGATATGAGTATAATAAGCCGTTAAACATTATAGAGTCGTAACTATTTCTCCAATAAAATTAATCCCTACCCTTCACTTTGAAACAAATCGTCATAAATTGCGAAAAAACGTTATCCGAATCATAGATTTTACTTACTTCTAATATATTCTCTTTACCTAATGGAAACCGAATAAACATTTTCCTCTCCTTATTCTATCCGAGAAAATTATGACTTTCAATAGATTTTAATGAACTGTTTCGGAGCTAAAATATAATGAATAATGGAATTATTTTAATATATGAGTTATTAAATTTTATAAAATGAAATACAATATCGGTTGGTAATAATAAATTACAAACAAATAACTACACTCTCTCAAAGCAGAGGCAATCTAAATCTCAAATCAGTGATTGAATTCAAATATTAGAATGTTTCGGATTAAAAATTGTTTAGCCAATTCAATAAAATAGATTCATACTAAAAATAATAAGGGACGGAATACGTCAAACAGTATTTTGCGAAGACATATCGTTTAATTAAGCGTAATGTCTCCAATGAAAATGGAGAAAAATAACGAAACAGAAACGATATGATAAGACACGGAAAGTGTAAACTCAATTGACCAGCTAATCTTTGAAGACCAACGGTTTTACTGCCACGGACCTTCCCGTCGCAGAGATACAGCAACCTCAGGTTATAGCTTATAATCGCTGTAATAAACTTTAAGGTGGTGGTTAGTTAGTCGCGTGGGTGAGTGGCTACGAGAAACAGCAGTTTCCACAGAGCGTTCATGTTAATGACTCATAATATTGACAGCGAAGAGCACCGCTAAATGGGTCTCCCCAGTTTAATTTACGTTTGTGGGTTCTATTTAGCGTTTTTATTAGAATTGCTAAATTCACAACACTGCTAATGGACGTCGAATTTAAATAGGCTATTATAGCCTACATTCCCATTTTAAATTTTTGGGACATTAAATGACAACCCTTCGATTAATTTTCATTTTATAATTTTAATAATTAATCATTCATCATTATGTTACTTTATTCCACAAATATATTCACTATCCGAGTTTTCATTATTGTTTATTGTATTTACCATTACTGTCCCATTGATTTAATTCTTGTTTTATTAATCCACGTAATCTGCTGAAAATTTGCAAAGTTTCATTTGTGAAAAAAATTCTCTACATGTTTCACTTTTATCCTCTACAGTTCTCTTTAGGATTTAATTTAATTTTTGAGGGACACTGAACTTGGCAAAACTTTGTCATGATATATCATTAAACAAGAAATGTATTATCATTCTGAGAATCTTATTTATGTTTTCAAAATTTTGTGCGCCTATTGTTATCATGTGAATTTTATCGTAAAACTCAGTAATCTCATAATTAATTATATTTATAATGATACTAATGATGTATTCGAAACTCTATTTCAAATAAGTAGATTGTTTTACCTTCTTACGATCATCTTTATAATAAATTTAAAATGTTGTTTAAGAAATTCGATATCTCAATAATATTTAAATCTGTTAATTCTTTTCCTTACTTTTTATAACATACAAAGATGCTCTCAATACTTTTGATGGCCATTGTGTTGTTTTCTTACTAATACATTGGCCTGAGTTAACGATCTTTGGAAATTAGAATTAAGAAGGCTGAAGATAACCTACATTTTTCTTCTTGAAAACATTCACCTATTATTAATAAAAATTGTCTGAAACCAAATCATTCGTTTAATTTTGATAATGCTATTATTTTAGATTAGTAAACTTCTAAAATATTAGATATTAAATCCAATAAATTTTATTTTGGTATAAGCTATGACACTTCTCAATTAAATTATCTATATGACAGTTCATTAAAATGTCTTTCTTAGTTTCATTTTATGGATATTCTTTTATTGTCACTGTCTTTGTTATTATTACTTCAGCCTGTTATAAATATTGTCTGTTATACGGGTCGTTAACTCTACCCCTACTTGATCATTGTTTACTAAGTAAAATCATTTAATATACAACTATAGTAAGAGCTAATTTATATGGAATAGTAAATCATAGTAAACTGATTAACAAGAAGAAACATTGAAGGCTTTCCCGGTGAATTTAATGAAAAAATGTTCTCGGGCTTATACCCGGGTAATTTCGAAGATCAGCGACGTATCAACGGTTTTTACTGCAATTGTCTTCAGCCTGAAAGACGATGGCAGTGAAAGCCGACGAAACGTCGCTGCTCCTCTAAATTACCCGGTTGGAAACCCGAGAAGCATTTCTTCAAGAACGAAAATTGTATAATTTCTTAGAGAAACATTGCATTTATTAGATTTTAATTTAATTTATAGCTGTAATAAAATGTGTTGTAAAATATAGATGAGAAAACTGTGTAACTGTTTTATCTCTAAGACGTTTCTGGTTACTGACGAAGATAAAAATGTAAACAGTAGCATTAACAGAGAATTTGATAGCAATTCTGTAAAAAACTCTTTAAATAAATAGAAGCTAATTTCAGACACTAACGATAAGAACATATTCATTGATTATGTTCTTCTAGAAGTATTTTATTATTAGCCTGAACTCGAGCCTTTCTGCGAGGTAAAATATGTATTTTTTTTAAATTAAGACACCACATCCGAATTCAGTTTTTACCTCTTACATGTAAAGTCTAAACAAATTGCGACATTTTAGAAATTTATAAAAACATGTTAGAGTCTAATACGTATGATTATAATTGTTTCTGAAGTTTGCTACTGAATTTGAAGTCGTGGAAACCCCTGAAAATCTTCAGCTTTTTTGATGAGATCACTGAAACAACAAACTTCATGTATGTGTTTCTTATTATCACAGACATTTCTATATACCTCTTGAATTAAAATATATATTGAATAAAAATAAAAGCTGTTAGTGTCATCATCATCCATCCCCACGTTGTCAAATTATAAGATGGCTGATTTGGAAATGTTCCAATTTTACGACACTTACTGAAAACTGTGTAATATTACCCGCCACGATCCTCGGGATTATTTGAAATTATTTTAAATTGTGTATTAGAAGACGTTCACAAATTATCAATTCCTGTTCTTTTTCATCATCTTGGCGTACGTATTCATACCTTTAACTAAAGGAACTATTTTAACATTATTAAATTCATTAACACTGCTTTACATAGAAAGAAGGAAACCTAATTGTATTTAATACGTTCATGACTACCAGTTACTTTTCCTGGGGGGAGGAGAAAGGAGAGTAGCAGGCTATACGATGGTGATCCTGAAACATTGAAAAGGGGGAATGTGGAAGGTAGAGCAATGTAGCCAAGGGTTGACTAGGCAACCAGAGAGAGAACTAGGCATCTTGACAGGTAAGCTCAATCATTATGGGGAGGAGAAAACCGAGAGAAACAAACTTCGACTACTTAGTGTGCAAATGCAAGGAAATTCTGGCAAGATTAAACTTTCGTGTTTTAGGGTGACAAGTTACATGAATAAATTGACTATGACAGAGCGAGAAAGTGTACGAATCATTTAAGCGAAACGAAATGATTTTCATTTATTTTGTTGTCTTCATTTCTAATAGTTTCTGCAAGTATTACTAGTTTCACAGAGCAATGGTAAATAAAATGTAAAGACTGGCAAATTGTGTTTGCTAGAATTCTTATCCGTAACGTAACGATCTCAACTTTTATTAACGTAGTGCACTTTGTATCCCAGAAATCGTTGAAAGCTCAGCCATTCTATTTTATGGTACAAGGTCCAAGTCAAATTAAAAGTGTTGACCTAACGCCATATCCCCGAAATCTCATCTGCGTATGAGAATGAATGATGAAATTAATTAACAACAAAAGTTAATCATCGTAAAAGCAGGGCAAAGAGAATATGACGGTCGATGTTTCAGTGAAAGAACCCCCTTTAATGTAATAAAAGCATTCCCTTCTCCGTGTCTCCGTCAGTCCAGAACTTGAATCTTATTAATAGCACTTTCCGTGAAGTTTGATTTGATGCTTATGCTGATGATAAATAATTGATATTGCTATTCGTAATTTTTTCTATTTCATTAAATACCCTAAGCTAGTTAATTCACGGCATATACTTATTATTAATAATTTATTTTCTTTAATAAGCATTATTCGTTGTTTATCTTTCTCCTTAGATCCGTATATCAATTTCAGCCATTCCTAATAATAGCCCAAAGTATAGATGATTCAAATTTACAAATTGAAATAATTCAAATCTTGAATTTAAATCATAAATTAAAATGAATAAAATCTTAAAATTTCAATCGTATAACTTCTTTAAATGTGACTATCTCATCGTTAATCACGTGTTGAGAAAGAGATTACTGTTGAATTAAATACTGCAGCGGGGTAATATAAAATAATCAACGGGCAAGTCCGGCACCCACCCAAATAAGTATATATATATATATATATATATATATATATTGATTTTGTCTTGGAAAGATATTTTCATTGCAGGACCAGTGTAATAATTAATTTTATCATTTATAACAGACTACTGGTAAATTTTGTCTATCTGTAAATTGAATCTAAATAGATTCGTTTTATAAACAAGTCAAATTACTGAGAATGAATGCAACTTTTCATATTACTCTGAGAATGTTAATGCTAAAAATTAATTATATAATTACATGTCTACAATTCACTCGTACAAAATTATGTTGAAGATGTGAAAATGTTAAGAGGAAACAATTGCCACAGTAGAAAATCAAATAGGTAAGCTTCGTCGGATGAGGACAAGGATTTGTCTTTTACGGAACCATCCTACATCATAAATGAAGCGTTAACAAAAAATTCTACATTATTTTTACAGTTACAAAATGTATTCTTCGAACCTTATCTATTTAAAAATTTGTTTTATAGGAATTTCAGTCACATTTGCCCTCGAACTGACGTATGTCTACGGTGGCAAACAAGCTTTTGTCTACATCTCTGAAATTGACCGACTGGTTTATATCTTCTTCATAAGACTCTCATTTCTCTTTTCTACGTTATTTTCTGCGCGAAACAGTTTTCTGTCCCCCAGTACATGCAATCCAATTCACCCAATTTTTCAAATAATTTTCAATATTAACAACCTAAATGTTAAAATTTCAGGCCAAGAACCGTATTCTGCAATACATTTGCTACCAAATGTTTCATCATTTTTTTCAAACCTTATTAATTTTAAAAAATTATATATAATGTGTATTAAAGATGCTTTGTTGTTACATAATAACGAAGTTTCCGATGTTTCAAAGAGAGAAATCGGGGTAATAATTAATTTCTTGAATTATTGACAAGTATCCTCAATATAACAATGAAACCAGGAAACAGAACAATGTTTTAGGAACTTAAAAATAGAACTGTTAAGGGCGGAAACGTGAACAAAACTAAACCACCGAGGACACAAATTACCTTTTCATGTCTTATTACGGCTGGACTGTACTGTACAGTGCAGTGTATAAATAGAATAGGAGGAAAATTTCCAAACGAACCTAATAACCGAGGATGCTGAAATTTGTAAGCACTTTGATGTGAATAGGAAGGTAAAAAATATGGGCACGCTGAATGACCGTATCAAGTAAACTCAAATACATGAATGAAAACTTGAAAAAGAAGCATCATACAGGTATTAATTATTTGAATTAGCTTGTATCCAACGCATGAATACCCCCTCATTTGAGTTTTGCAATTACTCCCGTCTAGCAAGTAATGGAATTGTTGCATGCAAGCAGAAGAAGAAAAAAAGTCATGGAAACCACAAGTTTCTGTGCGGCAGCCTCATATCTGCTCATCCTCTGCTTCTGTCTTTTCTTTGTTAAGCTCTCTGCACGCTGGCGATTCGGCTTTGTTTCAGACTGTAATTACTTACTTCGTGAAAGGGAGATGAAGGCCTCAAAGCAGCACGCAATTTAAAATATATAAGGCGTTCCACTGCGGCATCATATTATAACACTTTCATTAGCCCTCCAAGAGACCAAGAGACCGTGTGCTGCCTAGATAAGAATTAAAGCTTTTTTCCTCCGCAAAAATTGTGTGACGTAGACGTATCTACATTGAAGTGCTTCCTTTAATGAAGATATATTTCATTATTAATATTTCAAATGGACCATTTTGTGCCCAATGCATGATTTGCGTCAGACTTTAATTCAGAATATTGAGATTCAGAGCTAAACTCTCCACAATTATTACCTTTTCAAAACATATGTACTTTATATATAATATTTTAATCACATTTATTCACAGTAAATAGTTATTAATTAAATAAATTTCAAAACATTTTATTTTAAATGGAGTTTATTTGTACCACACGTATACTAATGGGAGTCAAATCTTGATTTTTACCTATTAAAATCGTATTACTTAAATACAAAAAGTTGCACGATGCAGGTGAAACACATATATTATAACTTTAGATCAGATGTAAGCGAGGGTCAATCCTTTTTGTGTAGAAGTTATGTAATGGTTAAATGTATGATCTGTCGATCGCACGAGAATTCCAGTCGGTGAGAAGTACTACGAGTTAAATTGGACGATTACATAGAATTTTTTTATCACCTTCTTGTGTACAGTTACTTGGGCACTTCAGTTTTATATAATAAATAATAATTTCTATCCTTCCTCTCCAGATAAGCATTCCTCCTTTTGAAGTGTTTCTTCTACAGCATGTAGCCTAACATAACCCAGCCCTTATTTACTCATATGTTATTGTTAATATTGGTAATATCCTACTTCATTCATTTTCAAACACGTAACTTCCAATACTAAATATTACTAAAAGTAATTTATGACCTTTCTCCAGACTAATTTATTTATTCAACTTAAAAATAACGACGTTTCGGTGCATATTCGCACCTTGTTTGACTGTGCCAAGTATTAAATAGAATATACCAAGACTTGCCTAAAGTCCAGAATTTATCACCACAAAATAAGCCTTACATTTAAATCTAAAAATAACATGGCACTATCAACCTACGTAAAACCACTTAACCATATATTTAAATTTGAGGATACAAAAATCCTGCATATAAATAGACTTAAAATACTAATAGACTTTTTTACAATACTTTTACAGTTACAAAATGTATTCGTCAGTTGGCGGGAGCATTTACACATCAGACGACGATTACCAATTGTTTTAACTTTGGACTACTGCCCGTTACTACCAATATTTCGTTTTCTTAAAAAGGTGTGTAATATATACTTATTGTATGTAACAAAATTAATGACATAAGAATTTTTAATTCATCTATTTTCACTTGAACTTTACAGAATAATTATGACAAACGTTGAAAGCTTTCAAACTGTTATTTAATAAATTTGTTAGACTTTTAACTAGTTGTTTTTTCTTTATCTGAAAACTATACACAGTCTAATACTTCAAAATGGATCACGTTTGCATTGTAAAAGTAGTCTCTGTTCAAAATAATTGAAATATTGGCTCGTTCTAACACACGAGAACATGAATAATTATGGAATTTAATATACAAATTTGCTTAAAATCAACAATAAAAATTACAGACACGAAACCAGAAATCTATCATCTCGCAGTTTGAACAAAACCTACCCTTTCTATATGAATATAACCTTGTGCTGCGGGAGTTTTCTCGCAGACGCTTCAGCCCAGAGTGACTGCGGGGCTTACCTGATTATGTCAGGAATGCCTCGCACTCTCTCTGGGTATTTTTTGTCAAAGTTCTCATATGCCGAGACACCTTCACCTATTTTAGGAGGTATATGTTCCGGGGTCAAAGACCTTGGGCATATGGCAAGAGTTGTCCGCTGATCCCATTGGATCAGTTGGCCAATTGCCTCCTGAAATTGGTGGAGACACGGAGAAGGGAATGCTGCGTCCCGACAGCAAACTCGTCTCCCGTCATTCGGAAGGGCGTGAGAATAGTACCCAATGCCCGACCTACCTGATGCAGGTTTTCTAGGGTTTTCCCTGCATCTCTTTAGGTTAAACACCTTAGCCCGGGGGCCCTAGTTAACCCTGGGCTACCTTGCTCTACCTTCCGCATCCCCCCTTTTTCAATTCCCTTCCTATGCTATTAAAGGGAAGTTGCCTGTTTCAGGATCACCCTCATGTAGCCTGTTACCCCCCAAAAAAATCCTTCCATTAAAAGCAAATAACATCACTATCTGCGTCATATTAATCAAAAGTTGTAAAAGTTTACTTATTACTGTATTCCTGTTTATATAAATTTGACTTTAACTGGTTAAACTAACACCCTGGCATAACAGCAGGACATTTGTAGTGTATATTTATAATTTAGCCTATTTAACGTGTTTGTGTTCTTTATGTTTACTGTTTTCCTTCTATTATGTTTCAGATTCAACTCTGGTAATAAATTTTTAACAAGTAATTGTAATTGCAGAAGTCTTTGGTTAATTCCATAATAATCGTCTTGATCAAATTTAACTAAATTTACAGGGCTTAATCCTATATGCAGCTACAATTTTTTCCTGAATTAGAAGGTATCTCGGTATTAATTTCAATCAAAAATTTATTTACCTGTTTAATTAAAAATTTATTTAAGTCCGTTTTCCTACATGTGACAAATCATATTTCGTCATGTGAGGGCTATCGGTGTATCCAGCTTATTTAATTTATTAAATTAAATGTTTTTTAATTCATGCTTGAAATGCATTAATGGGTATCTCTGTGGCTCAGTAAAGCACGGGCAGAAAGAAACGGAATTTCCAACGGGCGCAAACTAAAGTTACTTCTAGTAGCTTTTCTCGATCCGAGACTTTGCCAAAAACATTCTGCTGGAGACAGTTTGATAGACAAAGCAACAGAAAACCCCGGAATTTGAGGACAGCCTATGCCCTAAATGGTCACATTACTGTGAACACAGAATTTTGAAAACTCCAAAAAGCTCCAGAGTCAGCCGTCACCACCTAGAATCGTCTCATCACGACAAAAGCATGCATTCTAAACACAGATAAACCTTGTACGAGTAATGGCCTAATACGTTCCATCTTCCGTTCATTTATGTGCCACGATTTTGTTTCAACCAGCTTTCCTATGTCCCCTGACAGAGTGAAGTCTAGTAATTCCTTTTACATTTATTTTAGAACCTGTTCAAATGTATATATTTTAAGGATTGTGTATAAAGAGAAATCCAGAGTGATTAAACAATGTATTTAATGTAAATATAAGTTTTATAAGGCAATAAATAAGTATTTGATTCAATTCATTTACTTTTTCGATATATCTTTAACGTTTAACAATGTAAATTGCAATAAAAGAAGGCAAAGTTTATAACATAGAAGTTTCTATCCAAGAGCTACGTATAAACAGATTTTATTGTTTTTTGTTAATAAACTATATTCTATATTTCTCATGCTCATTATCATACTCTTAGGGATTATATATACCAATAAATAAAATTGTATTGTATTGTATTTATTAAATCTACAAATAGGCAGATACCCGGTGGCAGATACATAGAACTTAAACAATAATTAATAAACTGGTCGTAAGGACCATATTTAACCTATAGTTGATTGTATAATTATATTCAATATAAATAAATAAGTGTGGAATCATATTATTAGAAATGAATTTTTTTAAAAAAAAGAATAGTATTGTTTTTGCCTGAAAAAAAAGAAACAAAACAAAAAAACTGGAAATATATTTCACTGTAGTATATTTTTAGAGATTTCGCAGCACTGATCACTTCACTACCCTGCCTAGGTATTTACAGTTTGTCTCCTCGATCACTGTTTCCCCATCTATTTTATATATCAAGGCATATTGAACGCGCATTTTAGTAAAACTAATCACCTTACTTTTACTATTGTTGATTTTGATTTTATTTCGCTTAGCCCATGTACTTAGAGTATCATGGTAAGTTTGGAGAGCAGCTGCGTCTTGTTCCCCATTTATTTCCCTGTAAATTACACAGTCATCTGCAAAAAGTTGGACCTTAGAATTTATATTAGGCAAATCATTAATAAAAATTAGAAACAATAATGGGGCAATAACTGATCCCTGGGGGACTCCCGATGTTACAGATCCGAGTTCTGAAGTTTCTTTCCCAACTTTGACTTTTTGAGGCCTATTTTTTAAGAATTCTTGCACCCAGAGAACTACTCTTTTGTCAATACCTGTCCCAATTGAAGTGTCTGTCTGTATGTTTGTCCCAAATAGGCTCCGAAACTGCCAAAACTGCTGAATAATTGCAATGTAAAATTTGAGGGTTTAAAAACAGGAGATATAACTTAAATATTCCTGTATATTTAATTTCTATGTATTGCAGAAGATATTAATATAATGAATGAAAATAGCCTATGTTGTCCCAGTCAGGGCAAATGCCTCCTACAAGTAGGGGTGAGTTAATCCGCGTAAGATGTCTTATTAATACAGTACACTACACTGTCACTTAGTTGTGGTTCTAGTCTTTCCACTTATTTCTGTCTCTGGCTATTCTGATCCATTGTCCTGCTTGTTTTTTGAATAGGTCCGTCCACTTGCGCCTTGGTCTTCCTGGGAGTCTCTTGCCTATTTAGGGGTCCCATGTGTTAGCTTGTAACGTTCATCTTTCGTCTTGTAGCCTCACAACGTGTCCTCCCCATTTCCATTTGGTCTTTGTAGCCTGTTGAGCAACGTCTGTTGTTGCTGACATTCTATGTATCAAGATATTTGATACTCTACCTTTCAGAGAAATGCCAAGGATCTTCCTCTGCATTTTCCTCTGGCATACTTGTAGAGTGTTTCTCTCTTTTACTCTGAGATCCCATGTTTGACACCCATACAATAATACTGGAAAAACGCAGTTTTCTAGTGTCTCCATTTTGTGTCTCATATTTAGGGTTCTTTCCAATTATATAAACTTTAGGGACCATAAAGTTTTCCAAGCTGATGAAACTGTTCTCTTTATTTATTCTTCCATTTTGTTGTTAAAGGAAATTATTTGTCATATATATATATATATATATATATATATATATATATTGTGATGTATACAGTAGCTCTGTTTCTTCAAGATATATTGGAGTTTGTACTCCATTTGTCATTACTCGTGTTTTAGATTTATCCATTGAGAGTCCTGCCAACTTGCTGTATGAGTTTAACTCTTGAATCATTGATTGTAACTTTCTTGGAGTTTTGTCGTCTGGAAACCTTAATTTTGTTAGTCTCTTGCCATTAAGGCCTATTCCATGTTTATTATTCCATTTGAATTTTCCGAATATGTCTTCCAGCATACCGGTAAATAGCTATGGGGAAATAGGGTCCTCTCCTCTTTCCACACGGAAATGTTGGCGTGTTTTTTCAGTTTTTACTTTGTCATGAAAAAGAAAATTAACTATACGGATAGATTTTTTCGCATGCGTGCATTCGAGTCTTCAAAAAGTTATATCGGGTTGCCTGTACTCTTGTCCTTTTTGATATCTTTCAAACTTAAGAAAATATTAATGCAAGTCTTTATAAATATTTATAAATGAATTTCTCCACGAAAGTGGCGTGAAAATCAACTGCGAGCTATAAATCCTATTAGGCGTTCCTGTGCCATTCATCCCACTTAATGTATTATTATAACCGTAATTTTGGGCGTATAAGAGAGAGAGGGCAAATAATCTCACTCCATCTATTGTTGCAGCAGTATCCGCGCCGTAATAACTATTGATGGCAGAGTGCTAACTCCCTCAAAAATAATAAACTTATTTGGATCATCGATCCGATGTATACGTAATTTGGTTTTATTTGTCACGTCAGGTAAATTTTAATGTTTAGTAACTGCCCATTTTTATTGCCTCCGAAACGTGTGACAGTGAGACCTGTTGAAAACCAACTGCGAGTTATATGGTTTGCCCTGAAGCGATCATAATTAAATGATACCGTACTTTTTATGTATTCAATGAATTCAACTTTATCAAAATTCTGTACCTGTTGTTTCGTTTTTTGGAAAAAGAACTATTTCCGCACGAAAGAAGTAGCGAGCATAGTTAATCTCATATTAATATATAATTTCATGAAGAATTGTTTGACAAAGCACTAATAAAATTTAACCGTTGTAGAAAATAATTTTAAAAGTCTAAAAAACACATGTAAACACTCTAAAAATAAATCACTTAGAGTTGAAGTGATAAAATTCTTGGTTCATCCGGAACAAAAACTGGATAAGAAAACCATCTGTTCCTTGAAGTGTAAAATTATTTTTAATTTCACCACAAACGACAACGTTTGCTGCAATTATTTCTTTCAAACCATTTTTTCATTACCACATATTTGGGCAGTACCGGTTGTACGACCGAGAAATTCGCATTGTCAATATTGAAGGTTCAATTAGGGCTTAAAGAAAAACTGCATTTACTTTATACTTTCGCGATGCAGCTTCGCTGCAGTGCTTGATGGGGCATTGTCGTGACAAGAGGCTCGTTAGAGCCTGACGGTAATCCAGCCGTCGACGAAATGGAAGGCGAAAATCATTTTCTGAAAGATTTATGGAAGCTCCTACAAAATTTATAACACTTAATGGGGTTTTCTTGTTTAACGGAGAAGAAAGTGTGATTTTTCCCACTGCCGCTACAGACTCGGTGCTGTAATTTCTTCAATTGAAATTATACGATCAGCTTAACGTGTAAAAAAATCTTACGCGATAGGAAACCTTATCGATAAACACCGAATACGAAATATTCCAGCTAAAGCAGTGGCCTCTATGAAATCCAGAACTACAATTTGTCATCATAAAGAGTTTAACTTCAGTTAATAAAAACATACACTACATTTATCATAAAATATGGTCTTTTACGGATGTTTAAGTGAAATGGATTTCATTCGTCAGTTCCTATAAATTATCATCCTAATGGATTAAGCTGCAAATAATCCTTTAAGAAATTTTTACCGTTTCCTTAATTTTTACCACTAATATTTTCAACAAATCGCAGTTTCTAACACATATCTAGACACTGTTTCGACGTACAAATGAGCCAGTAATGGTCGAAATAATCGATCTCGTAACAATGTTAGATATCACCGAGACCAGAAATAAGCACAAAAAATATTCGACGATCTGGTAACGTCGTTAACTTAATTATTTTAGAAAAGTTATCCTCTGTGATCTAGTGGCTAGCATCACTGCCTCAGAGGTCCCGGATTCGATTCTTGGCAAGGGCCTGGATGTTTGTGTCGTGAATTTACGAGACTGAGTAAAGTTACAGGTCGCTAATGACCTAGTTGTTGGTGCGACTATAAACAAAGTTTAAAAAATAAAAGAACCAAAGGTCCTTTGTTTGTACATTTGAAAATTAAGAAATCCATCACGGAAAAAATTGAGGACAAATAGATGAAAGATATGGATGTACTCGCACAAATTATTTTATAAATAATGCCTGGAAAATATATGAATATCCGAGGCATGTCCTTGGGACCCTGTGACTTCACGGATGTTAATCTGAGCTAAGGGTTGGAGCGACGAGAGAAAGATTGTCGCAGTAATTAAACGCCGCGCTGAAACACACGCTAACGAGCCACTTACCCGCCCAAGGTGGAATTAGTTCCATTCTGCAGATGCAGACTTCACTCAGACAGCCAAAAGACAATAAACATTTCACTAATGAAACAATGCTACTCTCGCTTTCGTGCGAACAATATAATCTCATCACCGTTGAGAGTGTTAAATTGATACTTCTATCTATTTGACACTTAGTGCTCATTAGTAATTGACAAAGTGTATTTCATTACCTTGACGACATAAAGGTTCGACGACTTCGCCTTGAATTAAGAGAGAAGTTATCAAAAATAAAGCGTTAGCAAATACGAGTACTATGAACTATAAATATCAATATCCTGCATATTTTCTTCAAATAACTAATTAATAAACGCGATTACGGGATTAGAGGCGCAAAAGGACAGTGAATCTTAAATAATACACTGATGGCCTTCAAGTTCACATTATCTAAATTTCAAAAATCTATATATAATATAGATCTAATATTAACAGAAGCACAAATAATTCATCATATTTTATTTACGGATTCATTAATAGTTAATGTGAAAATAGATTAAATCAATAATATCACATATATATTATTTAATACTTAGGCTGAAACAAAGTTTCATACCTTTTATAAACAGACAACAGAAGTAACTGTAACGTGACATATTTACACGTTACCGCGCATTTCTTTTCTTTTCAAATATTGTATTTATTCGCGCGTAAGCAACGTCTCAGATATGTTAGCATCTCCCTGGTTCTAAACAGAAATATCTTTGGGTTCGCGAATATGTCATCTATATTTATATATTTATTTCACGTGATTTAAATTATATTAAAAGAGTAACGTTAAAATACGTTTGATGTTAAATTGTAGACCACAAAGTAAATTGATACTGAACTCACAAATGGTGAAAATTAAAATGAATATACAGGAAAGGAAAACAATTGAAGTTATATATATATATATATATATATATACGAGTCAGGAAATGACATTGTCATGTAAATTAAAACAATTAATGGGGAAAGGACAGAGAGATAGAAAGGTGACTTAGCTGAGGTTCAAAGATGGTAGACACCTTGTGAGGTTTAGAATACTTGAATTTTCGGAGGCACCGCCCCCTTCATCAGAAAGTTAGGAAGACATTTCCAGTGATCGGCTAGCCGATATATATATATATATATATATATATATATATATATATATAACGTATTATTGATGTCTGTATTGCTTGGCTTGGAGCTGGATGTGTTGTGAAACATCCAAGGGAGTGTATCACATAGATGACGATTAATTGTCGGTATACATACATATATTAATATAATAATATATATATATATATAAACAATCTTTGCAATTAGTTAATTAATTTTACTTAATAATTTTAATCGTTGTTGTATTGATATGTCATTCAAAATTGTTGTTTTCATTGTTATTAATTATATTCATTTTAAATATTACATGTACGTTGTACGTTGAAACGAGTGATATCAAACTTGTCCGTGGCTGGCGACCAGTGACGTCACGACCAGGTCCCGCTTGTATTGCCCGAGACGCGAACCTATGCACCAGATCCTCTCCATCTTACTACCGGTGTTACAGAACCAGCCACAACTGGTACAGCAAAACCAAGGAAAAACTACTAGCAAAAACATAACACCCATTAAGTCTGAGATATAGAGTGCTCGTGCTTTCTTCATGCATTATAAAACAGTTTAACCATTTTGTTAAAATATAATAAAAAGTTGTTTGTTCATTTTGATACGAATATTTATTTATGTAATGTCGCATAACCACCATGAATGTGGTATCTAGTGATAAATCTTTTCCTCTAATAGACACCAAAACAGCTGATAAGTCAGAGACCATTATATTATTCAACACTTACGATATATTACAACGTTTCGTCCCCAATTTTTGGATATCTTCAGGAAATAAACTGCGCCCTCGGACTGTAATAAGCAGTCATGGAAGAAAATTTTCAATTTTGACTTTTATTTTATAGTTAATGTACGTATTTGCATCAGTTCCAAAACAAATGTGTTAACGTATCTTTTTTAAATGCAGACATCCCAAAACGTAATATCGAATCTAATGTGTGGAATTAAATAGTGGTTTCTGACTAATTGGCTGTTATGATGTCTATTTGTAAATTTTATAAATGTCCATTTATTACTACTGTCTTTTCTCTATTATTTTTCAGAAAATAATAAACTTTGGTTAATAATAATAAATAACGAGACGACCAAACAAAAACTTGGATCAAATCGTCCAATTTCCATGTTATAGTTATTCTTATCGTTTAGATGCGTCGTTTTTGGCAATCGTCTCCAAGCTATCCCCTTCTCTCTGACTTGGTTTCTTATTTCTGTTTGATAATTAAGTCCTTTTGCAATATGTGTAATGTTTTGAAGGTCGTTGATGGCTCCTGTTTATTAAATTTTGGTAAATTCTACAGTTCCAAGTCAAATTGTTCTTTTCTTTCTGAGTTAATATTTAATTCAATTTCTTCTTGTATAATTGTGGGCGATAGAAGTTGCAGAGAGGAAAAGAATAGAAAACTGTGAAATGTGGTGCTGCAGAAGAATGCTGAAAATGAGATGGGTGGATAGAGCAATTAATCAGGAAGTTTTAAAAAGAATAATAGACGAGAAAACAATATGGGGGATTTTGACCAAGAGATGGTATAGATTAATAGGCCATGAGGGTCTTGTAAAATTAACGTTAGAGCGAAGTGTGTGGGGTAAGAACAGAAGAGGGAGGCTAACGATGAAATACGCTAAATAAATTAAGGAGGATGTGGGATGTGGTTGTAATTTAAACTCTTTGGGTGGGGTTAATTTAATTTAATTATATATTATAATAATATGATACTGAGAGGGAAATATTTTTTAAAAAAAGGAATAAAATTTAAGTTTAATTCTAAGTTTTAATCTTAATAAACATCAAAGTTAATTACAAGTTTTACATAATAAAAAAATAAAACGGACAATTCATTAGCATTAGACTTTAATCTCAGGGTTCCATAGTGGGGTGAACGAGAAAGCTTAATTTGTTCCCTAATGGCAACAGGCCTGGCAAATGTGAACTCAAAAGTCAAAATATGGGTACGATACCGATAAAAATGCATATATTTCTATATGGTGGGAGATTGGTTGCTGCTAATAGATGGTCTCCGTCTGCTGTCTCCCTTACTCTCCTTCCAAGTTGCATCTTCCGCCAATGTCTCTCCGTTTCCCCGACAGCATCTGGTGACCAGCTCTCTCCGCTCTCCCGACAACTTCTTCTCTGCTCTCCCAATCTAGTAATTCTGATCTTCCAAACTTTTCTTCCCTCGTCACTTCGGTCGGATGCCACACCATATTCAACTACCAATCAGACGTTGTCCACCAAAGTCTCCTATTGGCTTGAAGTTTGACAATTGCTGCATTTAGCCGTAGCATTCCAGATTCTTCGTGGACCTTCCGTTTTCCCGGCCGATCCTCCAAATTAGCTACGCCCACTCCCGGTAGCAACTAAATTTTCTTTAGATGGTCCCTCTTCTCAATGGGCTGCTCTCGTTACAAAAGAAAAGTCAGTCTATTGTCCATGGAATGTGCCCTGAGACCTCCCACTTTCAAAACTTTGTAGTGCCTTTTGTTCGAGTTTCGACAACCACACACAGGAAAAGCCAAGAAACAGATGAATTTTATTTACAATTTAATCACGCGTATCTATTATCTATTACATGGTAGTTATGTAGAAATGAAAAGGTTTCCGCTGGATATGTTTAAATAAGACCAGTACTACGCCAGTATAATTATAATGAATCTTTCCCTGTCATTAGTTTTAATTACGAGAGTTTTGGCTTTTATCTTAATTACTCTTTTATTTGGTTCTGAAGTATCCGATAAATTTGGTGGTGTTTTTCTTGTTATGAATGAATATAATAGATCAGGAAATTTGTTTCTGTCACTGGGCAAGTAAGTTTACTTCCCGCAGTTACTTGCCATTCATAGTTTACTTCCTCTAGTTGTATTGAGTCTCGTTCACAGTCTGTTGGTTTTGCATTAAAGTCTCCACAATTATGAATCTTTTTCTCGTGTGATGTTAGAGTATTTCGTAGTCATCCTGTTCGTTACACGTTAAACGAAAAAGAACTTTAATATCTCTTCACAGAGCGAAAACGTGATCGCTTAATCCAATATAGCCGGGTCATTGATTTCAAAACTTCGCGAAAACGTTTTGCTAAGGTTTATGAAAATGAGATCCGCTCTACATTTGTAATTTAATTCACCGGATCAGATTTCACAGTTGTTTGCCTTCAGTAGCATAATCTGTGCAGTATTAATGGCCGTATTTGCCAGTCCAGTGGCTTTGAAGTCATCGTGGCCTGAGTGTTATTTCGCTTTATCACCAATATACTCTTCCTGTAAACACAGCACGGCTCCTCGAAGTTACCTCGTCTCTTAACTCCGCACCCAGCAGTGCTCAGAGAAATATCAAATATTCATTGAAATGGTCATTACTAATACATGCATATAATTCGATAAAATATGCATTTCTGTAGCCTATTTAAGTGTATGTATACACCAAGGTGAATGTAAACTAATAAAATTTCAATATCAGTATTTAGAATATTCAAGTAATATATATTATTATTTTCCAGCAAAAACCTACCATTTTTGCACTCCTATCATAACATAATGTTAAAGTCTAGTCTTGTAAACGTCTGGCAACACGAATAAATCATATTATATAATTCTAGTGCATTGTCAAGTTGGTTAGAGTTGGCCGTTTCTTTCGGACTGCAATAACCAAGAATTAAGAATTATGAGACCTATAGAGTAGTACTTTTGAATTCTTATGTGGCAAAGAATAATGAGAAAAAAAATTAATGAGAAAAAATGATGTGATGTAACTATATAAATAGGCTGATTCTGCGTTTGGTGATTGGGGTACCTCAAACAGATCTGTCAGCAACCATGATTTTAATCAACTTTCACCATTTAACCACAGTACCGCTTTCATGAAAATTTTAGTTTTAGTTTTATAGAATCATGGGAAGGTTTTAAGACATATTACGCTACCATCATTAATTTTGAGAATAACCCTGATTTTAACAGTGTTGACAAGTATTTTCTTCTGTTTTCAACAAAACGGTTGAACATTTTTTTCTCAAGTGTCATTTTTAATTATAATGGTCCAACTGAAAACATAAAAAATTAATCTGAGTCATTACTTTATTTCCACAGCATAAACAAAAGTAGATGAGGTAAACTGGAACAAACAATTCAGGTATTTTAAGATGACAGGAATACAATATCGAGAAAGAATAGTTATCCATATCCTCTACAGAAGGTAGTCATCTGTAAGAGCAAGAAAAGAAAGCAGAAATAAAGAAAGAGTAATACAAGGATGAGTCTGTCGCTCATGGTCTTTAACTTAGCGACGAAAAAATTTAAAAAGGAATATGGAAAATAAATCATACAAAAAGTAGAAAAAATAAAGACACCAAGGTTTTCTGATGATATTGTAGTATTATGAGAGACAGAAAAAGACTTGAAAACCACAATTAATAGAAAGAGTACAACATGATGATTAGTTGAATGTAGTTTGGTAAATAGTAGAATAACGAGGGATGTTATATTGGTAAGGAATATTTTAAAGGAATAATAACTAGAGAAGGTGGAAGTATAGTAACATGAAGGGTAGGATAGCACAGGCAAGGGAGTCTTTCGCAAAAAAGAGAAATTTACTTACGGCTAAATATAAGTATGAATATTAGGATATCATTACTAAAATTGTTCGTATGGAGTGCGGCGTTATATGGGTACGAGATTTGGATAGTTGCGGAAAGAAAAAGAATAGAAGCTTTTGAAATGGGATGCTATATATAAATACTGAAAAATCAAATGGAAGGAAGTTCTAAGCAGAACAATATGGAGGACATTGACAGAAGAGATAGATTAATAGGCCACGTTTTGTAAAATTAGCATCAGAGGGAAGCCGAGGATAGAATGCGCTAAGAGTAGGGAAGATGTGGGGATGCGTTACTTGTATATAAAAGAAGGGCTAGCGCAGGATAGGTTAGCTGGAGGGTTGCATCTGACTGAATACCACAACAAAAAACGAAGTGAAATTATTTCATAAGAAGTTAAGAAGTTATACAAACATCTAGAATAAATACGTCATCAACAATTCTTCGTTCCAGGAACCGTAAACAATGTTTTTTACTCATTTTTTATCCCGATTCTCATGTAAAAATGTGGTAATTTCTCTTCATGTTTCTAGGCTGTGCACCTTCAACGTTTGGTCTGCGGACGTGTTAAATATCTGTTTCATTGATTTACATCAATTTATAATGTTACTATAATGTGAGTGTCGTAAATTAGTGGCGTTTCAGATGCGTTAATATTAGCAACGCATGTTCGCAACATATATGATTAACGACCTTGCTGATTGAAGTTATTTCTTTTCCAATATTTCCCGAGCTCGCCTGGGAGCTGAGCGAACCAGACTGAGTTTTAATACGGTTAACTGGCGTCTGGGTTTGCCACTAATTACGACTCGGCGCATGTGCGATAGCCGTCCGCCATTTCACAAAAAGTGGCCAGAGGTTACGGCATTACGTGGACCAAATCCGATTTCCCCCTGACGTCCGGCGCCCGGCGCAAACAGTTTGTTTTCACCAGGTTTCTCTGACACGGAAAAATATCGCGGCAACACTGAAGAGTCTCGTCTGCGATCTTCGTAAAGAGCTACGGTAAACTTCAGGAGTTTTCTTCTTTAATTCATTGCTGTTCACGAAAGTATGCTTACATAATTTTTTTATTAATTTTGTTTATACATATACGGAAACCGAAAATGTGGTGTTGGATCCACCATCACAATTATTTTTTAAGCCATCACTATAAAAAGCTATGGCTGTAAAAAACATATTTGCATATTACGTGAAGAGAGATCATCTTTGAGGGGAAGTAAAGAGGCAATCATCTCTGGAAATATCCTGTCAGCTTGAGATGAGAATTCTTTTGCATGCTGAATGGAAAATATTATGAAGGAAACTATTGGTTAAGGAGAGATAACAGAGAGAATTATTTTGATTGGAGACGATTAATATTGTATTTAAATTGTATCATAAATTGTCATAAACCGTTGATTCGTTAACTTGAGTATTGTGGCGTGGAAAACTGTAAATTTGTTCAATACGTGTAAGTTGAAAAGGTATTTAAATTTTATTAATTTGTTTTTAGATTTACTAAATTATTTGATTGCAAGTAAAACCACGATTTAGAACTCTGAGAGAAAGAACAGAAATTAGGTTTACCTGACCCTTCATGACGCATTATGACGTCAACAACATTTTTTCTCATAACATCGATTTAAACAGTTTAACAAGGTAAATTAATATTGTTCAAATTGTACATATAAAGTAACTATGTATTAACATGTATGAAAAGAAATTATAATTATATATTTGTCCTTAGCTGATGATGACAACAGTCGAAAGCTCCTGTTTATAATTTTTATATAAAGTGACAACTAACAAAGTGGTGCTGTGTTTTAATTTGAACCTATGAAAGTTGTTTGTTATAATAATATTGAAAGTTTATGATCTTTAAATCAGTCGTGCACTCGACGAAGTCTCGGAAGCTACTGCCGTTTACTTTCAGTCAGCATAGTAACGGAACTTACATGTTTCGTCATGTCATATCTGTGCTCCAAGTTCTTTCTTTACTCTAACAAGCGTATAATATATATACATATATATCTTTTCGGCCCCGGTCGTTGCAGCAGCAACATCAAATTTTGTAATATTTTAATTAATGATATGCGGCGGTCCTGAAAGTTGGGGAGGCGAAACGTATTCAAATTAAATTTCTCCATTTCTGACTTTTGGCCATTCTTTGTATTTTATTAATATCTCTATTTGTTCGCCTTACTAATACATAATGTGTGACCAAATATTCAGGGCGATCACCTGTTCAATAATGATGCTTTTGTTAGTTTTTAGGAACAAACGTTTATTAACAAGTATAATAGGACACAGGTCTCTACACAATAAATAAATTTGTGGACGAATGAATAATTTTATTAGTTTGGAACCCTTTATAGAGAATGAAGTATTTATTTGACAAAAGTGGCAATTTTGACATAGGCTCAGAAACGTGACAAGATTGCCACAAGAATTCAATAAATAGAAAAAAAAATTTGCCAGGGTTAAAATTTATGATATAATATAAGAGACTTTTTCCGGCCGTTGAAAGAAATATGAAATGACACTGTTAGACAAATTGCGTGAAGATGAAATGAGAAATATGCGAAACGACATAAATATATTAAGTAATAGTAATTAATTTTTTTGCTGACGATTTGGCTGTATTTTTTATTTGTTAAACTTATTGTCGGATTATTAATTTTTTTAAAACAAACAATATCACTGAGTCAATCGACATATCTCTCAAAATACACACAGACCACACACAATACAAAGAAAACCTTTCCTGATTGAATTAAAAATAAATCACTACCTTATGTAATGAAGAAAGAAGTTTAAAAACAATTACCATTATAAACATATGTTTTAATGGCTTTAAGATTTGCCATATTAATAGCTTGTTAGTGTTTAACGTTTGTCAAATTTAAATAGATACAAAAGGGCAATTATAGATCCCAAGCGGTTGCTTATCATACTTTTCTTTTTTCAATTTAAAGTGAAAGTAAATCGCAATTGTATTTACTATCTACTCAAATTTATTGACTCCTTGAGCTTCTAGCTTACGGTATGACCACAACCAAAATAAGTGTTTTATTTATTGAAATCCGCTGTTATTTTATTGGAAATAACCAAACATAACTACTATGAAAAATTATTGTCTGACGACGCAATCGTTGGCACCTGCGAGTCCTTAGTTATTTAATGATTTTTTTATTTATATCGAAGGAACGTGATGAAACATTCCTTTGTAAATAAATTATTCTCAAATTTAAACTAGTGAAGTTCCTTAAGTATAAATTGTGATAAAAGCGTTGATGTTACACTTTGAGAGTGTAGCAGATGATTGATATGGGTGACAAGTACGCAGGTCACGATAGCCGGTTTTGGTAGATGAAAGAAAGTTATTATCTGATAGGACCACATCATCTCTGTAACAAGGGCTGTGAAATCGACGTCCCAAGATACAAAAGGACATTGGACCGAAGAATGTTATTGTTGACTCGAGTGTTCGTTATAGTTGCTTGGGCCTGAAGGGATGTCTCGCTTTCCTAGTGAAGACCCTCCATTGTGAGATGGTGTGACAACACGCAGGAATCTCCAGATCTAACAATTAATTAACGAATATGGAATTACGACGTGTACACTTCATGTTTTCATATCAATGAACCCCGCCCCATCCTTCTTCTTCATCCTGCGCTTATTCCCATTTCTAACTGCGGTTGTCTCATTAGTACAGCCAAATTTGAATTTAAAATGTTAAGAATCTCTCGTAATCCTTACTCGTTTGTCTACAGCCTCCCAATTGTCAAATTCCTAATGCGGTCAAAATGTTATCCACCAGAAAAATTTCTAAACCATTTTGCTCCCATTTATGAATTTGTAATGGTTAAATACAACTTCATGCGGAATTTGGCGGTACGAAGTCAAAGGTAGGCGGCGTGAGCGAAGTTAAAAAAAGGTTACAGACAGGATAGCAATTTGGTGTGGACTAGGTTTTTCTAAATATTCGAGACTCTGTGACATCAGCCTGGGGTTAATGGATTAATGAGTAAACGATAAGAGTTACGAGTTCATGATATTATTAATTAAGAAGTGATCATTAAAACAGTAAAGAGTGGAGATTGTAACTGTTCATAGACGTTTGAATAACGGGTGGACGGCTTGCTGTAGTCCGTGGTACCAAAGAACAAAACTAAGTGAGCAAGGCGGCCATTCAACGAGGAAGTTCGGTTTGTTTGCCTCGTACTGCTAATTCTGCGTAGTATTTATGTATATTTTTTTGTCTTTTATTTGCCCGCTACAAACTTCCCCTATGTTTCTAGTTTATATTATATCTAACGTTTTTAAATAATATACAAATTATTTAGTGTTAATCATAAAAAGGCCGGCTTTGTGAATTAAAATTTATTCAATCATTCTATATTTCAAATTGATAAATGTTGAGTGAATGGATTTTGCGTTTTTATTGTAAATATTATAACCAGTAATATTTTCCCTTTTAGTCATTTCAAATTGAAAGCTCTTTTAGTTTATTATATTATGTATTTTAGTGCTTTATTTTAATTCTGAATTTACTGTCAAACATTTCTCCGTTATTAGTGTAAAATTAAGAAACAAAAAATGACATAAATGGCCAATATGAACATGTCAAAAAATATTTTTCACGCTTATGTCTCAAGGCCCGTACCTCATAGAAATTATTTAATTGATGATATGACGAAAACTTTCAATAACGACTTTATAATTTCTTAGATACAAAGTGTATAATAAAGGTTTGCTTAAGTAGCAAAGGCGATTCTAAAGAACGAGGGCTCAACTAATTTAACAGCAAGGTTCGTTAAAAGCATGTAAGTGTTCGTCTAGCGGGAAGCAATTCGTCAATCTGATTGGAGAATAGACGGACGCCGTTTTTCCAACGTGGGAGAACACGATATAAAAACAATAGAAAAAGCTGTTGTAAAGTTTATTGTTGGACTTGCTGGCTTTTTTATGTTCAGCGTACTGAGAGAAACAGGGACAAAAGCTTACATCCCATGCGTCTAACGTAGGACGAGCGGCAACGAGGACGACGGACTTTCAAATTAGGCGAAGATCAGTGCAGAGAGCGCCACTTACTACTTCATTATGGTACTCGAGGAGCGGGAAATATTCAGAAAAATTACGATGTAACTTAAGCAAACCCCACGATTGTCAATGAATTTAACTTGTTTTAAATTTGAAACACTTTTTAAGTTGTACCTCGAATTTACCATGGGGCTTCTAACAATACGTAACATTCCTTTAATTAAACGAATATAACACCACCTATTCATTTCAGCAGTATTGACGAAATATAAAATATTGTAATCATAAGTTGAATCATTCTGAATGACAGAGATTTGTCCTGACCAGTAATTGTACGGGTGATACTTTTATACTCTTCGTTAGAACAGGAAAAAAAGGAATCAGGTAAATGATAGAGGAAGAATATCTTAGGATATGTTGTAACAGTTCCCAATTCCAAAAATTAGGAAGATGATCAAGATGGACGCATACATATCCACCAAAATGGGGGTACCATCACACTACCATAATGCTGTTCGGGTCTTAATTGATCAACGTTTTCCAAGTCGAAGGATTTGACCAACTCCGTGGCCACCTTGCTCAGCTGGTTGGACGCCTTTCTATTTCTTCCCATGGGGGATCGTCAAAGATTGTCTTTACGTTCCTCCTTTTCCTGCCAAACTGAGAACCCGAATTACTGACTAATACCAAAGTGAGACCAACTGGATTGCCTCGTGTGTGACAAGAAATTAACTTTAGGTTCGACGTCTGCCGAATAACGAACAAAGTTACAATAAGCAATAACTGCTTGGTAGAAAACGAGATTCTTTTCTATAAATTAATACACTAACTATATCTGTAATTTTCTACCGCTATAAACTTGTTAAATCATTTTTGATATATATATATATATATATATCATAAATTGCAACTCTTTCTTTTGATGCTAACTTCGACGGGGATAACACAATGATTAGAAGGAAGAGTTACCTTACTATTCGTGTTTCAGAATTGAAATCATAGTTAGTCTGTTAGACAATCTTTATAAAATATACTTAATGTAGACTTAGAATTAATTTAAATGTGAAGTAGGTAGTGATACGTCTATTAATGTTAGAAGCAACATATAAATTCATTAAAAGATTAGATATGTGACGACTGAGTGTAAATTTGCACGTAATCCTAATTTATTTATTTAAATGTAATATATTTTCAACACTTAAGTTGTTCAAGTCCGTAACATTCTAACTCAACCGTCAGCATCAAAGCCTGACTACGGTATATGACATGTTTTCAATAGTAACTGTAAATGAAAAATATTGTGAAGTATTGTGGATGACAGTCACCTCTAAACGATCATAGATGGCTCCAGCATCGCGTTATAAGCAATCAATAGTGCACAAAGACAGTGAGCGCATCTTTGATAGCCTAATTAATTCCCTGACAAACGTTAATTTACAAATTAGAAATTTAATGAAACTCATTTACGTTCACTTAAGTCCATTAAAAGTCCAAGTTGTCTTTACAGCCCTCCACTTGTGCCAAAAGAAAAACACTTTCAACTTAGCTACTTCGTCGAGACACTTTTTCAGTGAAATAATTCTTCAGAAAGGGTTTGAATTAATTGAAATTAATGGCCTGGTTTCATCCAACGGAAGTCCTTTATTTGAGCAAAGTCTGAGAGATTGGAACTGGAACTTCGTACTTCTACAAAAAGTGAAGTGTTTGTATTTGAAAAATGGACCTTTTAATTATTAGGATATTAATGTCACCTGAACTCCTGATATATAACCAATTTTAAAACAAATTCAGAATGTGCCCAAAAGCCTGTTACAAAATGTGTAGCTTCTCAACTTAATATATAAAAATCCAAAATAAATCTATTTATATTAAATGTAAATAGAGAATTTATTGAAATAAAATAACTTCGATAATGTAAAAAATATTAAAATATACCTGTGAAAATTAAAAGCGTATTATCTCAGATTTTCAGCCTGACTGTTTGAATAATCTGTTCGTTTTGCTTACGCATCAACACATGCACACGTTCATTGCAGCGTAACTTGACTTTATTTTGACATTCCAATTTCAGCTTACTTTCTGATACATTCTGTATATTGCAATTGCGTATATACTAAGATAATTATTTATCGATTTATTCGACATTGAACAAAAGAAGTTCATTTGAAATAATATCTTGTGCAAATGTGAAAGGTTTTAATTACTATTTACCAATTTTCATTCGGTGGCATTCCATCTAATCTCCTAAATCGTTTTATTTTCAGCTTTCATTTGTTGTGATTTCAATGATAAGGGGCGTGAAAAGGCAAATTGTTTTGTTTTTTTTGGTTAACAGGCTACATGAGGGTGATCCTGAAACACGCAACTGCCCTTTAAAAGCATAGGAAGGGAATTGAAAAGGGAGGGGATGCAGAAGGTCGAGCAACTAGGGCTGTAATTTTATAATTCTACCCGGTGTTTCACTTAAAGAAATTCAGGGAAATTTCTAGAAAACCTGCATCAGGTAGGTCGAACATTGGGTACTATTCTCACGCCCTTCCGAATGACGGGAGACGAGTTTTCTGTGGGATCGCAGCATTCCCTTCTCCGTGTCTCCACCAGTTTCAGTAGGCCTTAGAGATAAATGTCGAATTAATAACGCCGGCCACCAAGATAGAAAATGTATGTTTTATGGCACAGAAATGAAATGTAAAAATGCTTATGAAAATGACTGGGGAAATTTACGTAGGATAATAGACGGTAAAAAAAAGTCGTTTTAAGTCAGAATTATAAATAAATTTATTGATATGGATCCAAATACACCACGTTTTGTCCCTTAGTTGGCACCTTATCTGGTGTTTTAAAGAAACAAGAAATTGAAGTAGAAACAAGTTTGGCGTGCATGTGGCATGAGCCTTGAGGCGACGTCCAAGCCACAATTTATTGTACTTCAATTTCTTACTCCTTTGAAACACCAGATGAGTTCCCAAACTAAGGGACGAAACGTCGCGTTTTTCAAGTGTAGTAATAAATTTATTTTTTTCCTTTTATTTTTTAAAAAAGGGATATAATATAACTAATGTCCGTAGGATAATTATGAGATGATGAAGTTTTCTTTCCTGTAAAATGTAGAGAGAGAACAGTTGTAGGGAAGCAACAGCAATCATCTGAAATAGGTTTTAATTTTTTTGTAAGTATACAATTTTACTGGGGAAAACTTTGCTTCATTTCCTTAGACTGACCCAGATGTAGTTATGAAGAGCAATTCAATAAATCCTTACAATGCTATTGTAATAGAACAATTTTATTGAGGACTACTTTATATCATCCAAAACGTTGAAGGCAAATGTAGCGTGGTTTAGTTTGTGTGGATAATGAAGTGTGTGTTGCAAGAGTTTTAATTGTGTGCTTTTTGAAAGAAAGGTTACGAGTTGTAATGGCGATAATGCGAGTCCGCGAGCAGATGAGCATAAACCTAATCTCACATTTGAGCGCGGCTTCGCTAGTCCGCCGACAGTGATTACAGGCCCTGATTGAATCCGCGCCTCGTCATTTATTCACGTAATGGATGGCTCAGGGACGTGAAATACGCTTGCTGTATTAGCGCTGCCACGCCACTCACTGCCCGTCATTCCAACACCAAGACATCGCAAGAAATACTTGCGCACATAATTCATATCCCCCAGACGTCAAAAAATATAATTTAATATTTCTCAGTCGTTAAAACCGCAAAGCTGTCATATTCCGTAGATCCCGTATAGAAACCCAACTTCAAGGCTGCATAATATGTTACAGTGTACTTTTTTATTTTACTTCATTGAAGAAGAAAGGTAAGTGATTCATCAGTTGATTATTTTAATTTATATGTTATGTGATAGTTGCAAAAATTTGTTCTTCTGCAAAACACCAATTCTTTGAGGATCAGTTTTTTTCAGTCTATAAAATTTCACGTTCAAATATGAGCCAAAACGTTCCGTGAAATTTTATCGTAAACTACATATGTATATATAATGGAACCACTCGTTTCATATTTGAAAACATTTCTCTCTGTCGTTACAGATTTCCTTATCCTTAGCTATTGTTGTTGGTTAAACGTATCTTATTATTAATCAAGTCAAGTCTAATAATACGCCACGATAATAATGAACGCTTTTTCCTTTAGATTAAAACAAAAACTTGAAATTTGCTGTACGCCATAATGTAGGTGTTTGCTTTCGTTGTCCTTTGACACATTTCTATGTTTCCTTTTTCTCTGAATAAAATTTTATCTAGTCTTTTCTATCCCATCCATTGTCGAGACAATGGGATGAGCCAGAGGAAGACCTCGAATCTTCAACGCAATTGTTGCGTAGTCCAGGAGATATGAATGTATCTACGGCGATGTCAAACCGTTTTAAAACTTAAAATAAATTAATTAAATTAGGACAAAACTAAACAATTTCAAGACATAAATAATTACAGATTTCATTTTCTTAAACGATCGCCATTTCTATTTGTTCCGCACCCTTTTTCTATCGTTAAAATAAGCATTTTTTAGTCACGCCATTATAAAATGTAGCACTGTCGAAGATGTGACAACGTTCATCACTTCCCCTGATCTTTTGACAGTGCTCATTCGAAAGAAAAATTTCTAGAACTTCGTGTGGAGACCCTTTGTAAATTTTGTGATTTTATTCAAATAATGGACAAATAAATTGTTACTTACGTATTGTACGTCATGTGGGATTCATCATTAGTATAATCCCTCGTAAGTTGTATATTCATCTAATTATAATGTGTGTGTGTAAATTACGTTTAGTAAATATTTCTTAATTTATGCCTGTTGCATTCCTTATACTGCTTTCCTTGAAATCAAAGCTCCTCCCACTGCAATATTCGACCGCAAGAACTCCGAATCCAAAAATGCTCTACCGACCGAAAAAGACGGATGGTTATAATAACGATAAAATATGTTGAATAGCTCATGTTTCATATTTATAGGTCATTAATACTATTAGTATTGCCTTTTACAACAAAATATGATGAAGATTAATATATCATGGTGACTTCACATCATAGCTTGTTTACAGATCTCACATTCGTAGTTAATAATTTTCTGTAATATTTAAACAGAGAAAAAATGCTGTATTAAAAGTCAGACCTAAGGTTGTGAATCAGAATTTAGAAGATCAGAATGGAAAAATCTCGACCGGACCCGGGAACTGCCACTTACAAGGCGATTGTTCTACAATTAAGCTACTGATTCCTAGAATTATGATGTGATTACTGAATTGCAGGTGATCTGAGCTTTAGGTATACAGGGTGGATGGATCTCGCATCATGGCAGTTTAGCAAAGTAAGAACTACCTAAATGTTAAAGATCATTCTTTCTCTACAATTGATAGTGTTTCAGTATATATGCTACCCTCCCGTGCCAAAAGTGAATGAAATTGTACTCAAAGACCGTCGGAAGAAACACCAGCAATTTCATTCACCCCGAAAATTATTTATTAGGCGCAAATACCGTCCATTCACGTATATTTTTAAAAATGTTTACTACTCTCGTGGTAGTCGTGACTTACCCCAACAGTGTTTGTTTTCGTATTACAAGGAACATCTTCAAATAATTTTGTCGAAATACTCCACGTGATTGAATTTTCAAGCGAAACACATTCAGTGAATTTTATTTATCGTAAAATTATGTTGTTGTTTTTTGATCCAGTAATCGATATAAAAAATGTAAATATACAGCCGTAGATTTGTAGTTGCTAAATTACATTAATTAGTAAATTATTAAATATTAAAATATTAAATTTTTTAAACAGCCTTCTACACGGTTTTCTTGAAGTGACAAAAAGTATTTGAGCTACCTTGTCCTTGCTTGTATGACCCTTCTAAAATATAAACACATAAGACAAAATTAAACGAAAATATAAATAATTAACTAATATTTTTAAGATAATTGAAGTTGATCTTAATTCTCACTTTATTTGTTGTGACTTTCCTTTAGTGTGTCTGTTATGTTGTGTGCAGTCCTAAGACTAGTCTGATGCTCCTCTGCATGCTAACCTGTCTTGCGCAAGCCTTTTCATTTCCGCATAATTATCACATACCACATTCTCCCTATGCTTAGCGTATTCCCTCCTTGGTCATCCTCTTCCATTCTTAGCCCAGACACTTCCCTCTAATGCTAATTTTACAAGACCCTCGTGTCTTCAAACATGGCCTATTAATTTATCCCTTCTCTTGGTCAACGTCCTCCATATTGTTCGCTTTACCCCTATTCTGTTTAGAAATCCCTCATTAGTGATTCTATCCACCCATCTTGTTTTCGGCATTCGCCTATAGCACCACATTTAAAAGGCTTCTATTCTTTTCCTTTCCCCCAACTCCTATCGTCCACGTTTCGCATCCTTATAACGCCATGCTCCAAACGAACATTTTAGCAATGATTTCCTAATACTCACACTTATATTACCCGTAAGTGAAGTCTTATTCTTCGTGAAAGCCTTCCTTGCCTGTGCTATCCTACTCTTTATGTCTACTATACTTCTACCATCCCTAGTTATAACGCTTCCCAGTAGCAGAATTCCTTACCTTCCCTCAAAATATCCCTTCCCAATCTAACACCTTGTGTTATTCCACTGTTTCCCATACTACACTCCATTACCTTGGTTTTCCCTCCATTAATCTTCATATTGAACTCTTTCTCCAGGATTCCGTTCATGCCATTCATTATGGTTTCCAAATCTTCATATGACTCCCCTAATAATATAATATCGTCGGCAAAGCGTAAGTTTTTTATTTCTTCTCCTTGTAGTACGATTCATTTTCCATATTCCGTTTTAACATACTTCATCGTCTGTTCTATTTATAAGTTAAACAGCATGGGCGACAGACAGCATCTTGTCATACTCCGTTCTTAATTTCTGCTTTCTTTTCTTGATCTTCTATTCTAATTAGTGCTGCCTGTCTTATGTAAAGGTTATAAGTCTCCTTTAATTGGTTAATAAGATTTAATTTATTATGTTGTGCTGGTAGAAATTGCACAAAACTGGTATGTATTCACTTAACAAATAATACGTGAAAACTAAGGTTAAGAAAAATAAATACGTGGCTTAAAAATCATAAGAAAAATCAGTTAGAAAAAATAATTACTTCGTAATATCTATTTCACAATTATGGAAAATTGGAACAAAAATTTTCAGTCACAAGAATATAATACAATATAATTGTTGAAATGTATTTCATAATATATAATATATATAAATGACATTGTCATGTTAATTAAAACAATTAATGGGGAAAGGACAGAGAGATAGAAAGAAGGTGACTTACCTGAGGTTCATAGATGGTAGACAACTTGTGAGGTTTAGAGTACTTGAATTTTCGGAGGCACCGCCCCCTTCATCAGAAAGTTAGGAAGACATTTCCAGTGATCGGCTAGTTACGAGGTAGGAGTGAAACTAATGTAAGAATATTGTTGCCGAAGTCATGTTTTCGATTTGAGAAACTAATTACAATAACGATATTAGTCACAATCTCGGTCCCAGCTGTATGCTGCGGCAGTTATGTACATTGCCCATACTCTGTGACCCTGTCTCTGTTTCCCCCCAAAGAGTCTATCACTTCTAAAACTTTATGTCTATTACCCATAACCTATGACCCCGCCTTGGTCCCCCAAACGTTCCCATGACTTCTGAAAACTTATGTATTTGTCAAGAGAGGGTTACAAGTTCAACCCCAACTCACCATAACTTATGTTCCTCATTAAGAGGGAGCGACCAGTTTTTCTCATGAGAAGGAGCTGGCTCGCTAGTCATATTTTAACCTATTTTTGTAAACAGTGGGGAACTTTGTATCCAACCCTGTCTCCCCTCCAACGTATAAAAGGGATGGTCGCCCATACTCGGCGGTTCACTCTACTCAAGATCTTTCAAGTAACCAGAGTCTGTATAGCAATAGACGACAATAAATACTTGCTGTTAAAAGTCTTCAATTATTTCACGACGCTTGGTACAGTATACGGTCCGAACCTGAGGACTGTAATTCCTGATCCTTTTAACCTTATAGAAGGATCTGACGGAAACTTAACTCGGCTACATGGAAAAAGCAATTATTCAACATAAGTAAATGATTTAGAAGAAAGACAAGAATGGAAAAAAGTCAAAAAATTAGCTATATGCTTTACTGGGCGTCAATTGAGCATTCCCACTAACTTAGATTAGAAGTAAATGATTGGTTTTTAAGTATCGCAGTTTCTGTCTTAAATAATATTGGGATAAATAAATTCCCAGCTACAATTTGATTTTATTTGTTTGGTGTTTTTATGTTTTTACTATTAATATTTGGAACTTAGATATTTGATAATTTTAATTGATTAATTTTGTCATAAACGTGTTGTGAATATAGGTTTTGGAACAAATTCCAAAGTGTGAAACTCATTATAACATTTCCCTGGAGTTGAGGCTCTCTTTTATTCTCTGAGAAAGAAGAGAACAGCGGCAGCTGCGTTAGAATAGCATTAAACAATTCGTCAGGCTGATCTCGTGCGTTTGACTGCTAGTTTCCTCCCTGCCAGAACTCAATTACGAAGAGTAAATCCCACAAAAGTCTGCCTTATTTATTCTGAGCATTTTACTCTATCTTGCAAGCCGGCGCGATCGTTTCCCTCTCGTAGGGCTGCCGAGTGAGATGGGAGACTGTTTTGAATGCATCCAATTTTCCTACGGATAATTCGTGGACTGCTCTGGATACTGTGGCACCTAAGTCTGAGCGGCTTATTTTCTTCTTTGCCCCATAGAACGGGGATTTCGAATAACTTGCCCGTAAAAAACCACGGCTTACGAGATCGTCAACTCCTCTCTCAACCTCTTATATAAATTAGCCATTTTAAGTAGAGTGGTAAGATATTGTATCTACTATATAATTCCATTCATTTGCCATCAATCTGAATTCGCATTTAGAGTTTCAATTTATGTTAAAATTTACATAATATCTTTTATAACTCTAAATGAACCAAATTATTAGACACCTACACTTACACAAGTTTATGTTATTAATAGAAGTCTTAAAGTATCCTCCAGATGAAAGACAGGCAATTTGGCCGTATATATGCATGTATCTTTGTTTATATATTAATTTTGACATTGACATTTATATTATGGTAATATAAAAAGAGAAATAAATAATAATTAGTGGCACATTTGCTGCTCTTGGTTTAATATTATTTTACTAATTCTTGTTTCCAATGACATCACCGCAACACGTATAGTAAATCGTTGTGAATAGAGTCCAAATTTGTATGGCTGTATTACTCAACTTGTTTTACAGAGCCCCAAAAATTACTTCTTGAAGATGACTTGAATTTAAGTTTGAGACAATCTTCCAACATTAATTTAAATTATCTTACACTTTTAATTTTAAATTGTTTTCTTCAGTATTTGAAGCATACGAATATAGCATCCACATATTTCCAATTCCTCTTCATTTTAGTAGTAATGTTCAAAATATTATTTGAGTTACTGCAAGTGCTGTTGAATAAGACCTATTAAACGCGCATTAACGTCTTTATAAAAATATATTCATCAATATTTGGGAACTTTTGCAAATCCTCGATAATCAATTCTGTTTTCCACAATAATATATTATTCTTAAATGTTTCTGTTTCACTTTACAAAGTAGAAACTTCTGTAAATTTTTTTGGATAGAAACTTTCAATTCATTTAACAAAGAAAACATTTCTGCCAAATAAGCAAGCATTTATACCTAGTCATCATCGACGATGACATTTTGGAATTAAGAATTCGTTTGTTGTTGAAAGAAAAATTTTAATTCTTGTCACATATTCAAAACCTTATCCCTTGAAAACCAAAGCATATGAGGCAATATCTCAGGGGATTTTGGGTCTCTCGAGAAGTGGAGTATGCAGTTACTGAAAATAGAAAAAATCATGTAAATATTACTCAATCAGCACAATGAGCAAGTTTCACAGCTTTTAAGAACTTACTCACAATTACTTGGTCTACAAACATCCAACTTCACAAATGTTTCCGCGTCTCTATGGCGTCTTGCAGGATTTTTACACCGATGAAGGTAGTATGAACCAGGTCCAACTCATCTGCTCTCTAGACTCATCTGACAGATCCGTCGTCCGTCCTCTCCGCAACTCATCTGTTTTCTCCAAACATCTGACCACATCTGACCTCTGCAAACATCTGACAGCATCTGACCCACGTCTGACAGATCCGTCCTCTCCGCAACTCATCTGCTCTCTGACCACGTCTGCTCACGAGCCACCCATCGGCTCCCCTTTTAAATTCTATCACGGGAATTCCCCGCCATCGGTTTTCTTACACAATTCAGGGGTTCCCCGCCATCGGTTCTTCACAAAATTCCGGGGTCCCCCGCCAGCGGTTTATTTCATAAACTTCCGGGGTTCCCCGCCATTTTTTTACACACGCCCCGAGGGAGTTTCCCTCGGGGGATCCCCATCGGGGGTTCACCCGCTTTCAGCCAACTTGACATTGTTGTTGGCCTCGCTTGTCGCGCACAAAACTTAAAACGTAATAACCTCTTGTATGTAGGCCGAACTGCGCCTCATAACGCCACAATAATACCAAAATACAATATATATATATATATATATATATATATATATATATTTGATTTCTCACATAAAAACATATAATCCCAAATTTTAAGCCTGGCTGATTGAATAATTTTTGCCATTTGTCAAATAAATAAAACATTTTACTTTCAGCGTTCTTAAATACAATTTTATGATTTTCTAAAATGTGACGCTCTCGCTGATGATTTAATCACGTGAAATTAAATACTGCAGGGGGCTTGTATAAATTAATTACCGGGCAATGCCTGGCACTCAGCTAATATTCCTATATATTTTCCCCAATTGTAACAACTAAATAGAAGCAATGATATGTTAAAGAAATAAACCGGAAATTAGATTTGGTGCATAACTTTATTTTTAATGGTGACGGGATAGTCATTATGTGGTACGTTCGAGTACTTCTTTTATAATTTTGCAAACAAAACTTCTGAATGAGTCTGAAATGCTGATGCATAGCTCGCTCTCGCCATTATAAATCCTCCACGCTTTCCAAATAATTATTTCATTTAATAACAAATAACACGCCAAATCACCAGAAACCGTATTGTTAATCAATACAACTTTTGTGTCTAGGCAACGTGAGGCAAAAGATATATAAAATTTGTCTTATTTAGTTCATATTCTGGAATATTACTGAATGCATGTTATAAAAGGGTTCATTTCGATCGAAAATTTTAATCACAGTGAGAAACTAAATGACAAGGAAATTATTACTCAGAAAATGATTTGTCAACATCAGATTAGCGAAACTATCGATGAGAGCTCCATACACGAAACTTTTCAGTTGGACCGTAAGTCGATTATTTATAAAATAGTTCCAATGATTTTTCATTTAATATCAGGTAAATTATAACTTGTTATGTGTTCGAAAATTGCGTCAAACTTTATTTTACAGTACAAATTTAATAATTCATAATTACCTTCACTCTCAAAGACAATCTACACCAATAAATAAAATTGAAGTGTCTGTCTCTATGTCTGACTGTCTGTATGTTTGTCTCGAATAGGCTCCGAAACAGCTTAACGGATTTCAATGTTTGTGTACCGAAACGGTTTAACCAATTTCAATGTAAATTTCAGGGATTGAAACAGGAATTTTAACTTAAATTTTCATGTATTAAGCGTTTCTATAACATTATTTCGTTTCCATGACCTTCCTGGCCATCGTCTTCAGGTCTTCAGGTGTGCTGCAACGACGAGTCAACCCGTCAGGAAGTCCGAGAGAACTTCGTTGGATATCTACACCGGGAAAGCCTACGATCCATAACAATAAACTTCATTGTGTCATCGACACGATGCATACAAAAATTGGTTTTATTTTAATATTTATTAAATTATTTATAAGGTTTTTCCTGAAACTATAATAAAAATAATAATACAGTACTTTATATATATTCAATAAATTCAACTTTATCAAAATTCTGTATCAGTGGTTTCGTTTTTAGGTCAAAATAAAGAGAACTATTTCCGCGCGAACGAAGTAGCGGGCATAGCTAGTTACAAATAAAAACGTAAGAGCGATTGTGAACAGAAAATATAATTCAACTTACAGTTGAACTGTAATTAAAACTGTCTTCGAAGTCAATAAAAGGCGAAGTAGAGTAAAATTAGTTAAATCCGATCATTAGCTGATAATTCCATAACGGTGTTTGCTCACGCGTTTCTGTGAGATGTGCAATTCACGTTTGATAAAATGCAGACGCGTGAAGAGCGCATTCCCAATGGGATAGTGATTCAATGGTCAGCACGCTGGCTTTCACACTAGAGCTCGCATATTTCATTGTGGCACGTCCCTGTGGACTTGTGGGTGAGGAGAGGCACGAATGCTTGTCTTCCTACGCAGAGGCAGTAAATCTGAGGTTCACGTCAGAATACGCCGCGAATTGTGATGCAAATTGTGAGATAAACATTTGGCTTCTGAAATTGTTCTACAATGAAACGTGATATGTGTCCTGTTTTTCCACTCCAGTATAGAATCAAGTTTCACCTTGATTTAATGACACCAACTTAATATTTAAAGTATGCAGAAATTATTTAAATAAAAGACATTAACAAAATGAAACCAAATTTAGACAGGCTTTTGACCTGGAATAAATAATTTAATAACTGGAACAAAATTTCATCCCACCTGCAGTCGAAAGCAGTTTATCACTGTGGAAATAATTTGGCGATAGTTTCCCTGCATCTCTTTAGGTGAAACACCGGGTAGGATCCTTAAACCATAGCCCGGGGGCCCCAGTCAACCCTTGGCTACCTTGCTCTACCTTCCGCATCCCCCCTTTTCAATTCCCTTTCTATGCTATTAAAGGGGAGTTGCCTGTTTCAGAATCACCCTCATGTAGCCTGTTAACCAAAAAAAATATTCTCATATAGCCGGTTAACCCCCCAAAAATTGTAACAAATAAAATCAGTGAAATAATATTCTTCTCCTTCGTCTATCCAGGTTTTTAAAGATTTGTATGTATGTAATTAGTCAGAAATTAAATATATATATATATATATATATATATATATATATATATATATATATATATATATAAAATAATCACATTCAAAAATTTAAATCCTAAACAAATTTATTTCTCCTTTGTGTCTAATGAAATCAAAATGAAATTAAAACTTCATAGTTGTCTGAAACGTCATTCGATTTAAATGAAAACGATATTTTACTTATTTAGATATTGCCACATCTGAAGACCTGCAGTGATGGCAGAGCGGTAGCGAGCCGGACTGCAGATTCGTGGACTCGGGTTCGAGTCCCAGTCGACGCAACCATTTTTATTTGATTAATTTATTTACATTGTTTGCCTTTAGTTTCTAGTATTTTCTGTTTCTAGAATGTTCTGTTTCTCGAATATTCCATGTATGTATAAATAGGACTGGATTCCAAATCGGAGTCAGTCTGTAGCAGTACGAGCTTTGTACAGCACTTCGCCGTTGATTAAACGCCTATAACCTCTACGTGTGTGTGTTATTGAATCTCACGATCCCTACGAAACGTGACATTTTTGGTGGAGGCGCCGGGTACATCTAAACGTAACACACAGTGGCTCCCATTAGACCTCGACAAAGCAGGAGACTCCAAGGCTTGAATCCGGAGTACGTACCATACACAAAACCAACAAGCACTGTGATGGATCGCCAAGAAAGGAGCTCACCGGCCTATGCTGCTGTTCAGCAGCAGATAAGGAACCCTGCCATCTTCACGGGAGACGCCGGACAAGACCCAGGCAGATGGCTCAAGGGCTACCAAAGGGTTGCCAAATTCAATAAGTGGGACGACACGATTTGCCTAGCAAATGCGTACTTTTATTTGGACGGAACCGCAAGACAGTGGTTCGAAAATGTTGAGGAAAAGTTGACCAGCTGGGAAACTTTCAAGGCCGAGATACAAAATGCATTCGGCGATTCTGAGCGTCATGTTCGGCAGGCCACCGAAGAGTTAAAATACAGGGCTCAGAAAAGTGGCGAGAACGCCCAGTCTTACATACAGAACGTTCTCGCATTGTGCCGAACTGTGAACCCAAACATGGGAGAAGATGAAAAGCTGGCACATCTGATGAAAGGTGTCGCGGAGGACCTATATCAGGCCCTCCTACTAAAGGACGTAAAATCGACGGACGAGTTCGTAAAGCACTGCCAGTTCATCGAGGAGATGAACCAGAAACGAATTCGACGAAGGTTCGAGAGGCTTCCTAACGTTGTGCCGATTGCCTCAGTAGGAGAGGCGAATGATTTGTCGTCTCTCGTTCGACAGATAGTAAGGGAAGAAATTCAGCGTGCTCTATCCCTTAGAAACGACGTGGCAGAACCAGAGGCCATCCAAGAGACCATCCGGGAGGAAGTGGAAAGCGTTTTGGCGCCAATTTCCACCCCGACGTCCTCCTGGCGAAAGGTCGTTCCAAAGCGGAAGCCGACCTATGCGAAAGTAGTTGCACGGGAGGAAGAGGCAACCTACGCCCCAAGGAAGACAGACGTCTGGAGGACACGGGATAATCGACCTGTGTGTTTCCATTGTGGCCGCCCTGGACATGTGGTTAGATACTGCAAGGACAGGAGACGTGTATTCGCTGAAGCAAGAACTAGGCGAGAACAGGACGCATATGACCATGGACGCCAATATGACGATGCCGAACAAACAGAGTTGTTTCGAGGAAGATACAGGTCGTCGTCGCCGCATCCTGCCGCAAGAAGAGGACGCTCTCCGTCACGTCGCTCCCGATCTCCGTCGCCATTCGGTCGCTCCCCTAGCCGACGTAACCTGGAAAACTAGATGACGCGACCTTCCCTGGAGGTGAGGCCGCGGAAGAAGAAAATCCTCCGTCGACGACCGTCGCCAAGATGTCTGGAAATTATATAGACGTAATGTTGGACCACAAGTCGGTACGAGCCCTAATAGATTCCGGCGCATCTTTCTCTGTTATCTCCGAGACGTTTCGACGACAGCTGAAGAAGACCAAGATCGCTGATAACAGGAATACTATTTTAAGGGTCGCGGATGGCAAATATGTGCAACCAGCCGGAAGATGCACCATCAGGCTGAAAATTAATAATAGAATTCAGCCGTTCGAATTCATCGTCCTGCCGCAATGTAGCCACGACGTTATCCTCGGATGGGACTTTTTGAAGAGCTCGCAAGCCGTAATTGACTGTGGACGTTCTGAAATTCTGTTAGACGAATTACAAGATTCCGAAGAAATAGGAAATAAGGATTCGTGGCGGTTATTTGTTCTCGACGATGTTACCATTCCTGCGTCGAGCGCTACCAAGGTTACAGTCACGTGCCCTAAGTTAAATGGCCGCGTAGATCTTATAATTGAAGCGAAGAAGAAATTATCACCAGTCATTATTCCTGCGTCGGTCATATCTTTCAAGAATGGCACTGGAGATTTATGGGTAGTTAATGGGCAGAACGAACCTCAGTTTCTTCCGAGACATATGTGCTTAGCAAGGGCTGAGCTAATAACACAACAACATCTGACAGTTATGGAAGAAAATCCACCCAGCCGCAGAATTCCTACAGTGACGAAAAACAACGAATTCGAGCTTCATAAGTTACTGGCGCCGCAGTTAACCATCGATCAGCAGACGAAATTTCTTGAATTGCTTCAGAAATATTCTGCGTGCTTCGACGTAGTAATCAGGGAAAAATCAACGTCTGTGAAGGTGAAACATAAGATTAACACAGGAAGCTACTCACCTATCAGTCAGAGGGCATACAGAGTATCACCAGCAGAACGACGCATTATTATTTTTATTTGATTAATTTATTTACATTGTTTGCCTTTAGTTTCTAGTATTTTCTGTTTCTAGAATGTTCTGTTTCTCGAATATTCCATGTGTGTATAAATAGGACTGGATTCCAAATCGGAGTCAGTCTGTAGCAGTTCGAGCTTTGTACAGCACTTCGCCGTTGATTAAACGCCTATAACCTCTACGTGTGTGTGTTATTGAATCTCACGATCCCTACGAAACGTGACAATATTATCGGAGCGCTATTTATCCAAACATTAAAACTGTAAGTTATTGTTTACATTTCTTAAGCTGTAATCAAACTTAGATACATTTAAGGACGTATTGCAAAAAAACGAACATATTCATTCGTAATTTATTACAATATAGTATGTAAATATCATAAGTTTTGGTCTATTTTAAGGTTATGACCTATATTTACTTAAAAAGTAACAGAATATTTTACTCCAGTTATTTTATTATCAATCTTTTTCATACACCTCACCCTACTGCTCCTCATCCAAACACTTGCACCGATAAACCTAATTTACTTCGGCTTCGTCATGCATGTGAAGGACAAATCTGCACATCTAGTTTCACACCATCATCGTCTTTAAATTTTTTTCCATTAAGGAATTCATTCAGATGACGAAACAGATAAAAATCACTAAGCGCCAAATACTGAATGTAGAGAGGGTGGTTCTTAACCAAATGATTCTGAGTTTGTTTGACGGTGTATGGCCGGTTGTTGCCATCAACAAAAATGAAAACATTCCACATTTTGTTCTGAACTGCACAGCGGAACATTTATAGCATCTCACAATAAACGTCTTTATTGATAATCGCATTTATGGGCAAGAGTTCAACCAACACAAAACAAAATGAAATAAAAACATTAAATGTACAAAAAACTATTTATAAAGAGTTGTAAATCTTTGTTAATGAATAGAGCATATTATTAGCTGAAAGGGTTCGTAGATAGGAAGGACAGATTAGATCTTCTTTAGTAAAAAGATTGGCTGCTATCATATCAAATTCTTCTATTATTTTACAATTATAATGTTGTTGTTGTGGTATTTAGTCCTAAGACTGGTCTGATGCAACCCTCCATGCTAATCAATCTTGTGCAAACTTTTTCACTTCCGCATAACTACCACATCCTCCCTAATCTACTTAGTGTATTCCATCCTTGGCCTCTATCTTCTGTTATTACCCCACAAACTTCCCTCTGAAGCTAATTTCTCCTCCATGGTATTCTCTAGGTCATTAGAACTTCCTCGTTAGTCATTCCATCCACCCATTTGATTCTTCTATAGCAGCAGATTATAATGGCTAGAATGCAACTGTGGATTTATTTTATTTTTATGGGAATCGACGCAAGATTTGCTATTACCTACTCCGTCGACTGAAAATTGAAGATTAATTTCATAACCATTTTCTTGCTACTTCATGATCTCTCTGCAGGGTTAAATGGCTATTACTTATATTAATTAATTATTATAGTCAGTCTAAGAAATTTATACTCATTATTTTCCAACTGCAATTTATTGTTTTTCAACTTAGTAATTGTAAAATTTTATTCATTTCTTGCAATCTTATATTTGAGGTATCCTATTTCCTCGACCGAGGACTAATGGATTGAATAATTAATCCAAAACTTGTCTGTCCTAGGGAACGATGTACAAGGTCTTGCAAGTGGATAGAGTCTATTTGAAATGTTTGCTAAGCCAATCCATCATACATTTATAAAAAAAATGTGCTGGTGTAACAAAAATTTTTGCGTGTCGTTCATTTATTTTTGTTGATTGATAAACGCTCTTAAAAAATGAAAATACTAAGGTTCGATGCTTCACAGAAGCGTCTGGCTTCGTATGAATGGAGGGAGTGGTTCCGCAAGATCAAAATTGCAACTCCAGCGTTGCAGAGGTAAAATATTAAAACGGTACTTACTTTAAAAGCAGCCCTCGTATTTATAAATCATGACGATAATCTACTCGTCTTGATTATTATTAAAACCTACTTTAGTAAATCAAATATACAGCTTTTAAGGTCATTCATTTGCAAAAGTTTTTCGTCACACTATTCAATCATAGAAACAGAAAATTTATCCGTATAAAATCACTTTCTGTCTTTTATTTCCATTACGTTTATAATTACTAATATAATATTAATATATTCTCAGGGCTCACTAAAGGACCAGTTGAACATTCTCATTTTATATTGTTTTTATGAAGAAATGTTTACTGAAAGTAAGACACTGGATACTTATAATTTTTTTTACTTATTTTCCAAATTTCAAGTAAATGAGAAAAAATGTCATGTATGTTCCGTGAACGACTTAAAAGGAATTACAATTGAAATACACTTGGGTTTTTCCTTTATTTAAATTTTTAATTCTACCTAGTTGTTAAAAATTCCCACATGTTTTGTGATCCGGAAGTTGTATGACCTACTCCCGTCTTCTGCTGGACGCAAGGGAGTTCACGTTTTTACCCTGTTTTTATTTTTTCGCATATCTACGTACTCGTAGATGTACGTGTTCCTCAACTCCCCAGTTATTTTATTTTTCAGTCCGGTTCATTAATTTATTTTTCCGTTAAATTTGGTTTTCAGCTGCTATAAAATAATTTAAAAGACTCATAATTAAGAACAAAACATGTTATATGTACTTGTTTTTTACAAATTATCTGAATCAGTTTTAATTTGGTGAGGAATTCACATTTTTGATACAATTTGTCCTATCTTTAGATTTTGGAAAATTGTTTGACCATACAGACCCATTTTCAAATATATAACAGGTAATTTGTATTTTTTTTGTTTTTAAGTAGTCAATATAACTAAGGTATAAACTACAGATTCATAACACTGGCGACATGTATATATAAAACAGGGATCTATAGGCACTAATGTAAATTTCAGTAATGTTGTAAGAGAGAAAATTAATTTGTCCTTTTTGTTACGTTGAATTATATATTTAACTTTCTGTTATTAATCAATTATATGATGATATGAAGCGACTTTAGTTACAATTGATTTAATATTAAAATTTTACACATTAATTCTTAATTTTATAACGCACCATAACGACAGCTTCTGGTGAAGGTACTCTCTCGTATCTTAAGGAAATGATTTCGAATTAATACTGAATATATGGAGTTTAATCTACAAAAGCGTATATAGTGCGTGTAATCAAACGAGACTACTACACAAATCATTTAGTAATTCGATAATTATATAACTGACGTTCTTGCTTTGAAATTGGAAGCCATATTCCTGTTTAATTCGCTGCAGACTTCTATTTGATTGGCATTAAATTAAATTCAGCGATAAAAATTCGTTCATACCCCATGTCGTCAGTTGAGATTGAAAATAAAAATTTATATTCGTGGAGTTCAGAAAATGACGTTAAGTGTGCTTCAAATAAATTCTAATCAGCCTTGCCTTTTCGTAATTTACACGTTGTCGTCACTCATCCCCGTTAATTACTGAAACGTCATTATATTGAAAATTTGGAGAATTTCTTAATGGCTAGTGAGAGACGCATAATGAATGTGCCGAGGCGTCGACGGCGTTACGTAGGAGAGACTGTGCATGCAATTTCGCCCCCGCCGGAAGATTGCAGACTTCATGCCACCCGCTTCCTCTCGTTACGAGTCTGGAGAGTTCTTGATTATCATCAACAGCTGACAACAAGCCATCGGTGTCGCACGAGCCTGCCTTCTCGCTCTCAAATCTGGGCGAACCAACCAAATTGCACTCACACAAAACAGGGAGAGCAGCTTCCCCTAGCAGGAAGCACAGAAAATACAATGTATACCTTACAAGCTTGCGTGTTCAAAATACCTTTCACACTACAGCGTTCACGTAGCTCAGTAATTAGCTCCATCACGCTGATGAGGTAAATACACTAAAGAAATTACAAGAAGTGGAAAGTAAAAATAGAACAGGTTCTAAAATTTAACGAAAAGGCTACATCTAACAACGTCAATGTATTCTGTTGCAACGTAAACTTTCGTACCCATCATTCATTATTTATTATTTTTATCTTATTCGGTTAAGTAACAGAAGAAAAATATTGGATGTTTAATGTAAAAGATTTAAATGAAACTATGAGTCACGTAAATATAAGTCAAATAAGAGGAAGTTCATGACGCTGAAAGTATCTACAGAAAACTAAACTGTTGTGAATAAAGTACTTGGGGAAATAGTTCATCAATTCATAGAACAATTATTATATGCAATTTCTGGGCGTATTTTAGAGATAGGTACTTTCATCTTCTTATTTAATTGTAATTATTTATTGTAACGGCGGTCTCACATGCGTTGACGAAACTATTGCAACATCCGCATATTTCTTGCCTCAACTAATCTCTGCCATGGATTAATTTTTAAATCAATATTTATTGGGTGCCAGATAATTTTGTAAAAATCCAAAAATAGCTTATTACAACAACTTTATTTTCGAGCACTTAAATATTAATATCCTCGAGAAGTGGTTGAGTAAAATTTTTTAATTATATATTTCAATTTGTTTGACTATAAAACGCTATTCTTAATACTGTTCGGTGTTGTAGTAACTTTCCTGAGAATTAATTTGGCTTCCTACTTCCTCCTTCAGTGTATGGCTGAGAACGGAAAATATAATTCACATAACGGTGCAGTGTCTCGTTACCGTAATAACGGCAACAAGTTCGAGACCCGTCCACCTTCCTCTACCGCGTCTCACTATGAACTAACAGCTTTTTTTGACCATGTCTCTCCTCGAACCAACTCATTCTACCCGATTGTAAATGCTTAATCCGCGCGGCTGGTGGCTTACGATAATGGAATATTGTGTCAAAAGGCAATCGCTACAATATGTCTGGGTCAGCTTTCCTACCATGTACACTGGGATCCGATTTTAGGTTAAAATTCATAGTTATTAATAAGAAGCTGAAATACGCTTTGTTTAAATTATGTAAATATAAAATTCAACTGTAAGCCATTTCAAGAGACATATTGTATTGAATTTTTGTATTGTATTTATTGCTAGTCAAGAGTTGGGCGCAAGCCCGGTGGCAGATACAAAATGAAATTTCTTAAACATAAATACTCCTAATCTAAATAAAAATAATCACAGTCCTTTAAAATTTCTATAGCCCTGAAAGAAAAAGGAGAAACATTATAAGAATTATATTACCTTAACACTTCACTTCACTTGAATTTTTAAATTCGAATATATATTTATATTATTCAAAATACCCACTTCACATCACGCTTTTTTTTAGATTTATCGTGAATTTATTTTCCTGAAGAGGATTTTCTCCAACACTCCTTCCGGTCGTTGATGGTCCTATTTAGGAATGAGAATTTGCCAACATCTGTTTTTTGCTTTCTACATTTCACTTTGAATTGATTATCCCATCTACCTATATAACTGGGCTTTTGCATTTTGGAGATAATTCCAATTCATGGTTTATGCCGCGTATAAGCTTTGAATAGCAAATGCAGCCTTGCTGTCTCCCTCCTTGTTGACAATATCTCCCCAACCCAGCTGTTCTACTTTTTCATTCCTAAGACCCGACCCTACTCGCACAAAATTAGCAGCCCTTTTCTGAACTTTCTCTAATGGTTCTATTTGATTTTATCTATAGGAATCCCAAAAAGTCGCCCCGTATTCCAAAATTGGTCTAAGGATAAATATGCCACCTCCTTTGATTTGGAACTTCCCTTTTTTTAAGTTCCTCGTAATGAAATATAAGGAATTCCACGCTTTACGGGCCGTGAAATTCACCTGTTCCTCCTACCCAAGCCTGTTGTTGAAATATATCCCCAGATGTTTGCAGCTCGTTACCCTTGGAATTAGTTCCCCACCTATTCTATATTGTATCTCATTTAACAACGTGCGTTTTAAGAGAGTATTCTGTTTATAATGGCCAGTTAAGTTCAAATGTTTTTGGGGTAACCTTTGAATTGGTAAAACCTAAATGAACGGTATGGTGGAGTAAAATATAAAAATTGCAATAAGTAAAATGGGGTCACGTAAAGTGGTCAAACTCATTGAAAATAAAATGACATAATGGGATTTTTAGACCTGCGAAAATAAGGAGTAAATAATTTTTTTGCTAGAGAAGTTATCAGAGTGAAATACAGAATACGATACTAATGGTAAGTACTTTTAGTCGACGTGAGAAACACTACCGTCAATAATGGCTAAGAAATGGGAACGCGAGGCCAGCGGCCTCAACAATGAATTACAGAAGTTTCACCAGGATAACGTGTGTTATACGTTCGAATAGAGCGACCACTTTTAAAATCATAAATATTTAATGATTCATTTAACTATTTAGGATTTTACTATAACATTTTACACTAAGTTGCAAATACTGGCTGTTTGATGTATTATTGTAGTGAATACACGCCTTCTAAATTATTAAAGGGGTTATTTATCATTTTTAATAAAATAGAATTTGGGTAAACTAAATTTTATGAGCGGTGGAACTCGAGGATTTATTGCCCCGTCAATTAATCGACCCAAAGGCCTGGCCTGCGAAAAATCAAAACCTCTATAGAAGTGGCACTTTGAGGGATTAAGAAGCCGCTATCTATCAAGTGTCATAAATATTTGTGTCAATATTTTATCACGTACAGACGTTCACACAGAAGGTTCTGCAACCTCTGGTGCGTGTCATTTTGTGACTTTTCGGACAGACGTGTGAACCCCGGGTTTGGGAATTAAAATACGTAAGAATGTTTCCTATTGGCAAAAATTTGAATCTGGAAGGAGAAATAATAGGTTTTGCGCTTAGTGAAAGATTGAGGAGAGAGTATTTACGGGTTGCAGAGTAGTTGGAAAGTGTTAGTTGGTAGAGCGGTCGTTGAACGGAAGTTGGAGAACGGTTGTTGATAGTACGGAAAGGCCGAAAGGCCAAGGGGTCGAAGGGACGAAGTAGTCACTAGAGACTGAAAGGCCAGCGGTAGCGGCCAATTCTAGAAGCTGTCATTCAATGTCTTCAATTGTTCCAATGGGTCCGGCCAGATGTAACTACGAGTTTCGGTGACGGTAACGTATTACACTTTCCTCAAGGCCATTTACAGAGAGCTACAGTAGCAATTGGTACAATTTTTCAGATCATGCAGATCAATATATTTAAGCCCCACCATCCATTCAGAGACAAAATGAATTTGCTTTCTATTTTAATTTATAAAGTAAGTTCGTTTTTCTGAATGTATAATTCCTTTTAAAAGCAGAGAAATAAGTTTTAGTTTATTTTATTTTTTGTTTAAAATATACTTTTAAAAATTGTAAACTTTCAAAGCATTTATTCAGCCTGCCCACTTAAAGTAGAATCCAAATCCATTTAAACGTTACATCATCCTTAAATAAAGAAACTGAAATATAAACACTGATTGAATTTTTTTTAAAGTAGGCTAATTTTTAAATTATCCTAATAATATGGAGCATAGATATTTGTGGTGTCTGCATTATTCAAAAACAATTACTTTATGTTGGTTCGATAGAGAGCTTAGGATCAAGTTCTTCCTGAATAAAATCTTCTGAGAATTTGTTGTGTAAGCAATGCTTTGCAGGTATCAATAGTAAACAGAATTTTTTTCTCGAAACAGTAGAAATATTGACACTCAATACCCTTATCCTAGTTATAACCTCTTTAAAATAGGTATTAAACTGCTTCTGAAATTATTTCCTCTTATTTGTTTTGAAAGTTTGCCAAACACAATAATGCTGGTGGTATTTCTAAATTAAGTTCTTTGTCGCCCTACTTTATAAGAATGAATAATTCAACAGATTGTCCACAGCAGCTCTGTTTTCCATAGTATTTCTTGATCCATCTGGGAAGTTCACTGAGCCACGTGTTGTCAGATTTTATACTTGATATGCATACACGTTTACCCTTTAAAAATCTGGTATAGATGATACACAAATTAAGTAAACAATTTTATTAACTGTACATTTTAATTTAATTTTTGCATAAACTAAAAACATGTTATTTATTAACCTCAATAATACGTCTAAGTGTTGTATGACTGTTTTCAATTGGTCATATTATTATATTTGCCCCACTGACCTTACACCATTTCCATTTGGAACGTGTTGGAACGTATTTTGCTACATAAAACTACAAATTAGGTACTTACAGATGTTTCGTATAATGTACGTTCTTTAAAATAGTAGTCATCATCTCAGTAGCTCCCCATTCTACAGACAACGAAGCTCGTCTTCGTCATTCTCTATTTAAGAATTCAATTAATTGGGAATTGAACCTGAAATAATAGGAGACATCAGAGTGATAAAGAACATGAGCTGATATTTTTGTGTAAATGTTATAGCAATTGGAGCTTAGGAAATGTACTGATTCTATGTTTGAAATATTCTGCGAAAGACTATTCAGACTCTACTTTCTGGAGAAGTGTAGAGTGTAAAGATGCAGAGCAAAACTCTGAAAGAGAGAGCCTAAAAAGTTGGAAATAAAAATAACGTCTCAAAGCATGTCAATTAATTGAGATTAGATAAAAGTTAACTATAACTTAGTTCGTGAAAAATAGTTATCATTAAATTATTAGCCTAAGCTTCGGGTTTATACAATGCATGGAGAAATCTGGCACCTGGCTGGGAGTCGACTCGGGTAGCTCAGATAGAAGACTGTTCGTTCAGTAAATGAAACTCTAGGGTCTGATTCTTGGTCCGGTCGAGATTTCTTACACCCTGCTATTTTAATTCAGTTCCATAGTCTTTATGGATGAGCTTCAATTGAAAGCATTTCTTCTCTTTTGAAAGTATAAATTAGAATATAAAGGTTAACAACAGTTTTTCTACCATATTATACTGAGTAACATAATTTTTTTTAAATCATGTTCTATAATAGCCAGCTTCAAAAATTTAAATTTATTCAAATAAAGAACAAATTCAATCGAATCTCAGTAGTAAATTCTATGAAACTGAATTAACATGTAAGAACCGAATCATAAATCGAACCCAGTACCAACTCTTGGTTCGAGATTCTTTTATCACCTGACGACTGACTTCCTGACAGATGCGTTGTATAGACTTTGTAACGGATAGAGAAATCTCACGCAAAAAGTCCCCTGTATAGTTCAGATGGTAAAACAAACGCGTACTAATCGGAGGTCCTGGGCTCTATTCTAGTTGTGATTCAAATTTTTTATCCTCGTTCATTAATTAATAACTGTCAAGCCCAATATTTTGTTCTCCTTGCCAAGGTATTCCCAACATAAACCACAACCGTTGTAAATCAAACCATTAAATTTGCCGTTCGTTTATTCCAGTATTAGTTTGATATTGTTTAAAATTTATAATTATAAATTCTTGAGGAATTAATGCGTACATATTGGTATTATTCACATCTTATATATAGAGCCTAAAACGAGAAAGAAATTATCGCATTGCATTAAAATGTAGTAATAATAAACTTGTAATTATTTATTAAAATGATACGTGGACGTCAATGTTCAATAATTATAGTTGTCTTGGTGTGTTAATATTTCAAAGCCTGCAAACATTTACGTCACAACACAGTCCAACGTTATAAACCGTTATAATTAACGTCTGCCACGAACGATAAATTTTTAAGACTCTGGCTCGTCCACGCATTGGACTTTAACTGTGCAGAGAATTGCGGGTTTTGGGGTTTATAGAATTCCTAACTGGGTCACACTTAATTTCTCTACCCTGTTGCTGAGTCTTCTTTATGGGACATGGTTAACATGTTACGGAAATAGGCGCAGCAAGTCGGCTTCTCTAAAACTAGTTACGCTTTGGGATGAGCTTAAACATTCATGAACACGTCGTTTCAGTCACCAGAAACGTATTTCGTTGTTACCACTAAAATCTGGCCTTCGCTTTACGTAGCTTTTAAAGTCGACTGGCAATAAATGCGTTTAAATGCAGCCACAAAATCTGGAGGAAACGATACGAAAACATAAAATATTTCAAACACATTTTTTAATCAAATGTTCTAAAGTAAGCTCACTGATGCAACACTATATCATTATTTTATAAATAAGAACCATTTTAACATTTTATTGACACCTGTTCAGTGAAAGCATAACTGAAAGATATTAAAATATGGAAACTCTTTTTACACTTTTCCATTGTGGTGTTCGTTTGCACCCCACATATATATTTATATGAAAAACAATTTTCCCATAACTTTTATTAATTTATATACATAGATGATAGTTATTATGAAACGGGCTAGGCTGCTTGTCAGGCCAACGGCAAGCAAGAAATGATCGCGTTTGCTTAATATTAAATTAATATCCAATTGGTCATATCGATAGCCTGAAAGAGTATCACTTGAGGAATGGCTGGTCAATCCTTGGGACAAATGCCTGAGTTTGGGACTAGCAAACTTCCCGTTGCAACAATAAAGACCAGGTCATCCCCGGAAGAATAGGACACGAAGCACCGACCAGGTCAAGCCTCGGAGAAAGTTCACAAACCCCGCCAGGCGGAAAAATGCGGGGCATAAATTAATTTAAAAAGGTGGAAAGCAGATTTTGGGATTATTATTAGGAGTAGTGGACGCAACAGAATAACATCAGTAATGCCATTACAGGGCATTCCAATATTATTAGTGGAGTAAAATTCAGCTTCAATAGCTGATTGCATGAGAAGCCGAGAAACAGCGAGACCACAACCTGACTGAAGAAGACATGTATCATCACCAGCTCCTAGATCTACAAGCGGTGATGTACCCGATTTATGTTTCTCGCCCCTGTTTGATTTGAGTAATAGTAAATTTTCGATGCCAAGCTTTGTTTAAACCCACCTAGGTCCATTATAGATACACTTGCTTTCCGGTGAGTTAGTAAGCAGCCGGCCAACATTTTAAAGGATGTTTGTAATTTAATGTACTTTTTATATTTATAATTCAAATTGATCAAATTTAATTTAATAAAAATTGTTTCTTTCTCTTTATAACATTAAAATTTTTATCACTAATAATTAATGCATCCAGCCACCACACCATTACAAAGTTGATTTTGTATCGTGAACATATAAAAAAATTGACACAATATGAGTATCAAAATTTACGTTAGTGTGAAATTTTATATTTTCTGATTTCTTGAAATAAATAAAATTTCCCATCACTAAATATATTTTAAAAAATCTGCTGACCTAAATTCAGTGTTCGTTAGAAACAATGCCAATCTGCAACTGCATTCTACATTCGATAAAAGAGTAGATAATCGAATCTTTCAAAAGTAAATGTTGCAATAACTACAAACTCAGCGTAATTTAAATGTTAACGAAAATAGAACAATTAAGGTTACATAATTCATTAACAGTCTTTAAAATGTTAAATATTTTTCACCTGATTATGAATACCCTTAAATAATCTATCACTAAAACACTGTTGTACAAATTTTATTAAAAAGGTGAAAGAATACAAATTTCAATTTCCTTCGTATTGTATCCATTATCTAGTTATATCAGTGAGGTATCTGTTCATTTTTCTTTAATTTGGCATCAAATATAGTTTGTTGTGGATCAGTTTATACATTAAATGGTTACAAAACATACTGTTACGTAAAAAACCCCAATGGCTCCAGCCTGCTTTGGGCCAGTCGGTAAAACAATTTTATAATTGAATAGGTAGATATAGAAGAGTTAATAGCCAATATATTCCTTAAAATTTAACCCTTCTAAATAAGTTATTTTCCTAATACAAATTTCAAGACCCTCGTGTCTCAAACCGTGTCCTATTAATCTACCACTTCACTTGGTCAAAGTTATCCAAATTGTTCTCTCTTCCCCTATTCTGATTAGAACTTCCTGGTTAGTTTCTCTATCGGCCCATCTGATTTTGAGCTTTCTCCTACAGCATTACAATTCAAAATATTCTATTATTCTCCTGTCTGCAACTGCTACCGTCCACGTTTCGCACCTATATAATGCCACACTCCATACGAACATTTTTACTAATGATTTTCTAATACACATACTTATATTAGCCGTAAGTAAATTCCTCATTTTTGTGAATTCCTTTCTTTCCTTTGCTATCTACAATCCCTAGTTATTATGCTTCCCAAGTAGTAGAATTACTTAACTTTCTTCAAAATATCTCTTCCCAATCTAATACCCTTTGTTATTTCACTATTTCCATTACTACACTCCATTACCTTGGTTTTCCTCTATTAATCCTCACCAGGATTACGTTCATGTCATTTATTATGATTTCCAAGTCTTCTTCTGACTCCCGCAATGCCACAATATCATCAGCAAACCGAAAGGTTTTTATTTCTTCTCGTTGCATTTTTATTCCCTTCCCATATTCATTTTTAACTTTCTTCATCGCCTGTTCTATATATAACTGAAACAGCAGCCTCCTCTTACTCATTTCTTGATTTCTGTTTTATTTTCTTACTATTCAATTCTAATTACTGGTGACTGCCTTCTATAGACGTTACGGATAATTCTTCTTTCTCGATATTTTATTCCTGTCCTTTTCAAAATCCGGATTGTTTTAGTGATCATTATCAAAGGCTTTTTTTAAATCTAAAAAATTCATGAAAATAGGCATGTTTTTTCTTATCCTGTATTATAAAATTAGGCGCAGAGTCAATATTGCTTCTCTTGTCCCTACTTTCTAACTCGCGTTCTACTTGACGTTCCATCCTCGTAGATATTTTTTTCGTTAAAATTTTGCTCGCATGAGCCCCAGTCTTCTTCGGTATAGTGATCATTATTTGTTCCTTTATATCTATATATAAATGGGATGTTTTTGCAATGAGTGTATCAGGACGTTACTCAGGATGGACTTTAACCACGGAAATTTAAGCCAACTGTCATTCAACTGAATGAATTAACAATCAACATCTTTAAAATTTTTATTTATTTAGAATCCGAACTGGCTAGGGCCAAGTAGGTATTTCTTCAAAATATGCTCAATGAATCAACAATATCTGGGAAGAAATACTATAGGACGTTTCCTCTAAGCCAGTTGTACGAGAGGTTCTTCTTGTCCCTATATTCCAATAACTTGCGACCGGTAAGTATGTTGAATTAAGGCGAGTTATGGATACTTATTTTGGCAGAGAAGATTATTGGTTTCCAATTGCATACGTGTAGAACACAGAGGCTGTCTTAAAAAGCAGCTTCGCTTTCTTATGAAGGGCGTCATAAATTTGTTGTCTCTTATATCAGAAGTGATATTTCTTTCAGTTAATTTTAGTTGTAACTACTCGGCTCAGACGAGAAATCGATTTCATAATTACTCAATTCTCGAGACCGTATGCACCTCCTTCGGAGGCGCAGATGTCTTTGACGTCACTCAGATATCGACAGCAGGTGCTGGGCACGGGATTGAATCGTCGAATATTGGAGAATTCCCAGGATGGCAGCAGCCTTTTATTGAACAGCTCCCACTCGTACCCAGAGCTAGCCAAGTGGCCCATATTGTGGGGCGACACTCGAATATTCCATTTACAAGCGCGCGTCAATTCGAGCAAAGCCCATGCAGCCATTATAAACGAGGTCATTTTATTGCCATCTTTTTCCCCCTTCTCGTTGTACTGCTTTATAGTCCTTCAGCGCGTTACTTTCTCGAGGGTTTAGCCATGACAAACTTGTATTTAGCGAAACAGAAAGATAGCTTCAATGATTTGAACTCTATTATGAAATTAAATAAGTCAGAGAACTTTAAATTTAATATCAATATATTAAAACAAATATTACGTTTCTTCACTTTTCTATACAGTACGACCATCTGTCTATAATATATAAATAGGCATGCATAACAGAAATTAAAGTAAAACCAATTAAAGAGGATCAAGTATTATTGGTTACTAATGGTTATTAAATGCAATATCAAGACTTCAGGATACTGAGTTTTCAATTTTGAAATTGATTTTCCCACACACCATAATTGTTCCCAAAACTTTCGGGCAACGGTACGGAAAAGTGGGGGGATATAGCGTCTGTACGCCTGAGGGGCGAATCAGCACAGACACTTGCAAATATATGTCACGTCAAGAACGTGACAGTTTCTGGTCGGTCGGTAAAACAATTTAATAAAGGTGTAGGAAGGTTATAGGAGAGTGAATAACCAATAGATTTCAAAAGTAGAAACCTTCAAAATAAATTATTTTGCCAAAATAAATTCAAAATAGAAATTTAAACACTCCTTAAAATTCATCAAATTAATTTGATATTAAGTTTTTACAAAAGTAAATAATGCAATTGTAGCACATGATAATCACTCCCTAAAGTCATGAAGGTTTTTTGATTCTAAACAATCGAAAGTCAACAAGAATATTCAAACTCGGATGCAGGCAGGCAATAGGCGTCAAGGTGTCGGGTGGAAAACCTGTCTGCCTGCAGCTGCATGAGATTAGGCTTATTTCGCTAAAGGGAAAATTTCACTAGAACACTATTATCTTCATCAGCGCAAAAATTCAGGCGCTGTTCGAAGGACGTTTAAAGTTTGGGGAAGACACGTCACGTGGGTGGCGCTTTGCCTTGGAGAAGGAGAAAATAAGATTTTAGCTGGGGAGTAAGAAACTAAAAAAATAGCGTAAGTAATTTTTTAAATATAAAGGAAAATTTTTTAAGCACAAATAATTTTAAATTAACCAAGTCCCCTCCTCCAAACACAACATATATCCAAATAAATGAAAATTTAAAATTTATAATCTTAGAAATTGTCAACTGAACATGTTTCATCCAAATTAAAATATAGACAATCAAGTGAATGTACTGGGTTCGAATCCCAGTCTGGTCCAGATATTTCCAGCATTTACATTAATGAACTTAATTTAAACATTTATTTTAGTATTAAATTGAAAAAAGTATATGTAATCACTGAGCATATTTAAATAACACAAATTAAATTATACAATTATAATAAAATGATAAGTATACAATAATATGATTTTCAATAATAAAATAAATGTTTTCAATCAAATTCATCTTTGAAGATAGCACAAATGATGTTACATATTAGGGTATAAATATCTTGAAAGGACCAGGAATAAAATACAGGACTAATGTGTAGTACGCGATATCACTGACCTCCGAGCTAACCTTGTTGGTTTTCCGTCACATAATATATTTCTCTCTCCATTGTACAGACCTGAACACAGTTCACCGATTATTTACAGAATCGCATTCTTCACGTCCTAAATATAGGGTATCAATAAATAATGGATCTTTTGAGTAAATTTATCACAGGTACAATAGTATTTGAACCATACTTATTAATGAAGTATTCAACATATCTCAGGACATTAATAGAAACTCTGGCTAAAATTCATTATCATAGAGTAATGTAAAATAATAATGATTCGTGTCAGGTGCTGATGATTTCTATCAAATTTAATAGATGTTCTCCTCAACATTTATACTTATAAATACGTAACTTATTAACTAATTTTTGAGCACCATTTACATTTCGTGTAAATAGTGAGATTCTTTTAAATTAATTTTTTATGAGTTACGTAGGTTGTGACGAAATATACTTACAATAAAAATGAGAATATGAGGAAAACGTCGTCGGCTTAGCGCTCGTAAGTTTCAAGTTATTTGATACTCGGAAGCAGACAAGAAAAGTAATAGCTAGGTTCCGACTGAGCGAAGAGGAAACTTTCGTTGAACCCGTGCGTAGCAATATGCGGCGTAGAAAAATCGCAAGTCTGCACAAATTGTATGGAAAAGTAGAGATAACGGTTCCCTGCAGTAGAAACGGAGAAGTTCTTTTTTATTCGTTGCTAGAAAAGTCATTTTCAGTTAATTCACCATTCTGAACCACTCGACGTGGTACTATAATTTAGTATATCTCACAGCTATATTACTAGTTTAGCCTTATTCCCGGATACGTCACGTATCCGAAATAATATTTCTAATATTTTTCTCAGGGGTTAATACGTGGTTTCACTTAAAACCAAATAAAATTCTATACTACCAAATGAAGATATTGCATTAAAGTTTTTATAAATAAATTATTTCAGTAGAGGGGATCATCATTCTAAAATTTAAAACTGACGTTGGGAAATTTTCTTTTTTAAATCGGACTGTAAGGGATTGGAACAATTTACCTGCAGAAGTCTTCGAAACATTCCCTGCAAATTGCAACGTGTTTCAGGGAAGAATTAGAAAGTGTAGTAAAGTGTAGTGCGACGAAACAATATATTAATAGTAGGTACTTTTTTATCTTTTTTGTAATTTATATTATATTAGTGTAATTATTATTTGTAACATATTTTATTTTTAAGTTTATTTTTTGTAACTGTCACCGAGTGTTACTCAATTGAAGTATTAATAAATTCTATTCAAAATAAACTTTATATAAATTGTCAAAAATATATTAACCAAATTTAAATTTAGTAATCCATTTGTTTACCCTTTGTGAAGTGATATTTATCCAATATTCATTGTTATATGTTTGAAAATTAATTTCCATGAATATATTACATATATCAATCGACTCTGTTCTTATATTAGTAATTCAAATCAGAAAAAATTGACTTTTATAACCTTCATCAGATGCTCAAATATGACACGCCTCCCCACCAAAGGTGTATCTTTTCTTCCTCAGTCATAGGCAAAGAGATGCTTCCTTGTAGTTAAAAGTGGTGGACGATTTACCTTTATAATTACTCCTCAATCATATATTAATTTATTAAAGACCTTAATTTTAATGTATATATATAATGCATTTATTTATTGAAAAGCATTAAATTAGAAATGAATTATGTAGCAGACGATGGAACCTAATTAACTATGCAAATGAAATGTAATGGCAGTTACAAATGAGATTTGTCAGTCTCCCCCTACCAATTAACTACTTTTTTGTGTGTGTGGGTTTTATCTCTATCATTATTTTGTCCCGTGATTGTTTATCTTATATTTATGTGGATTATCCGTCAATGTTTATGAATTGATGATCTCGTACTGTAACAACCTCCTCCCATTTTGTGGCATTCACCTGGTTGTATGTAATGACAAGACTTACTTTTCCAAAAGAATTACATATTTTATAATTCCGTTTACTCAGTATAACTCTTACATTCAAACAAATGTGTACATGTCACTTCACCGTCAGCGATATTCTCTCCCTTCCTCACCATAGATCATCTTCCTCTTCCCTAAGTATCTTTTCTCTTCTTCTTCTCCTCTTCCTATTCTGAAACAATTAATACCGTACTTAGCCAATAACTTCATAATGAATACATAAAATAAAAATCTCTGCCACTTTCTTAAGGGTTAATGCTGTTTCCGACAATAAACTTTTTTGATTATTACTTGTGTTGCGGGTTAGCCTAATCAATTATACTCGTTGAAATCGGTTAAATTGTGATTGTTTTACTTAATAGGTTTTCAATAGTATTTAGAAGGACAATTTTCAATTTGGTGCAAATAATTTTGGCTTGATACTTATTACAATAATCCCTAATTTACATAGATTGACACACCAGTTACGTAGGCGACGGCAGTAAGGAAATAGATTTAGATTTATTGTTATTTCCATTAGTCCTCGATTGAGGAAATAGGAAACGTCATACATTAAAAATGATCAAAATAACGTACATAATTAAAGACAAATAATCTTAAAATAAAGTAATAAAAGAAAATGTATATAGACGAAAGTCAATATAAACACAACACGGACACACGATGTCACACACACACTGGGAAACACAAGCAAGCACAGACTGAGAAACACGCAATTGAATTTTAACTACTTGGACCAGGAAACTGTCCTTCCCTCTGTAGTAGCTCCAGGCAATACATGAAACAAACAAACAAAAGAGCAGAAAAAACTGAATAGAAATTTTAAAGATATGTGATGTGCTATTTTACAAGGCAGCTCATTCAACACTTTTTGCAGGAACATTGATTTTAAATACTAGAAAGACGATTAAGAAAATCCTGTACCGAGTAAAATGCGCCATTTAAAAGAATAGTTTTACTCTGCTTCCCGAAGCTTTTCTAGGTACTATTTTTAACCTTTGGCGGAAGTCTGTTGTATAAAATTATGCCGGTATTGTGAATACTATTCTGGTGTAGAGTAAGGCGATGCTTGTCCGACCTTAGAGCTGAACGATTTCTGGTCGCGTATTCATGAAACTCTCCATTTGTTTGAAACAAATTAGTGTTACACTTTACAAACTTTAATATTTCATAAATATATACGCTTGGTAAAGTAAGTATTTGCAAACTTTTGAAGAAAGGTTTGCAACTCGATCTAGAATTCGTGCTAGAAAGTATTCTAATTGCACATTTTTACAACTTAAATATTTCATTACTCCTGGAGCAGTTTCCCCAATTATAGATGCCATAGCTCATAATTGAATGAAAATACGCGAAGTAAACCATTTTGACGTACTTTTTGTCAACGTGTTGCATTAGTGTTCTCAGAGAATAACAAGCTGAACTTAGTTTTCCAGCAAGCAGATCTATATGGTAATTCGACTTTAATTTATCGCCAATCCGAAGGCCGAGGAAAGGTGCATTAGCTGAGAAGTTGTCTACGGGTCTATTACTAGCATCAGCACTAAACTGAACTAACTTAGTCTTATCTAGGTTGAGGAATAATTTATTCACGTTAAACCAAATATTTAGACCATTCAGAGCGTTGTCTACTTTCTTAATCAAATTATAGAAGTTTTTACCTACAATAACTATATTTGTGTCATCCACGTAGAGAATCGATTTTGGAGGATTTACGTATCCTGGAAGATCGTTTATGTACAGAATAAAAAGTATAGGCCTAAGAATTGATCCTTGAGTAACTCCACATGTAATAAATTCCCAATCGGATAAGTGAAGTTGGCCGTCTTTGGTTTCAATTACTACTTGTTCTTTGCGGTTTGTAAGATACGATCTTAGTAAAAGTGACGTATTTCCCCGAATTCCATAATATTCCATCTTTTTATTAATATTTGATCTACGGTGTCGAAAGCCAGCTACCTTCAGTCTTACATCCAATGAATTCTGGATATTTTGAATGAAGTCGTACATTGCGCTGCCTGTGGACTTTCCTTTAAGGAAGCCATGCTGCGCTGTTAATAAAATCTTATATTTATTCAGGAAATGAAGTAATCTAATATGAATTATTTTTTCAAATATTTTAGAGAAAATATGAAGGAGAGAAATGGGCCTGTAATTGGATATATCAGATGGCGATCCTTTCTTAAACAGGGGAATTACTTTGGCTATTTTCAACGCATCTGGAAAAATTCCAGATGAAAGACATTTGTTAAATATTACTTCAAGTGGTAAATCAATTGAAACAGCACATTCTTTTACCATTTTACTATTTATACCATATATATCTGATGCTGAGGAACACTTCAAATTTAAAATTACTGCAATTATTTCAGCTTTATTTATTGGTTGCATAAATATAGTATTCGTAATTTCCGGAGTGGAATTTTGTAACAGATTTAAGAAATCATCATCATGACATACAGAATTATTTTTAGTCAGAACGTTAGCAACATTAGCGAAATATGAGTTTAATTTGCATGCCGCATCTCTACCACAAAAAGTTTCTCTTCGATCTACAAGCGCAATTTCTTTATGGTTACTGGTACCTTTTCCAGTCACATTTTTAATTACATTCCAGGTGGCTTTGACTTTATTATCTGCATTCGCTATATATCTGGAAGTATTGAGTTTTTTCGCGGCCACGAGCACTCTCTTGTATATACGTCTGTAAGTTTGAATGTAATGAAGACTGTTTAAGTTTGTTCAAGTAACAGAGTTTATTCCGAGATATTCGGATACCGTTCGTAATCCAACTTACTGACTTAACGTGATTTGATCGATTTAATTTAATGGGGGCTACTTCATCAATAATCGATACAAAAACATTTAAAAAGTTTTCAAAAATCGTATTTAAGTTATGAGTTCTGCTATTATCTAGGAAAGGGAGCCAATCAATTGCATACAATTTCTCTGAAATTAATCGATATTTTTCGGGGCAGAGTTTTCTTGTTCGTAACCATCGGTTCGGATTTATAATTTTAATTAAATCTTCTTTAATGTAGATAAACTGTGCTTTATGGTCCGAAATTCCAGTTTCAATTACGTTCACCCTGTAAGAATCCTTGTCTAAGTTACTCACAAGGTAATCAATGCAATTTCCTTGTCGAGTTGGAATTTGAGAAGTTAAGGAAATACCAAACGAAAATAATAAGTTTTCTAGCTGGGAAATAAAATAACTACGTATATATAGTGAAATACGCAACTGTTCATAAAATTGTTTAATTCCCAGAGGGATTATGATATATAACAGTAAGGTTATGCAATCATCCCATAAATTTTATTCGCCTCTGATGCTGTAAATAACAAACACTTACTTTCAAAAGTAAAGTTAATTATTAACGCGTTTGTTTGTTCGTCAGTTGTTGTGTGAATATGACGAATAACTCAAATGAACAAGTAGATTAATTCGTTGTGTTCTAGTGGGATGGTATTTTGATTGTAGTCCCTATGATTAAACACACATGTATGTGGTAAATCCACGCAGTGGTCTGGAAGTTGTTTCAAAGGTAATTGTTTGATATGGCATTCTTTAATTAAAATACAAAAGCCGAGTGCACAGATTGAATTCATTTTCCAACTTATGGCAATAAACCTACACACATCACTGAAATTATTGTATGTACTCATTTCACAGTCAATTTTCAGCGGCTGGTAAAGATAATTTGTATGAATCTTGCCGTCTAGTTTTGTAAACAAATTTAACAGAATCAAAATATTCATAAATTATTCCATTGTTCAAACTGCTTTGACAAAAATATTTCTTGCACAACAGAAGTTTCGTACATTAATAATTGTTAACATGTTATTTAATTTTTTTTCACTTATATTTTCCGGTCACACACACAATATGAACATATAAATCTTATGAACATTAAAATTGTTTTGGATTAAAAGATAATCATAAAATATAAATACAAAAATACCAAACTTTCAGACCTTTAGTACAACACGTCACTGTCGTTCACCCTATTTAAGCACCTAACGAGATTATTTATGCCAGGTATGCGATTTAGCAAAGCTACCAGGTTTCTCAGCTTTACTCTACAGTTCGTTCAATAAATAATCTCTCCCCCTCTCCCCTCCCCTTTCTCTCTCCCCTCACCTCACTCTCTCTTCTCCATCCCTCTCTCTCCCCTCCCCAACCTGGCGTAAATTAATTAATTTAGCTGCGTCTAAGTTATTACTTTTACCATTAACGTAAGACGCTATAAAATGTGCTCGATTTACATGGAGATTCTGAAATCGTCTGCCTATAAATTGGCGGTGGTATGCAAAAGGTTGGCAACCCCTGGACTAAGAAGATCTTAACACTGAACCAATGCTTCCGATTGATTGTTACTTTGTAAGCACAGATACTTTTCATGCGAGCATAAATGCTGCGCTTTTAGAAAAATGTATTAAACCGAGCGCCCTTCCTGAATGTGACTTACGATTAAATTATAAAACTTAAACTAATAGCATTTCACGAAGTGTATGTTTTGTGCCTCACTAATCCCTGTTTTGTTTTGGGTTACATTATTTCGGAAATTTAATTTTAGCATATCCAGGCGATACGGTGTTAATGTTAAAATATTGGAATTGCGATACTTTTCCACGCTTGAAGGAGAGGAGCTATTTTATGTCATAGCGAATCTCATTAAATAAGTTAATGGGGACATATTTGTGTTGCGTGCTTCTGTAATGAAAGGGCGCTTAATTTTTGCGCGAGTGTGCATATAGATTGAAGCGGAGAATCTCATTTCAATTAATTTTTTATAAAGTGGTTAACAGGTTTTCCTGATTATCTCCGCTTTTAACGTCAACCCCCTAATTGAACTACCTGTAAATTACAGATTGGAAAAGAGTTTCGAAAAGTGAACTGCTTTTTCTCTCGGAATTTTGTTCTGTGTCAACGTGAAAGCCTTAGAAAGGCAGGAGATTCGGAAGCTGCAAACTGTTGAGTTGCGGTTGATTAATCCGACACTCTCAAGCGATAGTGGTTATTCACAACCAGCTTAGCCGGTTGCGAGGACAAGCGGTTTAATACCTCAGATAAATCTACGTAACGCCAGTTTACTAGTGTTTGACTGCCATCAGTAGCGAATTAATACCCTTGGATTTGTCTATGGTATTTCTTGGACAGATACAAAAGTATCACTTGTTCTGTAACAGATCATGTCAACACTTACTTTCGCCATCAAGCAAAATGTACTCTTTTCATTGTTTTAAAGCTTACAGCGGAATTAGAATTAAAGTTATTTTCCACTAATCTCATAATTCAACAATTATAAACAGTGATGAGTTCAAGTTTTAACTACGCTTGACTACTATGAAACTGATATTAATAAAAAATTACTCTCGCTCATACTCAAGCAACTTTATTTCTAAAAATCACGTAAAATAGCACAAGTGAAATGAAAAAGTATAAATTGCACTAAGAAACAAGTATTTTAAAGTTTACTAGTTGGATGCCCGGTGAATTCAGCCCACTACAGTATTTAATTGAACAGTAACCTTTTGACAACAAGTTGATAAACCAGCCCGTTACTTTATGAGAGAAACAGCTTAAGACGCATAATGGAGTAAAAAATTCTACTGATACTTTAAACAAGCTCAGTAATATAAAAAATTATGAAAAACAAGTTTGTGTGCGGTTTTTTATTACAAAGACTACTTGAGATATATCCGCTTTGGTTACTCTCTCTTATAATATCATTGGAGATGCGAAAAGGGTTGACTACAGCCCCCAAGCTATAGTGAAGAACCTAGCCAGTGGTTCACCTAAAAGTGATTCAGAGAAAATTTAGAGAAACCCGCATCGAATAGGTCGAACTCTTCCGTATTTGTCCTACGCCCTTCCGAAAACAGGACACAGAGTTTGTTGTGGGCACGACTCCATGTCTCCTCCAGATTTTGGGACTACAGGCGAGAGGAATTCCTTGTACCCCTTCGACCCTCTAAAACTTCAATTGTTAGTGTTGTTGAGGTCCCACCACTTATATAATGATCCTGAATCATCTGTACTGCGTGCTATAAAACTTTAACATATTTATTAATAAATTAAAAATATCATGTCTTAGAAGAAAGACAAGAATGAAAAATGTCGACCGGACCAGGGACTCAAACCCCAACCTCCCGACTTTCGGGCGGGTGTTCTAACCACTGAGCTAATCCAAGTCGACGTCCTAGGACCGATTCAACATCTCTCCATTAGCCTAAACCTAAGCTAGGCTCACCTTAGACTAGAATTCAATGCACCTGTGATCAATTTACACAATGTTCATTCTTCAGGAATTTCCTAGAATTAGAGTGTGAAGAATGTGATTAGTGAAGTTTTAGGTGAGCCTAGCTTAGGTTTACGGTAATGGAGGGATGTTTAATTGGTCCTTGGACATCGACTCAGTGGTTATGAAGGGACCTGAAACTCCGCAAGAGAAACAGAAACCTTCTCTGAGGTAATCTCTTCAACTCACTGTGGCGTGGTTTTTATTATTTATAAATATATTAAATATTAGTTATGTTTAGATGGATGGGCGCCAATAAATATTTACTTTGAAATTTTAACAGTTTTTATTCTAAACTAAACTAAAAAAACAAGATTACAATATTTAATCAATTTAATTTTTCTAGCTGACCCTTAATTAGAAATTATATTGCAAGAGACTTAGTAAATACAATCTACTTTCCCTCAGGGCTGTATCACGTGTTTATACACATAGCAGAGCGAGATTATTGCCTTGGTTCCTTACTGTACATGCGTCTTTCCAAGTTTCTTTGTTGACCGGCAGTCCTGGGTTTTACACAAAGGCAGCTTCCGGGTCAGCATAGAGACAGTCAGCAAGCCTCAAATTTTGGTGTAGTTTCCTTGTTGTCCTTGCAGCCAGGCCGCTTCTCCTCTTAGCTCTGAATCGAAGCCAGTCAGTCGTGCCGTCCTCTCACCTCCGACTCTCCTTTCCGAATTCCTTTACGAGGTCCTCTCTACCTCAAAACTAACCTCTCCTCAAACGTGGTTCGTCTCCCTGCTCTTTCTATTTTTCCCAGGTCCTCCAATGGGGTTGGCGTTCCTACCCTTCCTCTCCAAAAATTCAAATTTTGGGAGGGGCCACCCTAGCAATCCTGGGGGAACTGGGTTTTTTCGGTGAGACGCAAATACCTTTGAGACAAAGACTGCACCTGTCAGGCTACAAGTTATGGTTTTGTTTGTCTTGTCTGGTTTTTCCACGGAATGGTGCCTGCCTGCCTTGCGAATAACTCAGGACTGTTCTCTACAGAATTTTACACAAATGCTTCATATTGTTAACTTAATTTATCTGAATAAAACAGAACATAATCTGAAATTTTATACGCGTTACATCACTAAAACTTTATTTTAATCGCATGAATGGTATGTGAACACATAAGGGGCAAATATACATTTTTCTTTATGTGTGTGTGTGTGTGCGTGTGTCAAAATAGTTTACGCCATGCGATGATAGCGTTCATTATAGGTCAGTAAAAGAAGACTATTAATATTAAAATTAAGAGTAGTTATAGGAAGTCAGTTAAAAAATATTTTTGAGTTGCATCTTATATAAATGTTGACCAGGAAGGATGTTTCTAACTTTTAAATCGATTAAGAAATTTTTGAATGGATACTTTAGGGTGTTTTATTAACAATTACTTAATGCATTAAGATGATCTGGCCGATGGTTGATGAATGTCGTAGTAAATAACCTTAACAGACACTGGTTTACAAACTATTTTATTAATTAAATCTTTTTAGTCGTCAATTTAATTCAATTTTTTAGTAATTTTCACTCAATTCAGTTTGTTACAACAGGAGTTTTCGGTGACGTTATCACCACGTTCATCTGTGTAATACAATGCTTACACATTAAGTCAATTCTCTATTGATACCAGTAGAAGAAAATTTGAGATCACGTTAAAGCAGAAAGAATGCATTATATTATGAAAGAATTGACTTAATACACAAGCATTATATTACACAGACGAATATAATGATAATGTTATCGAAGGCTCCTGTTGTAATAAACTGAATTGAGCGACAAATGTTTTAATTTTTGTAGTAAATTAAAAACAGAAAAAATACTTCAATTTATCAATATTTGAAGAATAAGTAAATTATGAATACACTTTATTTTACTCGGGAGTTTTCAATCATTAATCATTATTATTATTTTATGTTGAAGCATGTAAATAATTTTCTTAAATTCTTTTTTAATGTTTAACCACGAATCGGCTGTTTATGATTAACTGTAGGACGAAAGAACTCATATAAAATTGATTACATGTATATATGTGGGTGTTAAAACGTTATTTACCACAGCTTAAATTTTTTTAAATTTTCATAGAAATTTTTTATCATGTGTGGGTATAGATTCGCATATCCGTAGCTTCGAAACAACTAACATTTATTAAATTCAAAGATTTCAAGAATGCATAACAAGAAACTCAGTACATGGCACTAAATATTTTAGACATTCTTCTCAACCATCCTTTTCCCGAATGAGAAATTGTATTATAGAATTAAAGGTGACTAACAGAACCGTTTCGATGTTGTAAAGGTAATTAGGGAAATGGAGGGTAATGTTCTTGTTTATTTTTATCTTTTTTTCCTCTATTTCCTTATATAACTTTTATACTTTAGTTTGTGTTATTAATTTTATGTATTTTAAGCATTTCCACCGGACTATGCCCATTGCAAAGAAAATAATTCAGTCAATCAGTCTTCTATTTTTATTTCAATGACAAAAAGAAGTGAAATTTAATAATAAGTATAGGTTTTCACTAGATTAATTTTTTGTATACCCGTATGCTAATCAAAATTCTTTTTTATAGTTATTCTTGCACGTCAGCGGTGCAAAAATAGTAAGCGATGTAATATTTGGTATTAACAGAAAAGTTGGTCCTCAAGACAATGTTACAACCCCAATTTTACGTATTCATTTTTAACATAATAAGAAATATAACGTGTTAAAGTAAAGTGGCGTAGGATAATTTAACATGCATAAATACAATTGTCTTTCATTACTGAATTACAGATAAAAGAACACATCAAATCTGTAATTTTTGTTTACATTATTGATCATTAAATAATCATCAAATATTTTAATTTTGTTCTCAATTTTTTACTTTCTGTGACGTTAACATATGAAATATTCCTTAATTTTATAACATCGGGTTATTTTGGATAACCTACTCGTAAGGAGGAGTTCCCTCTCGGTTTTTGAGCTCACGTTCGTAAGCTCTGTTTTACTCCTTTCCGGGAATGTGCCCCAATTAACTCTCGCGTTCCACGTACAAACAATCGTTTATCTAGATTTTTACATCCTATCCAAACTTGTGAGCTCCTTACAGTACAGAAATACTTATTAAGAAACCAAAAATACTTAATTCGTAATGCTATAAGAAAATATTGAAGCAGTACTCGAATGTGAAACAAAGTCGAAATATTAAAACGAGAAATGAGTAGGAGGAGGAAGGCTCAAGTCAAGAAAATTGCCAGAGTTGTACACGAAATCTCCGATATTTTTGACAATGACAGAGTTTGGTGGTATTTTTTTCCTATATATATAATAACTCACTTTGTGATTTTAATGCAATTCGCTTCGGTACGGCCGTAGACATAGATTCTGGAACAAGGAAGTGTAAAGAGAAATAAATCTTGTCCAGGAGCCGCGTCAGCGGGGATTCTCCGAGTGACGTTCACAGCCTGCTCCACATCCGCGAGCTTCGCAGCACAAGGAGGAGGCTCTCTGCATCTCATCTACATAAAACATGAAATACGCCGCGTTAAACACAACGAACGCAGCCTCCCGGCAAAGCCCCACCCTCCGACTCTATTTCTTGAGCATTATTCCGGGTCAGCTGCCATCCATTTACGAGTGTGAACATGGCTTCCTAATATCGATGTACCGACCTCTGGGAAAGGTAAATTTTAACGTTCTTCTGTATAATTCGGAATTCAAACGTACGTTATGTATGTAAATCAGTCACACACTCCAAGGTTTATTCTGCAAAGTAACCAGTAAGAGTGTGTTCGCTTTTGGATTGTTCCGGATACTGTACAGCTAATCTGCATTGCCTCAAAGTGCATTTATAGTCTGCCCAAATAAAAAGGCAGTAGGACTGGTCTGAATAACTAAGAATACCCAAGTTAATATTTTAGATATTAGTGAAAGAGATCCGACTAGCCATTTAACTGACGAGGTTTATAGAACTGTTAAGACCTTATCAGTTAGATATGCAGGGTGTTAAGTTTATCTAAAGACATTGAAATATCTCGAGAATCACACATCGGATCAAAAAAGTGAGAAAGAAAAATGTTTGTCTCAAAGGGGGACATATAATGATACGAAACGCGACCCCCTGAGGGTAGGGGATGAAAGAGTTAAAAAAACTTACAATAGGACCCCAGTTTTTTATTGCAGATTTGGATTCTCCAGAAAAAAATTACTGAAATTTGACCTCTAATTCAAGTCATTTCGGTCACAGCGTTGTAATCGACAAAAATCAAAATGGGTTAAAACTCGTTGAAAAATGTAGATGTCAGCAAAATAAAATTAAATGTGTGTGATATTCTTACAAATTCTACTTAATGAAATCATAACTGTTCACCCACCCCCACTCCCCAGACCAAAAGTGAAAATAAATTCAGCATAACTCCCAGAAACAACCGTTATAATATATCTTGACCTACATTTAGAAAGCCATCTAACCTTAAAACCCATATCGAAATGAAGCGGAAAGAGGCACAAATCAAATTAGTCAAATTATCTTTCTATTTAATAAAATATTTAAGCTTTCCTTTTACAACAAAATATTAGTGTACAAAACAATAATTGAGTCAACATGGGCATACGGCATCGAACTATGGGGCAAAGCCAGCAAGTCCAACTTCGACATCCTGAGAAGACATTAAGATACTTCTGCAACGCGCCGTGATTCGTAACAAATAAAAATCTATATAAAGATATGGAAATCTCAAGTATGACAGAAAATAACACCGAACGCAGCAAGAGGCAGCAAACAAGATTGATCAATCGCCCAAATCCACTATCATTGAATATGTTGGACAAAGTGAACATATCTATAGACTAAAGCGCAGTTATATTTTGGATTTATTATTTAATTGTAACTTATGTCTTTTAAATCATTTACCTATTGAACCAATTGAACAGATCCTAAATTGGCAGTACGAACAGTAAAAAATAGTATTCCGGATCAGTGTTTAATGCTTAGTCAACACCTGATTAAACTGGAGCCACTTTAGGATAGATTGTTCTATAATATATCATTTAAATGTGAACACTTTTTTTGATATGTACATACCTATGTACTTTTCTGAAATATTGAAACGCAAGCGAGTGTTATTAATAAGTTATTATCAACTCGATTTGAACCGATTATTGTCACGATCTTCTGCCTGCTCCGTCGACTGAAAATTGAAGATTGAATTTTATCTTTCCTCTTTTTGTCCTTCACTTCTTAATTGTAAAATTTTGTATATTTCTTGTAATATTATATTTGACGTATCCTATTTCCTCAATTGAATAATAATAAATCTAAATACATAAATAGCATCGGTAAGAGCGCCCTACATCTCATTGATCCCCCCGAAAGATACTTATTTCCGTACGTTGATACATGTTTAAAATATTCTATATCCGTTCACCCTTCGGAAGGGCGGCAGAAACCTTCCCGCTCGTGAGTACAACTCACTAAAGTTTTATTGCAATCGAATGAATAGTACAGGCACGCATACGGGGCATACAACGGTATATTTCTTTATACACAAACGAGAAAGTGTGTGATATTATCAAAATAACTGGTATAGAAAGCGAATTCTTCTTTATTCTTCAAAGCAACACATTTAAAGAAGCAACACATTTAAAGAAGTCACTTCAGCCTTGAATTTCTTTAATTTCAAGTGAGCCACCACATTTCTCTCTTTCATTTCCATACCAGTCATTTTAGTTCTTTTTCGAGGGCAGGTGAAAATCTTCTAAAGACACTATCTCAGGGTCCGCACTGGATAGTAGTGTGGGATTCTACCCACCAAAATCACCTCCCTTTCCAACGATGACTGAGTGTACCTTCCTGTGGGACCGTCGTTAGACATTACTTCACAGGAAGCAGTCGTAGCGTCAAGCTCTTTCTGTCTCCTTTAAACATTATTATTTCTCCCTTTTTCGAAATTTCTTAATCTTTGAATTACTGTAGAGGCATATGCGCTAACTTTATTCCAGGTATTAGGTGAAAGCTGCATATTGGGTACCAAATTATCTGGTGTTATTGAAGTTCCAATATCGCTTTCTAATGCTCGTCTCTCATATGAAGATCTCAAGCAACTGAAAAACACGTGTTCTGGTGTCTCGTTAAGTCCACATTCAGGGCATTAAGGTGAATTATCTATGGTAAACCTGTAGAAGTATGCCCTGAAGCAGCCGTCCGATATTGTCTTGTAGGCACAGGTAACACGTAGTGCACAGAGCCTGTGAACGGAACCAACCTTTCTTCTATTTGATTTTACTGTCATTGCAGTACACCAAATCGAGGCACCATACAAGATCGCTGATCGCACAACATTCGTAAAAAGAAGTCGCCGGTATTGTCTTGGACCTGCAACATTTGGCAGATACTGTCCCAGCTACTTTACGTCTTACGTAATCGAGGTGTTGTTTAAAAGACATCCTATCATCTATCATTACACCAAGATATCTGATATCTGTGTGTGTGTGTGTGTGAAGAGGGGGAGAGAGACTGGATTATCCCAGGCACACTAATTAACTTATAATAAAGCACTCCATACTCAATTGTATTAATTGTCAATATGTATGATAAAATCAATATAAAATATGAATTCATAATTACCAATATACTAGAAAAAAATTGAATTAAACAATGCTGAATTAAATACGAATATTACGAGGAAATTTAATTACTTTACGTATCAGTCTTTAAAGTAAAATATTATTATGCTCAATAAATATTTTAAATTATATGTAATTGTATCGTTATCTATATTTAAGTATGCATTTTATTATTATAGATACAGCGGATATCAGTCAAAAGCAATGCGATGAACACGTCATAACATAATAAATTACGCAAAGGAATCAAAGTAAAATGATAAAACGATCGGAGACGAGAGCGATTGATTAAATAGTTAGTTCCACCAGTTCGAAAGGAATATTCTGCTTGTATCAGAGAGCGGAGTCGGGGATGCAGATCTTTCCTGAGTTACCGATCGTTCCCTTCGTAAAAGTCGTTCATTCTGGTCCCGGTACAAATCGTGATTGTCTTTCATGTCCTTTTTCTATTTTCCCCTCCACCAAGTGAAGAGTATTCTCAATATACTCGTGTATATATAGTGTTCTCAATGACTTTAGCGTCCTACCTCGCTTTAATTCTTCATTCCTTCAAACCATTTGTTCGTGTAGCAATGATTTTAAAATAGCTACGGAAATTGATCATCATTCGACCTGTCTTGAATAATCTCTCGTTCCTTATAACCGAAGAAAATTTCACAGCATTAAAAACGAGGTGAAGAGTGCTTTTGAGGTTTGATATTTTCCGTGCCAAATCTGGATATCCCCCAAGCAATCGTCTCTTGGGCCCTGGGGAACAATTTTAAATCGTGCCGACTCTATGGAGGTGGTTGATGAACCTAGAAGCCTGCAGCTTCACAGAGCTCCTCAGTGAATTATGGCGTGCTTCGGATTCTCGATGGTGTAATAAATCACGGCCTATTCCGGAACCGAACTGGCGACCGCCCTCTTCTGTAGAGTGGCTCGTCTCCAGCCTCCTCTACGGTTACACACAGCAAACATGACTCCTGGTTATGGCTACATGTATTACCTCAAAGAAGAAAATGTATTTTCATTTGTACTAGAAAGCCTTTTTGTAATTGACCATAATCCGGTTATCGTTTCCTAGTATTTCCACACACAAAAAAAACAACTTCCTGTTAATTGTGATTGCGGTATACTGAAAGTTACAGTAAGTTTCAATGTTTACAGCTGAGCGTGAGTTGTCAAAATCTAGCTTTTATCAACCATACTTCGGTTCCAAATGTATGTTTAGTTAACGACCAAAGGCTATTAAATAGTTCCAAACAGCTTAAGACATAGCCCCAAGCTCATGAAGGTTTATTAAATGATTGTTATGCAGAGGAGGAGAAAGGCTTTGTTCATAATAAATATCGTCTGTAAAGTTACAGAGGAAAGGGGATTGTGAAATCATAAATTCTAACAGACATTCAATTATCAGTGAAATAGGGAAATCTTTTAATTCATCCGCAGGTGTGTAATGAATTGGATCGGGCCGTTCGGATTTTTTTATGATAATTTATTCAAAGATAAAATTTTTAATTTCATTTTAGTTCTGCGCGCGTGCGTTTGGAGAGAAGCAGGCTGCATATAAAACAGGAAAGAAGGCGATATTCAATAGGGGATCAGTGCGGCCACTTTAGACCGGTTTTACATGCTAGAGAGACGGCAGTTAGCTCGGAAGATGACAACGAAATGTTATTATCTGAAATAATTATTGGGTTTGACCATTCAAAATCTGCTTCTACGAAAAGGTTTAAAACTAAGCGAAAATAAATAAATTCGTGGGAAAGAAATGAGAGAGAACTCTGAATAAAGTGGAAGTAGGAGTTTATGAAAGAGCTACAAATAGCATTAAAACAAATTTACAATACACTATATTTGATTCGTTACCAGAAAGAGAGCATATAGACGGTAATCGACATAAAAAACAAAACAGTTGTCAATAAGTCGACTCTACATCCAGCAAATTTCATCTAAGATGAACACAAAATAATTCAACTTCTACGAGACGCCTGACATGATGGAATAACCGAGGCCAATGATTTCGACAATCTGTTAAGATAATTTTGTCTCCTGACATTATATCAACGAATTTATTTTTACTTATTGCCTGAGAATTTGTCTCTCTCAGCTTGAGATTTTTATTTTCCTCCTAATAATAAATTATAAACTAAAATATTTTATTGTCAATAAATCCGCTGTGCACAGATTCGCTGACGAACTACTACAAAATGGCTCTTAATTATTTTGTCTATTATTGGAAAATATTATTTAAGATTCTCTATTTCAAAGTAGTATTAATAACGTACACATTTAATAACGCCTTAAGCGCCTGTCAGGTCGCCTAGTTAATGTTTCGCCGATTGACCACATGAAGCAGCACCGTACGTTAACCAATTTCGGAACTCGTTACAATATTAAATATGCTCTACTATGAACTGTACCTAAATGTAGGTTGCTTACTATTAAAGATTTACAATATCAGCTAGATTCACGTCTCCGTCTTTTTGAAACTTTTAATTTAGATACAAGCATTGTAAATTTGTTTAGTCGATCTGTATTATGATTTACGCTCAATCCATGTATGTCTATATCATTTATTCACGAAGTAAAATATTAGCTGGTCCTTTCACTCATAAATTAATGCGCTGATAACACCTATTAAGTTAGTACGTCTCAATAAAATTAATAATGGTGTATAGACGCTTCCAAATAATATTATTCTGGGCTGTACGAAGACATAATTCGTTCTCCTTTTGTCAGTATCGTATATGTTAGTCATAAAGTCTTATTCAGGCATATTGTGTAATAAGTCAAATACCTATCTACATACACACACATACAGGGTGTATATAATTAAACATTCACTGCTATAGCCAGTGTAGTCGGAAAACTGTTTACGGTATCGGAAGGATGTCTGTACACTGTGCTGCAGGATTTGCTTTTTTAGTAATGTTACTATCATGACTGAAAATTTTTTTGGAGTGATGAAAAACACTTTGCTCTCAGTGAGGCAGTGAACACTCACAATTGTCGCATTTAGGGATCGTCACGGCCAACGAACGTTCATGAAGTTCCCCTGCATAGTGAACTGTGTGCTGTGGCTCCACGGCACAGTTCATAATTTGTCTATTCTTCTTTGAGGAACTTGAACCCCCGGGGCTAAGGACATGCAGCTACACCAACATGAGATCCCTGTTCTACGGAAAAGAGATGTTACGATGCACGATGGGCAATAACACACGTTGGAGGCTGAAGATGAGCATAACGAGGGAGAGGTTTCGGGCAACAGAATAGTAATCTCTTGTGCGTTTCCAGGTTTTCGTGGATGCAGATGGTCCTCACATTAAGCAACATTTGTAACATGGTAAGCAACTGAAAAACGTAAATTCTTAGGAAATTAAAATGAGTTCTTCCAATAGTTTATTCTTTATTACTCTTCCGTATATTTTTGCTCGAAGTTTGATTCTCTTATGAATATTCTTTTTCATGGAGAACTTCTCAAGTATCGATTGTTTAATTATAATCACCCGCTACGATAGAACTGCTTGTCATGTTTCCATCTGGAAGCTTGTGTTTCCCAAGAAATTTGGTATGTCCCAAAATCGTGAAGACGAAGCGGGTGACCGTTAAAATATTCGTGGATGGCTGATAAATACCAGAAATCGTGGTCATATGAAATAATATAGAAGTAAGAGGTGAGACAGGCGAAATGAATTAAAAATGTGATGAATGATCATGATAGGAAGGAATTCCGGGAGGGTTAACGTCTTCCTTCGGCTTTTTCCTGTCCTCAGTCCCAATCTTAAACCAAGGCTCCCATAGTCATACATAAAACGTAGGCTGCTCTGAAAGTCCACAACGTGAATCAGCTTCATTTACACTGTCACTCTTAAAAATAAAATAAAACACAACGAAAAGTCGTAGTGAAGAAGACGAAGCAGTCGCCGTCTTATAGAATGAGGGAAGACTGGAGGAATAAACATTACTTGATTATACGTGGTTGAGGATAACAGAACAGCTGTTATAATGGAGTAATTAAAGAGAGATGAGTAGATATGGTGACGCCAATTTCCAGCCGATGTAGAACTATTCATGATTACGGCGGGCTAATTTGCGGCCCCTGGGCCGAGCACTTTCATGTGGAATTAGCCACGATTACAACCTACCATGGAGAAAGGATCCTGTATCGGTTTCCAAAGAAGGGACGTCAGCTAGAATCGGTCAAACTAGTTAGTTCCCAAAACGTTGGTAAGAGCGAGTCTAGATAGCAACATGTTAATAGCGAAATTAAAATTAACCTCAAATTAATGATGAGATCAGAATCGTGGCACTGATAAAGGACGATACGTTATAATGAGAGCGAAGGATGGAACATGAATACTAAGTATAAAAAAGGGAGTAGTTGTAAATAAGACTACACTCTTAAAATGAGGAAACATAATTGAAACTTATGTTTGACGGGTTGCGATCAAGAAATAGTGCAGAAAATTTATTTGGTATATAGGTGTTATGTACACGATCAAATTAATTATATAGTTAAGAGAAATAAATATTCTTTCAATGCAGATTGCACACGTTGCTGCAACCGAGGCATGAACACGTCATTGAAGTCACAATGGCCCTGGGCCAAGAATATCGTACGAAAATGCAGCAGTACAAAAGAATAAAAAGTCATATCACTTCTGGAACAGGACAATAGAAGACTAGGAAGATGTAGTCCAATGGACCTCTAAACATAGTCACGAAGTCCCAGCTATAAAGTGGTTCTCATTCCTTTCCACCTGATATTTACCTTCTACGTAAATAGATAAAAATATAAAAGGTAGAAAACTACAGTATGAACTTCAATTTTCGGATTTAACTCAAAGATAGTAAAATAGTTAACAGTAGGAATAAATTCTTGCTTTCTACGTGTAGGATAAGTGAACACATCAACTATTTAGGCACGTTAAATTAAGGAAACTATTTCGATAAGATATAATATTATATTAATAATAATTCTATGAAATACGTGAAGAATGGACATTGCGTAAATTGATCAAAGGTGCGTGGAATTCAAGTTAATGGAAGTAGAAATACTTCAACCGAAGCTCACGCAGAGCGTATAAATGTTTTAGAAGAATTTTTCTTTCAATGATTCATCCCTTGCAATTTGGTGAAGTTCACGCTACGATGACATATACTGACATCTTAACACAGTTTCTGATTGTGGTATGAAGCAATGAAATGATCTAGTTCTTTTCATTTTAAGACGACAATTGTACCTTTCCGCTAATTTCGTGTTACTGATTTCTTAAGTTTCCTGATAACTCATAAAAATTCGTAATTCCAATAACGATTTATTTACAAAAATTAGCAGAGGTGTCAAGATTAGATCCTTAATAAGGCCGCTGTAAACTAGGCCTCGTCACCGATCGTTTCGTAGGTGACGGATTGACGGATTTCACTGAAACAGAAATTTTTACTCAAATTTTCGTGTAATCTTCATTTTGTTATCTTGCAGAGTTTAGAAGATATTAATGTAAATATCTATAAATCCATTCAATTGCCACGCAAAAGTCGGCGTGAAAACCAACTGCGAGTTAAAAGTTGTACTAGGCGTTTCTATAGCATTCATCCCACTTACTGTGTTATTATAAGTGTAATTTTGGCATCATGACAGGTATAGAAGGAGGGAGGCCGAGCATACTCACTCCATCTATTGTTACAAATGTATGAAAGCGGGACCTGTTCAAAGCCAACTGCGAGTTCTAAGGTTTGCCGTGAAGCAATCATAAATAAATGATACCGTACTTTCGTTTTTAGGGCAAAATAACAGTAACTATTTTCACGCAAACGAAGTCGCGATCCTAGATATTAATAACATAAAAATGTATTGATTGTAGCGTGCCTGTTTCCCAGTGATTTCCTTGTGCTTCGTTCTGTACAAAAAAGGTATAATTTTCTGAAAATTCAGATAAAACAATGCATTCCTCATTTGACAAGTTTGTTCTTTTTTGTTTTTCATAAACTTTCCTTGTGGTTTTGTAATAAAATGATGCTCCACTCAATAATAGATTGTGAATCAGTGTCTTTAACCACTGACAGTGTAACCTTTATCTGAAATAGTACAGCACTAGGTATTATGCAGCTTGCTTGGTTATCAATTATTCACGTCTTTTTAGGAAATGAAGTTTCCGAAGTTAAGATTTTCTTATGCCCACTTATCCTACATTGGAAATAAAGCTTTTGTTCCTATATTCAACAATTTTATACTATCCTTAATCTAAATCTCAAAGCTGAAATTTATACTGTTAAATGCTACTTATATGATTGATGTTTTAATTTCCTTTTAATATTTATGTATTTCATTACGGTTTTCCAAACTAATATTACAAAATAATTCAAGAATATTTGTCATAAATAGTTATATAAAATTAAATTTTGTTATTAAAATAGATTTTCGTAGTTTAATGTGTCTAAATAATTGAAGTATTGTATTGTTATACCCACTTTTCCTACATTTAACAATTTTTATACCATCTTCTAATTAAATCTCATAGAAATTTATACTGCAGTTTGCTACAACAGAGAACTACACTATTGTGTGTACAACTTACAGATTTTTATCTGCATTCCCAACAGACACATTGCAACTCATACATTGGAACAAATTGACAAATACCATCATTAAGGGGGCTAATACTGCTTATAGTAGGAAAATTTTGACTAATTAAACGTTTTTTTCCTTATTAAGTTTTATTCCTATTTCTTGTGGTTTTCAGTCCAAGACCGGTCTGATGCAACCCTCCATGCTAACCTATCTTGCGAAAGTCTTTTCATTTACTTCTAATTAGCACAAACCACATACTCCCTAATTTGCTTAGCGTATTTCATCCTTAGCCTCTCTCTTGTTATTACCCCACAAACATCCCTCTAATGTAAATTTTACAAGGCCCTCGTGTCTGAAAACGTGGCCTATTAATCGATCCCTTCTCTTGGTCAACGTCCTCCATATTGTTCGCTTTCCCTCCATTCTGTTTAGAACTTCCTCGTTTGTGATTCTATCCACCCATGTGATTTTCAGCATTCGCCTATAGCATCACATTTCAAAGATTTCTATTACTTCCTTTCCCCCAACTCCTATCGTCAACGTTTCGCACCCATATAACACAACGCTCCTTATGAATATTTTCAGCAATGATTCCCTAATATTCACACTTATATTACCCGTAAGTAAATCCCTCTTTTTCGCAAAAGCCTTCCTTGCCTGGGCTATACTACTCTTAATGTCTACTATACTTCTACCATCCCTAATTATTACGCTTCCCAGTAGCAGAATTCCTTAATTCCCTCAAAATATCCCTTCCCAATCTAACACCCTTTGTTATTACACTGTTTCCCATACTACACTCCATTACCTTGGTTTTCCCTCTATTAATCCTCATATTGAACTCTTTCTCCAGGACTCCGTTTATGCCATTATGGTTTCCAAGTCTTCTTCTGACTCCCCTAATACTACAATATCGTAAGGTTTTTATTTCTTCTCCTTGAAGTATGATTCCTTTTCCATAATCCGTTTTAATCTTCCTCGCTTGTTCTATATATAAATTAAACAGCATGGACGACAGACTACATCCTTGTCTTACTTCTTTCTTGATTACGGCTTTCTTTTCTTCATCTTCTATTCGAATTACTGCTGCCTGTCTTCTGTACATGTTATTTATGAGCCTTCTTTCTCGATATTTTATTCCATTGTTCTTCAAACTCCTTAATAGTGTGTTCCAGTTCACATTATCAAACGCTATTTATAAATCTAAGAATGCCAGAAACGTTGGCCGGTTTTTTCTTATCCTGTTTTTTAAAATTAGTCGCTAAGTCAATATAGCTTCTCTTGTCCCTACGTTCTTTTAGCTAAAACGTAGATATTGTAATAAATTATGAAAAAACACACAAAAATTTTCACAGTGATATCTTTGATAGTTTTTAAGTTATCAGGGAAATGGTTCTTAAAAAATGCAATTTTGTATTAAATTAGCGTTAAATATTTATGTATCTTGCGTACTTTAAGAACCATTTGAAAGTCAATACTCCCCTGCAGCATATGCTTACCCTTCTAGTGCTGAATTCTGATTTGTCTTCTGCAATCTAAGCTTCTTTCTGCATTTCCTGGCCTCTTTTGTGGTTTGCAGTTTCCCTTTTCTGCAGTCTTTATACGAGTCTCATCCTCCAAGTTTAGTGCATGTTCACAATACTTCTCAGGCTCCATTCCTAATTCTGAAATCACTTTCAATCTACCGTGTGTAGTTTGATGGAAAGTAATTACAGCATCGTCGGTTGCAATTTTGACTATTTTTGTCTTTCCACAAAATCCCGTTTTAGGACATATTTTCCAAATTTTTGAGTTCAACGACTCATTAAATTTTTTTGCGCCTACACACCTTTTCAGAAGCTCTGTAGCAACTAATTTTTTGAATATCGGTTTTATTGCATTCATTACTGATTCCGGCAAAGTATTTTTACTTTTATAGCTGGCCATCGTTCCTGCAATTATTTCTCTCTGTTATGAGCACCAAGAATTGCCACCTTTAGGCATAAATATTGCACTGGGTTTGAATCTGAGGAGCATTTATGATACCAAATGGCCTACATAGCCATTCGCATCTGTTACTGAATTAGAATTTCCATAGTATTGAGTATTATTGCGTTATCAGTCAGGCACCCTTTTCCACCGCTCTGACTTTTAAATTATGTTGCAACATTCTGCCATTTAAATCATAAATCGAAAACTACTAAATATATCACGATAAATTTTTAAGGAAAATAATCTAAAATAATTACTGCATAAAATAAAAAATAAATTAAAAATCTATTTTTTTGAAGGTCTTAATCCTCGTTACAAGGCTGTATATTGAAAAAAGTAAGTCCCTTATCTTTAATAATTTATGGAAAGTAACTACACTATTATGTGTAAATGCACGAAAAATATGACGATCTAAAACTTTCTTCTTGAAGAAATACCCGTACGAAAAATGAATTTTCTTCATTTTCAAATGACAACTTCGTGTTTCTCAGAGTACAAAAAAAATAGGTTCATGAACAGAGGTTTAATTTATAGGTTTTAATGTACTGAACACGTTGCAGTTTATTCTAAAAGAATACGTCAACACAGCACCTGGATTATTTAGAAATTCGTAGATACCTGCAAACTTGAAAAACGGCATGCGTGCTACAGCAAAAATGGCGGTCATTTTTTAACCGAACAAAATGTAAATGAAAACAGAATAAGTTTCGAACAGCTAAAATATGGGGGGTTGCACACAAAAATTTTAATAGTTTCTGAGGTGAAGCAGCAACTAGTGCTGGATCACTTGGAATGGAATGAACCCGAGTAATTCCTAAGACCGGCCTCCTGTGGTTTAGTGGTTAGCGTCGTTGTCCGAATGCTTAGCATACGCATGGATGCTGTGTGAGAGTTTCCATACCGTGAAACACCTACAAAGAAATTGTAAAAAGTCACTAGTGACAATTAGTAGTTGATGCGACTCTAAAAAATACGAAAATATCCTATGTTATCATATTATATAGAGTGCAGTACTTGTAACTTTCTGATTCCTGATGAAATAAATAGAAATAAAGATTTCTTCTCGCTTTTCCCAAAGAAGTTATCTAGTTATAATAATTTTTTCTTCAACGTTGCTCGGTGAAATCATCGGTATTTTTGGTTGGTTATTTTATATCCGGTTTTTGAGTCAACTGGCTAGAATCTAAGTCGTTTGTTGCTTTCATAATTACCCACCAATTGAATATTGTAGCCGACATAGGTTGCTCGCCTTTGCAAAAACAACGGTTTTTACAAGCGAAAACGCGCCCCATAAAATGCAAATATATAGTAGATAGTGTCGCTGGCACGCGGGGGCTAACATTCCAATTACTTTTGTTTAGCGCATTGTAATAGGACTGCAAATTACTATTGTTCCCCTAGATAGCCGGTCCGCGCGTGTGAAGCTGTTTCACATTCCATTAAGTTCGTTTTCAATTCCGCGAAATGTTAATGAAACTTTGCAAAGTGTGCTGAATATTCGAGTCGGTGAGCGCGGACAACAGCGTTCAGTTCTCTGAGCCGCGACACCTGTCAAAGGCTTCATACACATTGCATGTGCATACTCCCATAACATTGGAATAATTTCCACGCAGGCAAATAATATACGTAAGATAGAATGAGGCGTTTTATGTGCGTGTCAGGCCGCTGTCGTCCTACACCCATCGACGGTGTTAGTGTAACTAAAACGTAAAGCATTCTTTAGAAATGAATTTCTAACTGCTGTTTGTTGCAAAGGTAATTTCAAGTACTACTTAAAAACGTACCACTTCAACGGGTTTTCATAGTAGTAATCATAAAATAATGCACTCCCGTATAGGGGTAGTCGGGGCGGATCGGGGACAATTTCTATAAAATTTTAGAAAAAGAAAAATCGTTTCATAAAGGTATAAAACCTTTTTTAAAATAAACTTACATACTTCTCGTTCTCCCCACCCTCCGGGGCATAACGAGAGAAGATAATTTGTAATAACAATTTATAGAATAAAATTAAATTTAAATTCAGAAAGATCTTACCACCTTTTGCGTTTTCTTATTTATTTTTATTTTGCGTACTGTTGATCATTTTGTTGTTGTTGTTGTGGTGATAGAATTCAGTCCTAAGACTGGTCTGATGCAGCCCTCCATGCTAACTTAGATTGCGCAAGCCTTTTCATTTCCGCATAACTAGCTGATCCCACATCCTCCCTAGCCTGCTTAGCCTTGCTCTTCTTCTTACCACACACACTTCTTAAAACGTCTTACAACGTGGCCTATTAATCTATCCCTTCTCTTGATCAACGTCCTCCGTATTGTTCGCTCTTCACCAATTGTTTAGAACTTCTTCGTTAGTGATTCTATCCACTCATCGGATTTTCAGCATTCTACTATAGGCTTCTATTCTTTTCCTTTCCCCACTCCTATCGTCCACGTTTCGCACCCATATAACGCCACACTCCACGAACATTTTTAGCAATGATTTCCTAAAATTCACACTTATATTACGCGTAAGTAAACTCTTTTTCGCGAAATGCTTCATTGCCTGTGCTATACTTCTAACATCCATAGTTATTACGCTTCCCAAACTACACTCCATTACCTTGGGTGTCCCTCTATTAATTCTCATATTGAAATCTTTTTCCAAGACTACGTTCATGCCATTTATTACGGTTTCCAAGTCTTTTTCTGATTTCCGTAATACTACAATATCGTCGGCAAAGCGTAAGGTTTTTATTTCTTCTCTTTGCATATGATTCCTTTTCCATATTCCGTTTTAACTTTCTTCGTCACCTGTTCTATATATAAGTTAAACAGCGTGGGTGACAGACTGCATCCTTATCTTACTCCTTTCTTGATTTCTGCTTTCTTTCACTTAATCAACTAAATTTTCTTTCGAAAAGAGATTTTATTGGAGCTGCACAATCTTTGCCAGCCTTTTTTTCTTTTGCCCGATTATTTTCTTACTTATTTATTCTTTTGGGGCACAGCACCCTGTAAATCATTCTTATAAGGTGAGAGAGTCAGTTTTTCCGTTTTTCTTGAGTAATACATTCCACTTTGCCTGATACAGTAGTATCCCGTTCCGCCCTGCTAGCAAGTTTTAGGTTTTTCACCGAACCTTAATACAAGCAGATTTAAATCTATTACGTAACTTATATGCAGCGAAATACTTCTACGTTACGAATATATATCATTAAAGAGTTAAAAGCGAGTTGTTTTGTGAATTACTACCAGTCGAAATGCTGCAAAAATTATAAAATCATAGATGTAAGACACCAAAACATGAGTTCGTTCACAAGGTGCAGTCAGAAGTTGGTCAAGTCGGCTGCCGGAACTTCTATCTTGACCAATGACCCTGCTCCACCTCTATTTACTAAACTTCAGCAATATCCAGTCAAAAGAAAAAGGGTATCCCGTCCTTAGCCCTATTTCCCCTGCATATTTAAAAGCGATCGATTATGCAGAGCAAACAGAGAACTGATATATATATATATATATATATATATATATATATCCCGAACGGATTGCCAACCACCGCAGTACAGTAAAACTCCTCAAAACCCAACTTCCCATAGCCGCCCATGCCCATAGCCACAACACCAACAACTTCAACCAGTGCTTCACACTGACCCCCTCAAAGCCCTACCTCCTGACTCATCAGAAGCTGAACTCCATCTGTGGGAACTTTCATTTCAGCATGTCCTACAGTCCAGACAAAGCCCTGGACTCAACATCCTATAACTACCTTCCCCCCCTCCCCCCCAAGCACGAGTTCATTGGAATTTGTACATACAATAAAACCTTCTGTGTGTGTGTGTATACCTTGCTATTTGTTTGAATGGTGGTTGTATGTATGTATGAAGTTTGTTCTTTACTCCGCAATACGAGAGTAACAAAACTCGCGACTACGTCCCATTTCTCTTCACTTTGGAGCATTTGCGGGACCAACGTCTCTGGGGTCAAAGGTCCCCCTAGTGACCTCTCCACTTGCGTTCTTTGGGAGCTCCACGCATCGCACTGGAACAGCGTGTGTTCAGCGTTATCCTCAGGATGTGGGCAGTGGTTGCAATTCGCACCATCCGCCCGACGGAATCGGTGGAGATACGACATGAAGCAGCCATGCCCACTCAGTGCTTGTGTCAAGTGATAGTTTATCACTCCGTTATGAGGGTGTGTATCAATATTTAAATTTGACACCTTTAAGGGTGGATGTGTTTGAATGAATGTGTGTCAAGATGGGGGTGTTAGTATGCATCTCCCCAACCCCCATCAAGTCCTTGCCTCTTCCCAGACCCTCATTGAGAGAGAAAGTTGGTGACCTGGTGGGGTCAATTGTTTACGACCTAAGTTAGCAGAGCAGCAAATTTTGGCTGCTCAGTCGTTGGCTAGCCGATCACTGGAAATGTCTTCCTAACTTTCTGATGAAGGGGGCGGTGCCTCCGAAAATTCAAGTACTCTAAACCTCACAAGGTGTCTACCATCTATGAACCTCAGGTAAGTCACCTTCTTTCTATCTCTCTGGCTTTCCCCATTAATTGTTTTAATTAACATGACAATGTCATTTCCTGACTCATATATATATATATATATATATATATATATATATATATATATATATTGATAAGCTCCCGATTCGCCAAAATGGGTTTTACCTTGCTCCCATGAATTGTAAGTTGATTTTCAAGCAAATTTGGCCTAGTAATCTTTTAACCATAAATTATACGAATGATTGGTATTTACTAACAAATAATTCAAGAGAGAAGAACTGTTTCAATTCTAGCTCTGCCAAAGATACGAAGATCTAATGGAAAAATCTTGACAGGACTCGGGAATCGAAACCGAGTCAACCCCATACGACGTCTCTGTAACCCTGGTAATCACTCGTCACAACGTATCTCTGGGAAATCGGTGAAGATTGAACACTGCCGAGTGTCCAAAGATGCGTGAATTTCAATTTAAAGGAAAAGAATTTCTTTAATTGAAGATTAGCCTTTTCAATAAAACACAGTCAAATGGTTTGGTCATAGTGCGTGTCATCCGAGTATTTGTAATTTATAATATACTACATATGCCCGCGACTTCGTTCGCGCGGATATATATTTATTTTGCCGTAAAAACTAAACCTCAGATACAGAACTTTGATAAAGTTGAATTCATTGAATATATAAAAAGTACGGTATCATTTATTAATAACTTTATAACTCGCAGTTGGTTTTCAATAAGTCCCGCTATCATACGTTTCGGAGCCAATAATTTTTTTTTTGGGGGCTACGTGAGGGTGAAGAAATTACTAAATACTAATTTACTTGGCGCGACAAATAAAACCAATTTACGTATACATCGTACCGACGATCCAAAGAGGTTTATCTCTGCCAACAATAGGTTAGTTTTAGCGCGACTACTACTGCAAAAATAGATAGAGTGAGGATAATCGCCCTCCCTCTCTCACAGTAAGTTGGATGAATGTATAGTAAGCCTAATAGGACTTCTAACTCGTAGTTGGTTTTCACGCCGCCTTTCGAGCGGCAATTCAATGGCTTTATAAATATTTACATTAATATCCTCTGAACTCTGCAAGATATCGAAATTAAATATTCACGAAAATTAAAGTTAAAATTCCTATTTTAATCGATGAAATTTTCGAGCTGTTTCGGAGCATAAACAGATCAAGAGTCATATTCATACATACATATAATGTAATGTTTATGTTATGTCACCGAATAAAAATCATTATATTAATTACACAGGTGTTAAGTGAATTTTAATGTTAATAAAACGAGAAAATAGTGTTCCTTTTTTATGAATAGTGTGTAGTGATTTTTAGAGGTTAAAGTATAGGATAAGTTTTAGCGCGAATACATGGGCAAATAGTTCTCGGAGGATTATTATATGACTATATTCTCAACAATCACATAAGACAAAATTTTATTAACTTTCTTTTTGATTTTGTGCCACTAAATTTAGTTTATCCAAAATAATCTCCATGCTATAATTTACCCAGGTATCTGGCCTGAATTGTGAATCTTCATTTCATACACTGGCATTGGAATTTGCCCAATGTAATTTGAATCTTATCTATAAAGTATACTTTATGGACAACAGAAAAAATTCACGTTATCCCTTTTAATTCTTCCAATTCTTAAAATTCAAAATGATGCCTGAGTTCATATGCACCTTTCTGTAAGCATAACTTCAACATACAGATGCTTCGTGCTGATAAATAGATCATCTCATTTGATCTCGCAAAAATGAACTCAACCATCACCTTCAGTTTCAAGTGAAGGCTATCTCAACCAAAAATCATGGTGTGTGTTTTAATTCAGCCTCATGCATGTTACCATAATTGATTAATATATTTCTGTTATTTTTATGAAGTAGCTGGTTTAAGACCACTTTTAGTCTCTTCTTCAATAGATTAAAGAATCTGGCTAGCTTATTTATTGGCTACTTTAAATGTCTGTAGAATTTCTAGCAAAATAATTAAAATATGGTATGTTCATTATAATTTTATTTTACACATTTTAAAATGTTTGAAATTATTAATGATCTGCCTTGACTTGACTGAATTTATTATATTGATAATCTGACATTATTTGATTTATTTCTTAATTATAAGTTAAATTGTTGACCAAGAATATTACATAGTACCTACATTTTTACCAAATTGTTCATTTCCCTATTTTAATTACTTTAGAATTCTTGATAAGTTTTTATTTAATGTTTGTAGTTATACTACTAGTTTTTAAATTTTACAATTATTTATGGAAGATTATCCTTATTAATGTGATAATATTTTAACAGATTATAGTGATAATATTACACAGACGGTTATACTGAATATGTTAAATATAGTTCGGTTCCTGATTGCTTATTGATTAAGATAATATATACTAAACATTTTTTACCGATATGTACCTATATTTTTTTATGGGGTTACTTTAGAGAAAAATTGTAATCTGACTAAAATATAATTAATAAAATGTTACAAATAGCATACAAGGATTTTTGCTTTGGGAATTTTGTTTTGTCCCTTGTAATTCATGTTATTTTCTTCTTTTTTCCAAATTGTTTTTAATCGTGGCCAATAGTTAAAGAGAAAGGTTCAATTTTCAATATTTCATCAACTTCTTTTTTCAGCTTAAAAGTAATAAAACGTGATCATTTTCCATATTTTATGGGAATCAATCAAAAAAACTGAAAATTCATAACTTACTCACCCTATGCGTGATATAAAGTAACTTTTTTCATAGTAAGGGAAATTATTTGTTGAATCAAAATATTTATTTATAATCTATAAAAAGCAGAGATTAGTGCTACACAATTATATATGGGGCAAGATCAAAATTTTGTAATAAAAAAATATGAAGGCTTGTCAAGATGGTAAGTTTTATATAAGTGATGAGCCCAGCAAATTCATAAATGCAATACACTTCTTTAATTTTACAGTTGTTGCTTTAAAATTATATCGATACCACAAATTGTTTTCGTAAAGTTTATTTTGCAATTAAAAAATAAACTGAATAGTCACATAGAGCAAGAAACTTTAAACTCAAAATACGGCCGAAGGAGACAGATTTCATTATTTGTCCAAATCTTTTTAGAGACCCCAAAATGTCTATTTTTTAAATATATCCTTCTTCCTTCCATCATCTGATGAATTTGGGGCACCACCTGTGCTCTTATTTCTAATATGACAACAAAATATCGACATCACTGAGCCAGTATGAAGACATCTGAAGCAGTGCAAGTTATGCTTGAAATATTTTAATAAAATGTATTCTGAAAACGAAATTTCTTGGCAATAAAAATTTAATGGATTATGTAAACAATGAAATAATTTTTAATGAAAATAATGAAAGTTATACAATATACAAATTATTTATAGCACAAATATTATAACCTTGTCAGTACTTGGTAGAAATAAAAGAACACATTTTGTTCACAATACCAATTGATATACAAATCAATCTCCTCTCTGCAGTTTGGAATTCACTTTTTAATGCAGCAATTAACTTGCCATCTGTAAATATTACACTTGTGATCATATTGAACATTATGTAAATCAATATAAATTAGAAATAGAATTGAGCCTTTAGGGCACACCATTTTTGATAATAGACAATTATGATGATGAACACCTTATTAAGTTGTCTCCTGAATTAAAATACTTTGGATATGATTCCACCCAATTGCTTCTTTTAAACAAAGTGTCAGAAACTTAGATTATCATTTGTGCTCCCAGTAAAATCATTCATCAACAATGTACTTATGAAAGTATTAATTTATTCAGGATTTCTGCTCCAGACGAAGATCATATTACTCACATAATTCAATTTCTTTAATTTGGAAATGGGACTGGTATGAAAGCAGAAAGGATAACAGAAAAAGTTTCCCACAAATTATCAAATAAATTTAAACCGAATTTAATAAGTTCATCATGCATACTTGCACTCGTGGAATGCAGCTCTCCATAAAATTTATTCCATTTCAATTTTGAAAACCTGTATACTTTAAATACATTTGTTATTTGTCAATAATTAATATTCAAATGTGTTTTCATGTAGCTCACGGTAAAATATTCTTCCGAATGAAACTTGCTAATCTCTCCAAATCATCCCCATTCAGTAGCCAAATGTATATTAAAATATCGTTTCTATTGCCAGATTCATGGTAATGTGGAAGTGACCACTTTCTGAGAGGAGTTATGGTTGCCTCAGATCTCACTTGGTATTGTTTCAATTCACATGTGTTCTTCCTCTGATTTGATACTAATTTGGAATAAAACCTGAAGGTCAAAACATTGGCGCTAATTTAATTTTAAGAAAAAGTGTGTGAAAGGTCAAAAATGGTTTATTAATTTATAACACATTAAATTTAAACTTTCAATAACATTCTTTTTCCATGTTTGTCCTTAAAGGCCATATTTATTATTATACTTCAGACATAAGAAATTTATACATTTTATAGGTAACAACAAAATGCTAAAAACTTTCTCTAAATCAAACTTTATTGAGTTCAAAAGGACTAATACATTATTTATTTATACAAAATAAATTTATTATGAATTAAAACAAAAATTAGGCAGAATCACAGCTTGAATAGAATTTCAGTCCAATTTGTTAAATGACAAGTTTCAAAACACTAAACCAGAACTAAAATTATTATGTAAGCCGTTTGCAATGTACTTCTCTTCATGTTAACTTCATTGTGAGCTGTGACCATGAACTCAATTTATATAAACGAAATATTGGGATTGGCCATTTAATCTAATAGAGCCTACATTACTAAGTATTACATCTACAAATAAACATCTGCACACATCTTTAATATGAAAATGCTATTTTGCATAAACACAATATAAATCTTAAAATGGAAACAGCAGTCAATGAAATTTGTAATAATTGATGTATTACTGCATTTTGTTTAAGGACTATTATTCTTTTCAGGAGACTTTGATGCACTTCTTGATTTTGATTTTGCCCGCTCTTTACTAGGAGATCTGGAAGGAGTTCTCTCTCTGAAACTAACAAACACTTAAAATCAAACAATATTGTTAAAGAGATAATTTTCTTAACATACAAAAATTTCCTTAAACATCAATTATAAAAATAAAAAATGGGCTTTAGTAAAATGTCATTATAGATATATCAGTTGTACTAGTACCTCGATGTAGACACCATATTTGATTGTGACTGAGACCTGGACTTCGACCTTTCTTTTGGGACTGATTTGGATCTGGAACGAGATCTGGACTTCGACTTAGATTTTGAATGTCCACGAGACCTAGTAAAAAAAAAATTATTGAAGCAGCAGACTTACAAGATTTCCTATTAGCAACAAATTAATTTAAATTCGTCACTTAAAGCTGTTCAGCTTAGAGCTGCAAATATATATTTTTTAAATATTAATATTATTTGACCATTTAAGCAAAACATCTAAAAATTAATGTTTGCCTCATAAACAATTTAATAAACTATGTACTTACATGTAATACAAAAGTAAAAAACTTGACAATATATTTTAAATATCATCATAGTTTTCTGACTTAAATATTTACAATAAAAAAAGCCAAAAAAGTCAGCATTAAATATATGACTGTTTATTAACAAAAGCAACGTTTCATCTCCATTTTGAGACTTTTCAGGCTTACTACAAACAATATTACTTTATTTATTACTTATTTGGTGCCATGCTGGATCTTCTCCAGCGATGGTTACAGCCAAAATGATGTGTAGCAATGAGTGCTTTCGGCACTTAAATTTTAACAATGGAGAAGAATATTAAAGCATTTAACTACTACAACAAAAGAGTATCATAAATTTTGTCATTTCATGTCATTTTTAACGTTGATTGCATGAGGGTTGCACCTGATTTACAACATTTCACTCATAATTCACAAGAATTAACCATTTTTTTCATCTAAAATTTCCATATTTTTTCAATCAAAATTGTGATTAATAACATGTATTTTTTCAGAAAAATCGTCCTGGCCTCCTCATATTCGTTCACGTCATTCAGATACGTATATCTTTCCACAAATTCAAAGACAGATCTAACAGAGACTTGAACACTACAGTTTTATACAGACTCGGAACTCCGTTTAACCGGAAATATTCTTCCACGTCACTGATAAAACGTTTAGGATTGACATGTCCATGTTCCTTAAATGGTCCGACGTCAGGCATGACAAATAGCTGAGCGCCAAGCTACGCACTCCAACTTTCATACACCTTGCTTATTCTCTTCCTTTACTTGTTTATCTGTTCCGTCACTTATGGACAATCTCTGCCATCGCCTTTTCCGAGCTAACCGTAGCTTGTTCGATATCTAGCCTAATTCTCTGGAGCACAACCATAAGATCATTGATGTCCAAATTATGTTTAACATCAACATTCACCCCGCTTCCAGCACTACGGTCTTCAGTCACATTCTCCATATTACTTTGGAGACAGGTTTCACTCAATTCCGTTTCACGCTTATCATCTAACACGTTTTCATTTATACCGTCCATAGTGCAAGTCGATACTTCTCTGCTGGTATTAGTAACACAAATATCGTTACTCATTATGAATCCTGAGCGCAACTTAATAGGCATGCGTTGAATTATTGAAGCGAAACAAACAAACACTTCGCGACAACCCGATAATAAATTCAATGATTAGGGGCCCACTGTTGGAAGCCATTTATGTAACGCTCCCATCCCCCTAGGATGTATGTGTTTGGACACAACTGTGTCCTTTTGAAAGTCTTAATTTGATGTTGTTTTTATGTTCCGTAATGTGAGCTTTTAAAGCTCTTTTAGTTTGTCTGATATACAATGTGTTACAATCTAAACAATTTTGTAGATAACAGTATGTCTTTCCAGAAAGTTAATTTTGTCTTTAATATTTTGAATGAAATTTACATTATTTATTGATTTAAAAACATCATCTACATCGTAATTATGAAACAAGTTAATATATTGTATATGTGTTTATATTGTATGTTAGCTATATAAGGTAAAATTATGAAGTTAATTTTTCTGTCATTTATTTTTTTAACAAATAAATTATTGTTGGAATACCTGATTTTATTCAATCTAATTTTGACATGTTTGTTAATGAAATTGATTGGGTATGAATTTAGTAACAGAATATTATTAACTTTATTTAGATTTTCCCTGCGGTATTTGTGATGTAACAACTCGACAGTCTTATCTACCAGATTATAAACCATGGCTTTCTTTTGAGCAATGGGGTGATTGGACATAAAATTCAGAACTTTTCCTGAATATGTAGATTTTTGATACGAATTGGTTATAATTTTTTTATTTTGAGCGCTTATCAGAACATCAAGAAAATTATAGTTACTTTGTTCTATTTCATACGAAAAATTTAAATTTTGATGATAAGTATTGAAAATTTGGATTAAATTATCTAATTTAGTTTTTGGAATGATGCAAAAAATATCATCAACGTATCTGAAGTACATGAATGGTTTAAAATCTAATAATGAGATACAAAAGGCTTCATTGAGTTCAAAATTAAATTGAGTAAAACAAGCATAGCAGACAAAGGAATGCTAGGAAGATCTGAAAAAAAATTTCCCATATTTTTTAGAAACTTTCTATAATTAATTCTTTAGGTAATGAATTGAAAAGGGAAACAACATCTAAAGAAACCAAAATATGATCATTAGATGCATTTCATTTTTGTTAGTTCTCTACTAATTGTAATGAATTAACAGAAAAATTTACTTCACAACTTAATTTTTTTTAGCAAATTGTACAAAACAGTTGAAATTTTGTGGAGGGGACTGTTTGTTGAAGCTACTAAAACTCTAAAAGATAAAATAGGTTTCTGAATTTTGGGTAGAGCATAGGCTCTGGCTATATTAGCAGAAGTAACGAATAATGACAATGAAGGTTTTATTGTCAATATGACTATTAACTTTCAACCTTCTGAGAATTAAAGACAAAATTAACTTTCAGAAAAGACAATGTTATCTACAAAATTAATTGTTTACATTGTAACACATTGTATATCAGACAAACTAAAAAGAGTTTTAAAAACTCACATTAAGGAACATAAAAACAACATCAAATTAAGACATTCAAAACTACACAGCAGTGTCCAAATACATGTTGTTGTGTTATTCAGTCCTAAGACTGGTTTGATGCAACCCTCCATGCTAACCTATCTTGGGAAAACCTTTTTATTTCCTTATAACTAGCACACCCCACAACCTCCTTAATCTGCTTAGCATATTTCATCCTTGGCCTCCCTCTTCTATTCTTACCCCACATACTTCCCTCTAATACAAATTATACAAGACCCTCGTGTCTTCAAACATGGCCTATTAATCTATCCCTTCTCTTGGTCAACGTCCTCCATATTGTTCGCTTTTCCCCCATTCTGTTTAGAACTTCCTCGTTTGTGATTCTATCCACCCATGTGATTTTCAGCATTCGCCTATAGCATCACATTTCAAAGGTTTCTATTACTTTCCTTTCCCCCAACTCCTATCATCTACGTTTCGCACCCATATAACACAACGCTCCTTATGAATATTTTCAGGCCTATACTACTCTTAATGTCTACTATACTTCTACCATCCCTAGTTATTATGCTTCCCTAGTAGCAGAATTCCTTAACTTCCCTCAAAATATCCCTTCCCAATTAAACACCCTTTGTTATTCCTCTGTTTCTCATACTCCAGTCCATTACCTTGGTTTAACCTCTATTAATCCTCATATCCAACTCTTTCTCCAGCACTACGTTCATGGCATTTATTATGGTTTCCAAGTCTTCTTCCGATTCTCCTAATACTACAATATCAACAGCAAACCAGGTTTTTATTTCTTCTCTTTTCAGTATGATTCCTTTTCCATAATCCATTTTAATCTTCATCGCCTGTTCTATATATAAGTTAAACAGCATGGGCGACAGACTGCATCCTTGTCTTACTCCCTCCTTTCTGCTTTCTTTTCTTGGTTTCTATTCTAATTACTGCTGCCTGCCTTCTGTAGAGGTTATGTATTAGCTCCTTTCTTGATATTTTATTCTAGTTGTCTTCAAAATCCTTAATAGCATGTTCCAGTTCACATTATCAAACACATTTTCTAAACCTACAAATGCTGTGAATGTAGGCCGGTTTTTTCGTATCTTGTCTTCTAACATTAATCACAAAGTCAATATAGCCCCTATATTCTTTCTAAAACCAACTCACATTCTATTTGACGTTCCATTCTCCTATATACTATTTTCGTTAATATTTTGCATGCATAGGATACTAAACTAATTGTTCGATGCTGTTATCTATCAGCCCCAGCCTTCTTCGGTATGGGTATAATTATGTTTTTACTAAAATCTTCTGGGATTCTTCCTGTTTCGTATATATTTCGCAAACTATCCTGAACAGACATGATGCTGCTTCTTCGCTCGATGCTCTTATCAACTCTGCTGGAATGTTATCAATTCCTGGCGCTTTACCATAACTTGGTCTTTCAGCACCCTATCAAACTCTGACCTTAAAATTTTGTCCCCCAAATCTTTGTAATCCACCTCCTTTTCTTCTTCTATTACTGACTGATCTAGACTTCCACCATGATACAGCTCTTCTAGATATTCCTTCCACCTTTCTGCTTTTTCCTCTTTATCCATAATTGGCTTCCCATCCACTCTCCTGATGTTCTTGCTAATATTTTTCCTCTCACCATGAAATCTTCAACAGTTTTGCATTTCTCTTGTAGCCAAGCCTCTTTGGCTGATTTGCACTTCCTATCCATCTCATTCTTCAAGCGTCTGTACTGTTCTTTACCATTTTCATCTCTCACATTTTTATATTTACGCCTTTCATCAATCATTTTTATTTCTTGAGTTATCCACGCTTCCTATTTGATTGAGATATTCTTCCTATTTTTTCTTCTGCTGATCTAGTCATTTCTTCCTTTAAGAGTGCCCACTTCTCATCTATATTGTTTCTTTCCCCTTTCTCTATTAATATTCTTTGAACTTCTGAAGCACATCCTGTTGTTGCAGTTTTTGTATTTCCCATCTTTTCGTTCTAATTCCTTTCTTGCATTTCTTCATTTTCAGCCTGCATTTCATAACCAGCAGATTATAGTCAGAATTTATATCTGCTCCTGGGTACGTCCTGCAGTTTAGTACCTGATTCCTATACCTCTGTCTAACCATTACCTGCCCGTGTCCCCCAGCTTTTTCCATGCATATAGTCTTCTTTCATGATTCTTAAACCAGGTATTCATCATGACTAAACTGTGCAAAATTCTACTAGCCTATCTCCCCTTTTATTCCTTTCCCCAAGTCCATAGTCCGCAACTACATCGCTTTCTCTTCCCTTTCCTATAACTGTGTTCCAGTCACCCATTACTATCAAATTCTAGTTTCCCTTGACATGCTTAATTATTTCTTCATAGATTTTCTCAGTTTCTTCTTCCTCTGTGGCACTTGTGCGCATATATACTTGAAGAATCGTTGTCAGGTGCAGTTTTGTTTCTAACGTTATCGTAATTAACCTTTCATTATATAGTTTGTAATAACTTATGTGTTGCCCCTGCCTTCTATTCATTACGAGACCTACCCCTGCATTTCCTCTATTCATTTGGGCTAATCACCCAATATTGATCTGACCAAAATTATTGCTCTTACTGCCATCTAACTCCACTAATTCCTCTACATATAACTTTAACCTTTCCATTTCCCTTTTCAGATTTTCTAACCTACCAGGATGGTTTAAACTTCTGACATTCCACGCTCTGATTTGAAGAACACCACTCTGTCTTTCTGATAAGATCCTCCCGAGTAGTCCCCGCCCGGAGATCCAAATGTGGGACTATTTTGCCTCCGGAATATTTTACCCGAGAGGCTGCCATCATATTTTTATGCATTGAGCGTTGCATATACTTGGGAAATGAAAGACATGGCTGTAGTTTCCCCTTGCTTTCAGCCGTGCAACAGTAAAACAACCATTAAAGCTGCTCCAGCCATGCTTGTGTGTGTCCAACATTCAGCCATTCCCCGATCACTATCCTCATGCCTCAAGTTGGTAATAGTGAGGCCTGTTGCCCCTCACCATGCTTGTTTTTGTCTGCCCTGAAAAATCGATACTACTAATATCTGAGTCGTGGTTCCCACTGCGCAACCTGGGGAGATGTGCGATGGAGGACTAGCATCCCCACACGGGTATTCTAACATACATACGCACATATTCATATATAAATATACCCGTACATCCTTCTCACATTAATCCTAACTGATGCCCAACACCGGTCGTCCAGACGCACGAATCTTCTTTCCTAGTTAACTTCACTACAAACATTTTTACTCTTACAACCTAACCAAATTTATTTATTATATTAAAACTTTTTACCATTATTCAAATTATTTTATTCTTAAATATCATAAGTTACTTTCCAAATAGATACATGTTAATAATCACAATTTCGATCGGCAAAATATGGAAATTTTAGATGAAGAAAATAATTAATTCTTGAGAATTATGAGTGAAATGTTGTAAATTAGGTGCAACCCTCATGCAATCAACGTTAAAAATGACATGAAATGACAAAATTTATGATACTCTTTTGTTGTAGTAGTTAAACGCTTTAATATTCTTCTCCATTGTTAAAATTTAAGTGCCGAAAGCACTCATTGCTACACATCATTTTGATCGTAACAGTCGCTGGAGATGGTCCAGCAAGGCACCAAATTCTTCTCTTGTAAATTCAATAATCTTTTTGACTGAGGCAGTCAAGGAATAAATAGTTTTTAACCATGTTGTTTTATATATTAATTCAAAATTGAAACTTAGAACTCAGAATTAATTTATTGTAATATTATGTTTGTAGTAAGTCTCAAAATGGAGATGAAACCTCGCTTTCTTTGATAAATAATTATATATTTCAAGCTGACTTTTTTGGCTACTTTTATTTATTGAAAATATTTGAAATAAGTTTACATTACAATTCTGTATGATTTTTAAATTCAACAAAAAAATTGAACATGTTACCTACTTTGACTTGGAACGAGATCGAGACTTTGATCTGGAAGCTGATTTTGATTTTGAGTGACTGCTTCTTCTGCTCTTGGAGCGGCTACTGCGACTTCGAGATCTGTAAAACATATTTCAAAGTAATTAGAACCAATAAACTTATACTAAATCACAATTTATTCAAACACAGAAGAATATATTTAGTTCATTAAATTGAATGAAGCATGATCAAAATTCAATGAATGATTCTTGCTAATTGGGTCAAAATGTTTTCATGATTATAAACATGGCCTTCATCAGGCTATGTGGTGTCTTCTCATACCAATCATTTATTTATGAAGAAAATAAATTGTGGCTGCTAGAGAAACTGTGGTAAGCAAGTAAGCAACATCAAAACTAAGTAGAAAGTTCCAAGACTATTTATAATAATTTTAATTTATATCCAAATTCTTGACATGATGTTCACACATGCTCTCCAAGATTGATACACTGGAATAAATTCATAAAATGGTTACACTGAAAAAACCTACATTCAGCTGAATGTACAGGCTTATTCTTATGCTTTTGAATCAGCTTCATATTGCATAATCAAATAATCACAACTTGAAACAACTTCTGTATTAAGAATATTTATGTCAGGGCACAAAATATTTAATGGGACAAGAATGAAGGCATTTGTAGCAAGTAACAATAATCGGTGTAGGGATGAAATAAGTCCAAAGACCTAGAAAGTGCCTTTGGGATAAGATATTAGTAATCTGGATGCCACCACAATGGATTAAGGGAAATATTACTTAAGACTGCATAAGTTCATTCCTTTTAAAATACAGTGGTCACCTACGCCTAAAGTGAAAGGTCAGCAGTAAAATTATGTTATAGACATCAAAAAGAATCATGTGATACCAAAATGTTTCAGAGAGAGAAAGAAAATTAGGGAATTAAATTAAAAACAAAGCACAATGACAGTTTTAAATAAGAACTTAGAACAATTAGAAAGAAGTTTTGTTTTGAAATCAGAAAATTCCTGCGAGATCTAGCTGAATCTGTGAATGCTGACTTAAATATCTTACAACTCCCAAGATACCATCAAACATACATCTACCTTAATCTTTGCTGAACAAGATTCCAATCTAAATTCTGAGCCCAGAAAATGTAGAACCGAGAGATACTTTTTGAATATTCATTTGATTCCTATTCTGTATGTGAATAAACATAAAATAAGTAAAGAGCTTAACAGCTAGCCTATGCTGTGTTGCCTACATTTCTATTTTAAAGTTTAAGTGGCTAACTCTGACAATGAGATTAAATTTAGACTAGCTATATTTTGTTTTCCATGTGAAAAATTAAATTATTTTCTTCCACTACAACAATTAAACTAAAGTGTATCATAGGACACACCTTGATCTAGTATGGCTTCGGCGGCGTGATCTTGAGTAGGATCGTGAGCGGGATCTTGAACTTGAAGAACGTGAACGTTTCCCTTTACCTCGACGACTATCTTCAATCAATCTCACTCTTCTCCCATTCAGCTCGGTGTCATCCAACTTATCAATTGCATTTTTCATGTCTGAATATGAGGCAAATTCCACTACCCTGTAATAAAACTTATAAAAGTCATGCACTGACATTATACATACACATATAAATAGGAAGATACTACTAACCCTTCATTTCTTCGTGATTTATGGGCATCTGCATAAGTTACTTCTCCTGCCTGCCGCATAAAATCCTTTAGATCCTGTAAATATTAATTTACAAGTCTGGTATTACATTAATTACTTCAATAACAAACAAAAATCTTATTTTCGTTAAAAAAGTATGTATACAATTATTTTTAAACAGATTACTACAATTACATTATCTAAAAATGCCCAGTCATGAAGTAAAGTGCTTGAAATTAGTTGCAATACTGATGAATTGCCATTATCGTTGCTCTTGTGAATTGTATCCAAATAAGTAGTACAGTTGAAGGACAGCCATTTCAAGTGAATTCATTGCACCTTGGCAGCAATTTAATTTTCTCTCAATAAACTTGAATAAATTGTTAATATGCAAAATTGAATTTCTCCATTCATGGTTACTTCCAGATCATCATTTCCATTTACAGGAGAAGAGCAGGAGATGTTTCATAGTTCAGTCCATAAATATTGACCTTCCGTCCCACTATCAGTTCCCTGCTGACAGTGTCTCTGGAATAGTGTAAAACTTGTTTCATGCATCTGACCGAAGATCTTTGTTTTTCTTGTTGTCATTTGTGACTTAACATCACCCATCTCCCAGTAATTCTGTTTCGAAGTCCTTATGTGTAGGAAGATCAACCACATATCAAAAAAGAAACAATGAACACGCAATGCACATTATTAGTCTACGCAAACTAATTTCAAGCACACTAAATAATAAGTATTCGTAAAATCATTTCCTTGTAGTCAATCCTTTAGCTTAAACACGGACACCACACATTCCCACCTACAGAAATTCTGTTGTTCAAAACTGAACCACTTGTCGGACCTTGTTAATTTATGCACCTTGGTACAATATTTTGTCAGGTTCCAATTACCTTAGGCCCATGTGTGCTCTTTTGAGAAAGCCATAAGAGCAACCCATCAAGGCACCTCACGCACAATGGACCACGCGCAGTCAGAGAGGGAAGAGATGCCCAATTGTCACTTCAGTAGATGGAAATATTTTGAATCAGTGTCCAGACTTCGCCCCCAAGGGAAATGTTCGAGCGATGCTTTGCCTGCCCTAGATCTCATCAGAAGGCCACCAAAACGTACAGGATGCTCACAAACGCCCTCTTACTATCTCGGTCATCTCAGTCTTTAGGCCCTATGGCTTGCGTATGGACAGTCCCTCCAGGCTGAAGAGGGCAAGACTCTTTGGAAAAAACAGCGATTATGTTTAGACATTTCTATTTATAATAAAGAGTACTATAATGTAAGAGAATACCATGTAAGTCTATGCTAATTTACAGAGCTAAATTAAATTAATTATGTAGAAATATGAAATGTGGGGTTAAGAAAAATTGGTGACACGACAAATTTGGAAAAATATAGTAAAAACTCCAATTAAGAGAGAAACAATTATTTATGTAATTTTGTGATGCTGAAAAAATAAGACACACTTTTGAGTAACCGAATTTATAATATTGGTGTTTCCATTGTATTCTATTTCAATTATCATGATAAACACCAAAAAGTAATAATTCAGCAACTTTTTCTAAAAACTTAACAATTGCCTACTTCCCAAATGCAAAGTGTTGCAACAAGAACATGTGAGCTCCTTGGTTATAGTAACTGGTTACTCAAAATTAAATGAGAAAAACTTATGCCTCATAAATCAATGATCATGACATATATTTGCAGACACCTCTCTAGCATCTAAGACTACCACAAAAATTATAAGCTTAGTTTTGTTGGAAATAAATTATATTTAGAGAAGTTGTATAAAAATAATTCAAATATATAACCATGCACTAGCTTATTAAAACTGACAATCACACAAACTAAATGAAACTATAAAATGCATTAGAAACACATCAATCACATTAAAAGAAAAAGAAGGGAACACCAGAAACAGACAAACCAAATAATTTAACATAAAATTAATTATTTCAAGAGATGCATTTTTAAACAAAACCACATTTCACATAAAATAGGAGAAACATAGCCTTTTCATACAAGCAATCCACAAACCTCCAGGTTCACTATCTACAACAATTAAGCTAAATATGCACCGCACAGTTTTGAAGAAATATGAACAACTTGTATGGAATTCTCAATAAAAGTCAACTTGCTAATATTATTTCCAACATTTGAAATAATCACCTTCTCCTTCAAGCAACGATGAATATCAAAGTAATGGGAAAAATAAAATAAAGGATCGTGCTATCCATTACTATTTCGTGAGAATGCTTGATATTAATTGATATAAATGAAAAATGTAATAAATAAGTGAAACATGAAGCCCAGAACTGCTATAGACACTATAGAACTATGGCTATTTATAAAAATAGCACAGTGCAAAATGGCACTGGTGATAATGTACAAAAATACAAAGGTCATAAGTGTGTATTTCATATAATACTTAAAACACTAAAAAAATTAATTAGAAAATTATTCCCCACTCCCCTGCTGTATATAACCCTGGTACAAAAACAATAGTTCATTCAATTTTTTGGCCAATTTTTATAGGATAAAAATGTGGCCAATTACTTACCTATTAAACTAAAAACATTTTATTGATAACATAATTAAAAAAGAAAAACAAACAACTTAAGAAAAAAATTTGATAATGTAGTGTGATCTGCCACATGTGGTGCACACCTGTAATCTGGGGAAGGATGCTAACATCTCCAAAAATTTGAATAATTTACTGGTCAACATAGCTCAATCATCTCTCTGACCATTAACTCCTCTAAGTCAATAACTATTTTTAAATTTTCAACTAATACAGACAGGAGAGAGTGATTCACTATAAATTGAGAGCCAGTGTTACCATGTTGGATAGGAAGGAGGAAATCAAATTTTCTGAGGCAGTACATCTTTTTCCTCAGGACAGAGAAACATTGCTGTATCAACCAGCAGTTTACAATAAATAGAAATGTTTACCAAAACAAATGATCTACAGAAATTTGAATGGAATAATTCTGTGGGCTCAAAGTACAGAATTTATTTTTGATCACATAAGTGTATGTTATAGCAGCATACACATTTTCAAGAAAACTAGAAGACACTGGAGTACTTTGTTCAAACTGAGTATTAGTAGCAATTTGAAAAAAAATCCTTTTTCCACCATTGCTCAATGTAGTACATGTGCAACAATAAAAACTTTGAGAAGTACACATTTTAAAACAAAAGGTAGAGAAAACAATTTTAAAAAAGAAATATTCCTCATAAAAACAGATAATTTTTCTATTTCATTCCTTTTAATTATTCCGATATAAAGATGGCACAATGGGCGTGAGAACACAGATTTACCTATGTTATTTGTCAAGTATAAAATAATCTTTAATTTTAAGACTATCACCACAAGAATATATAGCAAGTATGTTTCACTCTGAACATATCTGTCCAATATTAATTTTAGACAGTTTGTAATTACCACATTGTAAGCATGATGGGATTTCTATAGGTATTCAACTTTCTAAAGTGCCCAATGAAGAATTTAAACATGCACTTTATATAAGAAACAGAATATATATTTATATTTGTAGATCATGTTGCATTTCTGAATTCAACTTACAAAAAAACTTTTGCTATTCCAAATATGTTTCAACTCTCCATTCTCATACATGTCCTTCTTTATAACCACAATTTAATTTACTGCTTAACAGCAAAGAAACCCAGAAGAAATTCAATCAGTTTTACAAGTATTGTAAACAAGATTCAGAAACCAGATAAAGCAAGTAATAAATCAAGCAAGAATTATTTCAAGTGTATTTCTGAAATTATATTTTATGGCCTAAAACAGTAGGCGTAATACTGCTTCTAATAATAACTATAAAAGCTAAAACAGAACTGCAGAAAATATCAGGAGATTACATATTATAAATGGAAAATAAGGACATTACTGTGGTTACCTATATAACAAATATGTAACAAACAATATCTCAATTTACATCTGTCTGAATGTGGTTAGGTATCTGCTTCATTCAACAGCAAATGAAATGAGTACATGTCATAACCGCATAATTTGAAATAAAATTTTTCTCTATTACATACTCTATGAATAAATAAATTGAAATTGTAGAAACAGTTTGCTAAGTATTGATTTACCAGTTAATGTTCACTTCACATTAGCTCAGCATAATGCTCCAAAATGTATAACCAACACAAGCTTGACCACTTAAATGTGTACTATATAAGAATTTAACTAATGGGTCTGACTAACCTTCATTTTATGGTCACATGTTCTCATCTAATACAAAACAAAACTATATTACAGGTCACAAAGCCTACTCAAGAAAAGAAACTAGAATTTTAATGAAGAAACTTAACACTCAGTTAAGATTATTTTTATTTAGGAGTTTGATAATAAAATATGGGTTTTAGGGAAATAATGACAAATCCTTTGGTCAATATGAAATATAAATATATTCCATTTTACAATGCACTAAATTAATTCATGGCCTTGTTTTTAAGTTTGTATCACAAGACTTCCAAATATGATTCAAATTCTAAGTGAAAGCATTATTTTGAAATGTTAATACTCAACAAGATTCACAGCAACTTCACTGAATTTAATCTTGGCCACAATAAACAATAGAAATTTTATTCAACCTATATCCCCAGTAATATATTCATTTACCAAAGTTTCAAAAGAAACAATTCCCTTCCAATTCATTATTAAGGAAGAAACAATTACTGATTATAACAAATCAATGGTATAACCAAAGAAAAATAAGACCAGTTACCAACCACATCATTTGTGTAGGACTTTCCAAATTCTATAGAATACATAAAATTGAGAGATTCTTTCTTATTAATTGCCACCAAAGTTGTTTTAAGCTAGTGTTACAATAATACACCATACTAGCTAATAGCTTGTAATATTCAACACATACTTTATACACATTATAAAAAATATTTCATTTTGTCTTTTCTAAAAAATTAATATAAAGATAAATTAAACACCATACATATAGACCAAGTAAAAGTTTTATTTAATCATTACCTTCCAACCTCAAATTTAGGACTTCATAAGGTTTGAAGTCATTAATATTTTTAAGTATGTTAGCAAATATTAATGTTGAAAAAAAAATAGAGATCCAAATATATTTTTCAGCATAGATACAGTCCATGATGAAAAATCTTATACTAGGACCTTGATAGCTGATCAAAATAAATGTTTAATTACACAATTCAAACATTTAAAAATTAACTTGTAAATGACGTCCCAAATTTGAGGATGAAATGTCGTAATTGAATAAAACTCTTGTTTTGTCTGTATATATGGTTGTTTAATTCATATATTATAAAAATATGTTATTTTCAGGTAACATTAAAAATCTGCAAGAATATATTTACATAAAACTAGCCTTCATTAAAGGACTCTTCTATAAAATTTATTAGAAAACATAGTTAACTACATTCCATGAACACAAAATTACTTTCCATACCTGCCAACTGACTCTACTGGATAGATTTTCAACGATTACTCTATAATCAGTTCTAGTTGGTGGACCATATCTGTAGAAATGAAATTTTGTTAGAAAATACATAATTACTCAGTAGATAACTAATTATCAATGTAACAATGAATTAAATGTCTGTATAACTAAGTTACTGAAAAAATTACATTATTTAGTATCCTACTTGATACATTTCAATGATTTGAAATTATGAAGCACATTCATTATGAGATCAAAATAAATCAGTTGTAATTAATTAGGTGGCTGCTATAGATATTTGCCACATTTTTTGTCATTAAAAAGCCACCAATGCATAAAAAGTATGTACGATTAGAATTTACAAATATTAACATGTAAAAAAGATTTAATCTCAAATGAAACTGTCTTAACTCTTCAATTTTAAGTTGCACCAATCTAAATGGTTCAGAATAAAACAATTTTCTTTCATTAAATAAATCTGAGTAAGTATTATAAAAATACAAGAGTATCTTAGTAACCTCACGGCCACAGAAGCAACTAACTAAACATTATGGAAAGCCATTCGAAAGTTGAATGTCCACAATAAGCAATGCCACCTGTGAAAGATGAAATGGGAAACTGGGCACAAAACAACAAAGAAAAAGCTTCTGCCTTTGCTAAATATCTTCCTTCACAACTAAAATGAAATCCACAATTTTCTCCAGGCACCGTTCCAACTAGAAATGCCTATTAAACACTTCACACGACTAGAACTGGAGAAAACCATAAAAAATCAGTGTAACCTAAATAAATCATCAGGTTGGGACCTAGTTACAGGTAAAGTACTTCAAGACCTCTTGACTAAATGTCTGAAAACTTAAATGCATATATTTAATGCTATTCTCCATTTAATATACTTTCCTAGCCAGTGGAATGTAGCACAGGTGATCATGATATTAAAATAAGGAAAAACCCCAAATAATGTAGAATCATATTGAAAAGCTTCTACTTAAATGACTCAGGCCAATATTAGAAGAAAGAAAACTTGTACCTAATCACCAGTTTTGATTTAGGAGTCAACATAGCATGATGGAGCAGATACACCGGATTGTTACTACAATCAACAACGCTGTGGCACCAAAAAGTACTGCTAATCTGTTTCTCTCAACAAGTAGGCGTTTGATCAAGTATGGCACAAGGGCCTACGCTACAAACTCAAGAAAATGTTGCCACACCACTTCTACAAAACAATCAACTCCTATCTAGAAAGCAGATGGTTCTAATCAAACACAGTAGTGCATCCAATTTACAAAATATTACCTATGGAGTTCCCCAAGGGAGTGTTCTAGGACAAATTCTGTATACACTACACAGCCGACATTCCTACAATCTATTTATCAACCACTGCCACCTTTACCGATGACAACCATACAACTGTAGATACCGACCCTACGATTGCATCCGCCACCTCCAGTATAACCTGAACTTGGTCAAGGACTGGCTTTGAAACTGGAATGTACAAGGTAACCCTTCCAAATCAACACGTGACATTTATCTTGAGACAAGATACCTGTCCAGCTGTAGCCCTTAACAATACTTTGGCTCCATAAAACAAGGAAGTTAATTATCTTGGAATGCACCTAGACCGAAGACTTTCATGGCGCAAGCACATTTTTATGAAAAGAAATAATGGCATTCAATTCAGTGAAATGTACTGGTTACTTGGAAGAAAAGCACAATTGAAATTGTAAAACAAGCATTTACTCTAAGGCCATTCTCTGTCCAATCTGGAAATATTGTATTCAGCTATGGGGTACTGCCAGTTGTCTCTAATATTGAAATCTTCAAGGATTTTAGAAAAAAGTGCTTGGGTGTATTGTCAACTCACCATGGTAAGTGCCTAATTACATAATACTTAACCATATTAATATCAGTGTGGGATATTATAACAAATTATTGTACCAAATACAAAACCAGGTTTTCTGTCCATCCAAATAATCTAGGAGTCAACCTCCTGGATGATAGTGCTATGCCAAGAAGACACGTTTTAAACCCTCCAATCTGTCCACAATATTTGATTAGTCATATCTTCTGTATTTTTAAAATGAAAAAAATCAATAATGAATCATATGTTAGATAAATTTAAATTGATAATGGTCAATGGACTATTCTCGCCATGTCAGTAGAACCCTTAGTATATAATACATCATTTACTTATTGTTTGATTGTAAATTGACTATAGACTTCAAAAAAATTGTAAATATGATTCATGTTTCAGGGGAGCCAGATGTTGAGGATGATAAAGGTGTCAGTAAAGTTATTAGGGAACATTAATGAATAGCAAATAAAATTTAGTTAGCATAAGATTAACAACACAAAGCTTAAGTCTTTACTCAGAGCCCTAAAAATCTGGTGTTTTAGCATCTTTCAATTTGATATATGTCCAAATATTTTAAATGTATAATTTCCATTGTGCATTTTCCTTATGATCTTTGAATAGTTAACAGGAAGTTTTTGAAATATTTTAAAATAAATATTACAATTAACTGTTCTTGAAATAAGTAAGATATTTTGACAGACCTATTTAGTATTTCAAGAACCTAACATCTAAACCCTGAGTAGGAAAATAAGTTTATACTTGACTTTTACAGGGTTTTCTCTTTTTTGCTAATAATATATCAATATTTATGCTGGAAGGCTACCTATTGAAATATGGCTACATTTCAACATGAAACTGATTCTACTTAATAATGCACTGCAGTACTTGTTTCATGAAACAGAGGCATTAACAAAGTTAATTGCATAACAATTCACAATATTCTTCCCACAAACTAGAATAACCACTAACTTTTAAATTTGAAAGACAAAGTCAAAACAAAACATTTTAAAACCATATAAATGAAAAATATTTTTGAATATAAAGTTTGAAAGTCATTATGTGCAACTCTTAACCCTCCGTCAGGCGCAGTCAGCCTCAGGGACCAGCAAAACACTTTTTATACCTGTGCCCACAGTTATTTGCCTTATTTAATAGTTTCCTGGATTGTGGCATTGCATAGGACCCCCTTATTCATTTTACATTCACCCGCCTCGTCTGGACAGCATGCAAATTCGAAAGTGAATTTTTTTCGATATATTTTTATCGGAATCATTTAAGATACTCTATATAAGCCTATTCTGTGTGACTTTTCGCCGATACCTTGAGAAATAAGTGTTATTCTGCTGCTGACCTCTTAGGCCGTGTGTGCCTCGTTACATTATAACGAAAGCTATTTTAGGTTTTCCTGTCTTCAGTTACAAATTTCCTTCTGAAATGTGCAGAAAAATGTATGATTTCAATATACAGAGCTTCCTCGAGTATGATGCTGCTGATGATCCAGCTTTTGTTGAAGATTGATGAAAAAGCGACATCGCTTCTATGGACAAGTTATCGTCATAATGTTTTTACACAACGTGTAAAAGGTGATGCGATAAATGCTATATCTATTTTGCAATACTGGGAATTTTTGTTCAGTACATATATATTTTGGAATTGACCATCAAGTTTAAATACAAGTGGAATGTCAACTCAGCTACAATTGTGCTTGAAAAGGATTTTACCAAAAGGAAAAAGTGAAACTTCTCCCGTAATATCTCCATAATGCGTAAATGTAGGACATGCATAGCTGAAATGAGATTTAGAAACATGACAAATTATGAATGTAAAAATTGTCATGAACTGATTTGCCTAAACATGTAAAACCACTGTGACAGACGTGTTATTCAGCAGCTGAATAAGAATACTCAGCATACATTTCTGCCAAGTACTGTGGCAAAGATTGACAGTACAGACTGCATATTAAATCAGTTTTTAAATTTTCCGATTCTTAATTTGTCTTATTTTAACAAACGCCATTGTACCAATTTAGCATTTGTCTGTGTTCCACTTTAAATTTAATAATTCAATAAATTGATCCTTTTCTTTTTAATTTGTTTTATTTGCTTCCATATATCCTAGCAGACTACCCTACCCTTTTCTTAATAAAAATTAATTAGGTGGGAAACAAAGGTCTACCAACACAAGCATTTGGCAGTAACAAAAGGCAATAGGCATTCTACACATCTTGATCACTTCCTAATGGAAAATTTGAATGCTTCATAAAGTTGTCAGATTAAAAGATAAAATACATAAATCAACAGAGTTTCATAAGTTATGTGCAAGAATAATTTTTACAAATTTACCTAAATTAATTTATACGCTATAGCACATGAGTACAATTTCCTTCCACTGTTCACTAATCAAAGGTTTCCTACAATAATGCAAGAAAATGAAGAAAATACTACAACAGCAAGAGTGCCAATACTCTGTTGCATGACTCAATCCATAGCATGCTACATTTCTAATTCTGTACTCATAACATGTAATAACTCATTTTTAAAAGCAGAAAAACTTAAAACCAAGCAAAAATACATTATTAACACAAAAGTACATATTTTACATTAATTTAATTTTATGAAGAGACATGACAGCAGTACTGTATGCAGGAACCTGTGGTTGCTGTCACAGTATGATGTAAGTCTTCAAAATGCCTCCCCTTAAATGTTGTTTCACTCTAAAATAACCTTCCATTGTAATTTCATTAAATACAATGCAAAATGTACAGATAACTACTTTAAAATAAAACTTCCAATTACTAAATATCCAGAATTTACTTTTAATTTGCAGTGCTATAATGAGGTATGGCCAGATATGCTGAGGAAGGGTGCATGTGTTGTAAGGTGGACAGCTTTCAAAGTCAGTCATAATTCACAATCTTAATATTCTGTTATAATGTAAAGATCTTAAAAATTAATTTATGTGCTGTATGTGCCACTGTTCGTTGATAAAAGATTTTCTACAATAATGCTTACAAGAAAATGCAAATCAAAATAAAACATACCTGTCATTTCGGACATCCATATCCCTGAAACAAATGGAAGTTGCTATTATATTGAGTAACATTGCAAATTTACCCCCCAAAATTCTTGAGTATAATTCACAGATATTATACATAAATTTTTGTTCACCAAACATTGTCAATATGTAAATATTTAACACACAGAAATAAATAATTTCAAATAATTATGAAAATTTTCATAAATCCTTAATACTCAAAAATAATGAATGAATTTTTAAAAAACAATGTTAATAGCGAATCGGGCTGTTCTCTTAAGATTTATAGTATTATGGAGTTTATTAGTATAATCAGAATAATGGATAGTAATCTGATTACAAAAAGACTTGCCACTTTCCAGGAGCATGTGGAATGGTTTTGGTGCTAAGCAGGAACATATTTCTTTATTGTTCACAAACATTAATTAAATCAACTTTATGTATATTGAAAAAAACATTCAGCCTAAATTAAAGCAAACATAGTCTGCCTGTCCTCCATATCATTTACCAAATCAATTGCAAACTCAGCCAAACTGAACAATCTCACCCAGAACTCATTCCTAAACACTGCTTCATTATTAAACTGCCCCCTCTAGCTGCTTATACAAAAAACCGATGCTTCGCACTGACTCAAAGCACTTCCCCCCCAATTCAGATTCCGAACTCCATTTTTGAGAACTTTTTTTCCAACACTACATACAGTTCAAGCAATGTCCTGGAATTAACATCCCCTAGCTTCTGTCTTTAAATATCACACGTCTTTTTACCCCCTCTTCCCTTCTTTATTTAAGTTTTTCCATAACTTTTCCAACTGCAACCTATCCTTAAGAGAGTCGTTGGCTTTGTTGGGTGTCAATTGCTGCTAACAGTTGGCACTCTGTAATTTTACAGCTGGCTGCCATGCTGTTGAGACACTTTCTGAAGAAAGTTCTGAAAATTTCAAATTTTAGTACATCCCTAATAGTCAAACTTCTACTACATATTTCAGGTAAGTAAATAGTCTTTTTCTGTCTCGCTCTTTCCAATCCAATGTTATTTATTATATATACATATAATAACCAAAAAGGTATAAAAAACATTACATGCACATGCATATTACAAAAGTGTTTTTAAAACTTCTGACAGAAATAACACAGTATTCTGAAATACACAAAAAACAACCTCTGCCAAATTTATTCAAATATCAAGGAAAATGCACATGGCATTGAACAGAAAAGTAATATTTTGAGTGAATTTTTTGGGGAGAATAAACCATGAACGTACATTAAATTTGAAGTACATTACACTAAATCTTAAGTGGTTTACATGGCTGTTGTGTTTACCAATTAAATGTTAATTAGACTAAAGAAGTAGAAATGCTTTCACTCGAAGATCAAGCAGGAGTGTATAGATATTTTAGAAGACAAGAATGCAAAATTATTGACTGGACCAGGGAATCAGTCCTTGGACATCAACTCGATTAGCTCAGTGGTCAGATAACCCACCCCATAAATTGGAGATCCGGGGTTTGAGTCCCTGGTCAGGTTGACATTTTTCCATTTTCTTTCTTGTAAATTAGACTATCAATTTTTTAAAACAAGCAAGTTGGAATTATTAGATCAAAATACTAAAGAAATATAATCTGCACAGCATAAAATTACATACAAAAAATCCTCTGATTTAGTTAATGAAGAAAATGGGAGATTAAAAGTAAATTTAATAACGTACACATCATGTGAAGAGCAATTATAAAATATGGGAAAGTGGGTGTGTGAGGCAGCATGGAAAATGTTATTCATCAAAATCATCCATGACAAAATTTTGATCAAAGCCATTAGTTCTGATCAAATTATACTTATAACTAAAATTTACTCTGCAAAGGTTAAATGTCACATTATATCATAATTACAATAGGTTAGTAGCCCAACTTTGTATGCATTGTCTGCACATAGAAAGTAATTACAATTTGTAATAATGAAGAGTAAACATGGGTTAATTTTTATGTACCTATCCATCCATGTGGAGCGGCGACGTGAACTTCCAGCATATCCTCTTTCCCTCCTAGCAGTTCCACGTGCATGTTCAACTATAACTCTACAAAACAAAATAGCAAAGAAAATTATAAAATTATTTCCCTCAACAATTTTACTTCTAACACAGTTGAATATATTTATTTTTAAAATCTATGAATCAGAAGTAAAATGGGAAAATGAAACTAATGTAAATATTTAATTATAAAATTTATTTTAATGGCTTTTCTTAATATTTTTAATTCTATTTAGGGGGAGCATGGGAAAAAACTATACTGTATATATAAATCACTCTGACAGTAACTGAAAAATATAAGATGTTTATAGATTTCATGAACTGTAGTTTGAATTAAAAACAAAAGTTTTATTATTTGTATTACTAAAACTAATTCAATTAATGACTCATAAATTGTTTCACAATTTAAATATGTGAACTAAAACTGTAGTTTGAAAAATACACATAAAGAACAACAGTTCATGTTATGCTACAAAAAATAATGTCAATAATGTTAGCATATTCAAAGAAGAGGTCAAGACTGATAAATTTATCTCATTTACAGTTTCTGAGCACATGTTCAATATCAATTTAAGTTTTCATACTTTATTTTGAATTTAATATTTAAAAAATGTATACATCAATCAAAACTAAGAAAATAATGTTACCTTTCCCCTAACAATTCTTTTCCATTTAGCTCATAGACAGCATCATCTGCATCTCTATAATCATCAAATTCCTACAAAAAAAAAGTTATAAGAAATTGTATATTACACCTGGAACATTGATTAACACAATATGAAAAAAACAATTTATCATGTCTTGAATTTAACAGTGGCCCATTCTTTTTCTACTTCTAAACAAAATTAGGAAAATTCTTTAATGTGTGACAGCTAAACAATTCATATTTCAAATAAATAGAATGCTACAGAAAACGACTTGATTCAGTATCAAATCTTCATGTAGCACAAAGCAAACAAAAATATTGAATACAAATTTTTTTCATTAAAATATAGCAACCACTGAACAGACAAATAAATGCTGTATATACCACATTTCATCATGTAACTTCCTTGACAATTTTCACTTCTAATTTAAAAAATTATATAATGGAGGCATAATTGAGTCATAAACATGAAGTTAATTCCATGAAAAGTATTAAAATTTTCTGTTATTCTGCTAAAAATATACACAGCTGATGATCAAAATATAGGTAAACACCATATATCTTAAGACATTTCATTTATTATTTTGATCTTTAATTAGTAATTTTCAAGTAAGTAACAACAATAAAATTATTCTATATGCATCTGCCTTACTTCCTATTTTTTTATATAAAAACGATAAATAATTATTTAATGTTACATCCAGATGGAAATCCGTTAAATTAAGTTAATTGATTATTTTTAATTTTTTCAGTCTCATTATTAACTTAAAATAAACAGACAATAATCATTACATAAAATTCAGATGGATAAGTGGCAACTCCAAAGAAACTTCAAACTCAACTGAATTGTTTGAGCACATTGGGAGAAACAGCATGTTTTGCTGTTGTATGAGTGCACGGTCACATGTCAAAAAACCACAGATGAGATCTGAAAAATTGGATACACAACACAAAGACCAAGCTCTCTGAGATTACAATGTCTGGTAAACTGAAGGAATCTCTTTATAGATCGATGAAAATAACTCTCTGGTGAACACTGCCAAACAGTGGCTCAGACTTTTACCATTCAGATATATAGGCTCTAGTTCAAAGGCAATTTAGAAGGATGTGGATTATGTGGAAAAATTAATTTTGTTCCTTAGAGATGTATTTACACACTGTAAAAATACAAAAGCTATAGGATGAAATGTAATTATTTAAATAAATAAATGTTATGATACTTTATAAATGAATCTTGTAACCCATAACCAGAACTTCTCACAATATGTTTCCTTGCATCAAATATAGCTTTAACACTACAAAATATCTCCACTACAAGTGGACTATTGTACATCATACTGTATCTCAACACAATGCTACTTTTCACCAGTTATAGTAATGGCTTTCAATGTTAGCAAACAGATTAAATATTCAACAACAAACAAATTATGTACATAATTTAAAGAGTAGTCTCACAAACTTCACATGCAACTTTCCACAGGACTACATGTAACCTAGAATTAAATCAAACTTTACATACCTTTTTAAGTATGGTGGCCCAAAGTGGTTCCAATACTTATTGTCTATATAATAAATGATGCTATAACAGCTTAAAATATATGTTACACATTATGAAACAATACTGAACAATTATTGTCCCTAAATTAGTTCAGAACTTTACTTCATAACCTATATCCATGTGTACAGGGCATTAGATTATTCAAATGATTATAGTTTTCTTAGATTGTGAACACAAAATTAAAAATATTTCAATATCTACAAAGGAACACCACAAAAATAATTCATATAGCATCCAACCATTATTCTCATTACTTTGAGACACAAAATTAATCCTGAAGTGTCTCTTCCTAATATTCAGGCTCACTAGCTGTATCCTTTTGTTTTGACACAAAAAAATTAATTCTCTGAATAGTAACTCACTTGTTAGTGTTTTAATACCAGCTTCATAGAATCACACCCAAGTAACACAATTCAATGTTATGTTGATTAAAAATCAAATTTATAACCAAATTACGTTTAAATATAATTAAACCAACATTTTGTCACAATATTTGGGGCCTTCTCAGGTAATTTCTTCAAATGTTAAATTTTGAAGCACAAATAAAAGTCAAAATGCTTAAGAATCTAAGTGGAGTAAAAAATTATTTTGTCCAACGCTTTAGCAAAACTTCGAATTCATTTCTTTAATACCAATTATCTTTAAATAATTAGCACTATTAATCAACTAAGAGTGTTAAATGAAATACAATTGTTGGGATCCATAAGATACATTTCACAGGCCATACATTTGACATAGCCAAAGTCATCACAAGAAAATAAACATGTAAAATGAGTACAAGCGAAGAAACCAATGCCATAATTGGCCTGTGGAGCAGTGGGGGTAGTTCTGGTTTTGAAGTTTGTTGAAATCCTCAATTGGACACGAAGGACTCATAGAAGCACCTCTGGAAAAAAATTAATCTTGTAGGTGTTTATTTCAATTAAGGAGTATTCAGACTCTTAAACTTAGATCAGACTCGTAACCTTTTTCCCTGAAGTCAAACAGTTTTATAATGTCCAAAAGTAGGATTATTGTTTCATCTGCTTTCTCATGAGTTTTCTAACTTTGACAATGGAATACCTGACAATTCTTCTCCAAAGTGAGGGTAGGTGACAGATCCTAGCCATGGCAAATTAAATATCACTCAATCAGCATTAGTAGACCTGGAATTTACACCATATCTTACGAGTACAATGAAAGTAGGAGGAGGTGGTGTGACAGTTACCAATTTTAGACTGCTATCAGAAATAACACACACATTCATTTTAGGCACTAACATGATATCCACACTTGGGCAATGCTAGGACATTGAATATCAAGCAACCTAAAAGTAGCAACAGCAATATGTACAGCACCATTTGTAAGTTGGAATGAATATAAATTGGTTTGGGTACAAAGTGTAGATCTAATTGAATAAAGAAAGATGAAAAACTTTTGGGGGGGTGAGGGCTAAATAATTGAAGAGAGAATAAGTTCTCCTGGTGAATTTGTCCTAATTATTGTAACGTTTGACAACCAACCAGTTGACCCGAGAATTGTTTTGAAATAATTAGTTCACTTCATATTACCTATAGCAAACAGAAGAACATATTTGAGAGAAACTGAAGTAATTATCATAGCATGTAGGAACTGTTAGACTTGTTTATATGTGCCACCTAGGCCGGGTGTAGTACGTGATGATTGTTATTGAGTTGATACAATAATTTCGGTTTGTTGAAGTAAAAATTGTTATCATCTGTTTGGCAGTATGGGTTTGTGGGTAACTGGTGGCTGGTCGTGTTTCGTTACGGACACTTTTGGTTAATTTAGTTGCTGTTGGTGTGAGGGTACTATTATGTGGGTTTGGTGAATTATATGAGTCTTTGCAAGGAAATGTTGGCTCCTTAGGGTATTTGTTTTATGGGTGAATTTGGGGGCTTTACCAGGGGCTGCAAAAGGTTTGTTGAGACAAAAGTATTTAAAGTTGTTGTATATAAGGCGGGGAATAATAATTGCGGTCGCCATCGCGATAGGCGGTATGTCGGTGGCGTGCGTGGTTTGGGATGAAAAAATAAAAATAAATAACGGTGAACAACAGTATATTAAACTTTTTGTTTGGCTCATTATATCATGAGCTCCAGGCTTTTTGAGGAGAGACAGTTGGAAAGTTAGCTAGGGTCGGGAAAGTTCTGTTTTTGGCTAAATAGCACATCCCATGTCATTGATTCGGCTTGATTTAGGCCCGCTATCCCCGCGGTAGCAACGCCGGCCCTCTGGAACGGCATATTGTGTTAAGCTGCGATTCAGGACCCTTAATAAACCTTGAGTAACATGTGGAATCAAATATCAGCGTGGATATTGGGAATACTGAGCATGATTTATAGATCAATAAACTATTTAGAACTCATCGATTTTGGTAACTGCATCTACAGGTCTACGGTCTTTTTAATGTAGGAATTGCGCACATGCAATTGCCTGTGGAATAGACGCAGGGGAAGTCAAAATAACACATACGGAGTGTGATTAGGCTCCATAATCGAGCACTATGGCTGTCACGGTACTAGTTACATCTTGGACTTATGAACACCGGGGCTGCAGCCTCCGAGGGCCTCAACACCCCACTAATAAGGAAAGCAGAGTGGAAAGTCATGATTATCCCATGACCCTTGTTCGGAGCCACAATTCCCCGGTACTAGCGCCACGCAGCGGGCGCGGTATAAATTAGTTTACCGCCCCCCAAACAATGCAGCAGACAGTATCATTCCCAAAGAAACCGCACACAACCCCCTAAAAATACCCAGAGGAGGAATTGCGCGCACCAAACGCACCCGAGAATCCTGGGCTTCCCTCTAGTTTAAATCGAATGACGCAGGACTGGGAGTTTTTGATAAAACACACATGCAACCCCGACCACAATAAAAGGGGTGCCTTATTCGGCCATTGTTTGTGCTGCCAGGATATACTGGTATGGATATAATGGGATAGGGCATTCAGCGCTTCTTCATACTTCAGAAAGGGATCTCGTATCACCACATTCTTGTCCCAAAACTAACCCCGACAAAAATCCCCCATCACAACCATCCTCCGATAGCCTTACTTCGAGTCGCCCGGCACCTACCATGGAGCTATATGGTAACTGGCGGAGCACCCCCGGGTCCGACTATCGATGCAGGGGGGAACCTCGGAAAGTTCGCTTTATCTTCATCGCTCCTAACACACGGTGACTGAAGTGGGTTGAGTGATCGTCCGTTGAAAGATTTTATTTTCACAGAGCCAAAAGAATAGTTTGATAGCCGGATTGTCAGGCTGACGCCGAATTGGGTATCCTCGATACCACTTACCCACCCCACGAACGACCAATTGGCCCAACTAGAGGTGTGACGTGGGCCACCGGTGATACGAAGAGGTAGACCACTGGGCCCAGGAAAGGGGGGGTTGAACGAACAGCCTTGGGGAATGAGCATAAATGCTTAAAGCGACGTATATATCTGGGCCTTGAATCGCAAGATAACATATTGCTGGAAGATAAGAAAGTGGGGAGGTACAATGAATTCTTATTAAATAGAGAACATGGTTCATGGTAAGGGGACAGGGTCGTGGACAATGAGGAACAAAAACGAGTCATCTTAGCATCTATCTAGATCATTGTCCACCCCCCTTGACTTTTTTTCTTCACACCATGCGATTTTCTCAGGCCTCCCTGGCCTTGTCGCATCGGCCCACGTCATCCCTCCCCCCGCTGCCCGTCTAACTATCTCCTCATTGGCTCCAGGTGGTATCACCCATATAGTGGCACATAAATTAGTTCTGAGAAACCTATATTCACTTCCTACAAACTTCGTTCCTTTGTTAAGACCCCATCTCCGAAGAGAAAGCCTTCATGATTTGAGTTTTATAAACCTAAAGTGGAAAATGTTTGGCAGTTAACATCAACAGTAACTACTGTATATTTTTAACAAGAATTTGGGTTGATCTTGGGTTAGTTCAAATAATAACGCTTTAAGATAATTTTTACTTTAAAAAGACGGATTAATACGTACACAAATATATCACTTTGCTCCCTCCCCTTCAAGTTCACAGCAGCATATCCCACACAGGAATAACAAAATATTTCATAATTGGACATGAATACCACAATCACACCATTATTGACGCAATTATTGTCGACAACCACATAAAAAAATAATTCCACTTACTGAAAACCTTTATATACCATAATAAATAGAAGGGATACGATATGCCTCAAAATTTTATGCTGTTCAGAAATTATATTCGTAATTGTTAAAAGAAATGTAAAAATTTACAATCTCAACATATAAAAAAATTCCACAACTACCATGTTTTACGTGGCTCTTTACTTTACTAATATTGGAAAATAATCACGTATCTTTTAAGAGAAATAATGTTAAAAAATAAAACTTACGTTTTTAAAAAATGACGCGCCGAACTATAATAATAACCACCTCAATAATACCAAACCGGCTTATTTCCAATCTGAGCGCAAACAACCCACATCAACACAGTAAACAGTCTACAATACGTCAGAGATAATGGTTGTCAAGGATATTGTACAGTAAGAAGTAATAAACCTTCTTAGAATTATAGAAATGATTGAATAATCAAAACTACTGAATAAATAAATGCACATGTACAGTTGATAATGATTTTTAATCTAGTGAGTCTTTTCATGTTGCTCACAAATTTTATTGCCTCGAAAAACTCGCACTGGGAAATATATATTTCATCAGTACTGGCACCACATTTCTTCTGTTTCATTTTTCTGCGTTCTGAATTTAATTGGCATCTCAAATTACGTATCTTTAAGTTTACTGTTTCCAGATTTAAGTCTAAAGACGTTGCTAAGAACTATTGAATTAGTTTTATTATCTGACTTTTTTGAAAATAATAAAATATAAAAAGGATATTATCTGGTGTTTTAAAGACACAAGAAATTGGAGAAAAAGAAATTTTGGCGTGCATGCCAAAAACTGAAGACGAAACGTCGTGTATTGAACCGATATCAATAAATTGATTCATTATTCTGACTATATTGACTTACATTTCAGGCTTCAATTTCCTGACTCATCCCACATCCTTGAAGCTTAGCTTCTTTACAGGATCTACGGAATATGATTATTATTATTATTTTGTATTCTTTTAAAGAGCAATATTGTCCCACAAAATAAAAGTATTTATACTTGCTAGAGGAAAATTTTTTATTTGCAAGTTGAATAGAGCTACCCCTACAGCATCTAAATACTTTGTACACTATCTGTACACTGAACAAGATTGGACTCGCAAGACATATACTTTTTTGTCAGGTAATTCAAGTTCAGTATTTAAAAATAATGTCGCACAAAATAAACTGAAATATGCTAATTAGAACTTAAAGTTGCTCTCGCCGCAGAGCTACTTGCCGAGTACACTTCTAAACTCAACATGAAGAACTCTAGCAAGAACCACTCTACGCCCAGAGAACAAGTACCTGGTTTGTATATACTGACAATACCTATTTCTCCATTCTAAGCTATCCATTCTTCTTAATTATTTGGCTAGTTTTTCGTTCCACCGCTTTCAGATACTCTATTACGTAAATAAAGATAAAGTGAAGTTAATATTACGCAAACAAAATAATTAGCAAAAGTGATGGATTCAGATATCGTAAATTATGTAACAATCAATTATTAGAATGAAGGAAACAATCAGTATATAAATTAAATACAGTCGAAAGAAAGAATATAGTTTTACGTTTAGAAATGCAAGAAAGCTGTTCATATCAGCAGAATGTCAGTCTCAATACTTATATGGATGTAAATATCATTCGGCCTTCCCATAAAGAAACGACTTGTCCAGTTTTTTGTGTCTTTATGGAGAACAGGAGTTGAACTGCAAGAGGAAAATAAATTGTGGTCAATGACTAAATTATTTTTGGGTGTCCCAGAGAAACAGTTTCTAGGACGCTGGCGGTTTGAGGAGTTCTTGGTTGCGCAACTAAGTGAATGGTCAATTGTGTCGTAACATAACAGAGACAAATCATTAAATTTTAAGTTACACTTTTACCATACGTTTTTGCAATTTTTTACTTCACAATCTCTCCCTGACCTATTGTTTTCGGATCGAATTTATCCTAACAGAAACCGTATCCCTCATATGACCCATCTTTGGGTGTCCTCAAACACATGGTCATTAATACATTTATGAATATTTACTGTAGGTGTAGAGGGGGGGTGCCTAATATACCTTTTGTGTCATTTTTTAAAAGAGCACCTAGGGAAGTGATTGTATTATTTTAATTTCTTTCTGGATGAATGATATTAATTGTATTGTGTTCATTATAAGCTACTTTCCAAATTGTCATTTAGGCGTCTGGTACCAACTGTTGTCACACTCGGCAACCACTAACAAGGGTATATTCTCCAGGGGACAGTAGTGTAAAAAGGAACACAAAACTGTGTGGTTGCTGTGCCTCTAACCTAAAGAATATCCGTGTGTACATTTCGAGACATAACGAATACTTTTATAACGTTTCCAAGTAGACATAGTGTTAATAATAACAAGACATAACATTGGTGAAGAACATTATACGAACTTTCTTGCACAAATATCCAGTATTTGTTTGGAGAAGAGCGATCTCAACGAGATTAAACGTGACCACGCGCACAGCACTTGAAGTAAGCGAATCGCTATAAAAGAATATATGATTCTACAACATTGATTCACCTAGAATGAATGGATAGAGCTACTCGAATTAATATTCAAGACGAATAAAATCGCTGAAGCGTCCATGAAACAGACGATAATCTTGAGCATATACGGGAGGCAAACTTACTCTTTCGTTCATTGGATTCGCCACAGACTCCGATTTAGATTTCCGTCGAAGACATTATGGCAAACGTAAAAGGCCTTTTGCGTTTAAGTCATTGGTGATCAGTCGGATGTACGAATTCTATTGTCGGTATCAGCAACTGAGCGAGAGGGTGAGTGTTTACATTGCGGATTTACGGAGGTTATAGGAATATTCTGACATCAAAGTGATGCTCTAGACATGCTGAGAAGTCATCTCGTGTGCGGTATGCTAGATGAAACCCTGCGCCGTCGAATTCTATCGAAAGAAACAGATGAAACAGAAGCCATAGCCAGCGAGACGACCAGATCATACTTCCGAACAGGACAAAAGAACAAATTCATTTCAGGACGCCAAAAGGCGACGATTTCAACGTCTGCGCATTACTGAGACACGCAACTGCTAAATGGCATGTTGCATAAGATGGAAAGCAGTTTCAATCATTTCAGCCTTAACAGCCAGATATTATGGCCTATTCATCTACCACACCTGGACAATGGCTCACCAACTCACTGAATCTGGATAAGTCAAGGTATGAAACTGCATGGTACAGCCCAACTAAATGTAAGTTCAAAGACCCTGGGCAGTGATTGTACTGGCATCAACTAGATTGATACTGGATCTTTGTAGAAGATTCTCAAACAATACAATGAAGATTTTGCTGGATCACAATGGAAACACCGTGGGCCTCCAGTCAATGTGGAGACCGAGTAAAATGTCACTCCAATATCCATGAAGTGTTGACCAGTACCATACAGGTTAAAGTGGAAGCAGAATTGGATCACTTGGTGCAGCAGAGAGTAGTGGAACCTGTGTGCCATTATAAATGGGATAACCCAATCATCCCAGTTTGCATCTGCAGGGATTATGAAAATACTATCAACAAAATTTCTAAGATGGATTATTACACAAGTTGATGACTTGCTGACATTAATAGCAGGAGAAAAGCTTTCTCAAAACTACACTTTGCCGAGGCCTACCAGCAATTTGAACTAGGTGAGGAGACCACAAAATTTCAAGTATAAGCACAACAAAAGTTTTGGCTAATCCAATTGTTTGACAGAGCAGATTGTGCAGTTGACAAAAGAAGCACTAAAGAAATGAGAGGAGGGGTTAGGAAACGAATCTTTCACATTTCCTTTTACATCAGCACTTAACACCACACTTCATCACAGGGAAAGCTCTAGCTGATCTACTTGTAAAGCATTGGCTAAGAACAATTGAGGTTGCTTACCGATAAAGTTTGACCTACACCTCAAGCCTGATGCAGTTCCACGAGTGTTACATTGCATCCCAGTCAGTCTAATACCTAAAGTCAAGACCAAGCTTTCCAGAATGGAAGCAGAACAGATCATCTGTAAAGTGATTGAACCAACCGACTAGGTGAACCTGATTGTCATTGTTAATAAGCCAAATGGTCAGTTGCGTGTATGCTGTCTATTTGAATGACACAATTGCTCATTTGACGAGCTTACCGCTGATATGGCTGATGTTGAGTTAGTCACACTACTCGACACTCCCAAAACTTTTTGGCAGATGAAGTGTCAACAAAAGCATCATTTCTCTGCACTTTTGCTACACTGTGAGGATGATTTTGCTTCTTGGTCTACACATATGGTTTGAAGTCAGCACCTGAAGATTTTCAGTGAGTCATGGTCACCATCTTTGCACATCTACCATCAGTTCATCCATATTTTGATGACATTGCAATCAAGGGGAAAGGTAAATTATCAAATAATGACCATAAGAAACAATTGCAACAAGTTTTAGAAACTGCACATCGTAACAATTTAAAAACTCCATCCACAGAAAATTCAAATAGAGCGCAGACATCATTTAAGTATTTAGGTCACAGACTCAGTTAGCCCTGATCCAGCTAAAATAGAAGCCATTATCAACATGCTACCTCCTATGGACGTGGGACAACTAACTGGGTATGATTAAGTACTTATAGAAATTCTTGCCAAACCTGGCTACCATAGCACAGCCACTATGTCAATTAACACACAATAACACAACATGGATTTGGGATAGTCAGTCTGACTTAATTTTCAATGAACTCAAAGAACTTTTTACAATTGCACCAGTTCTTTGATTCTTTGATCAAAAGGAAAACATAACTATTTCTGCAGATGCTATCAGTTTTGGTTTAGGAGCTGTACTCCGCCAGCAAGGACAGCCAATTTCTTTCAAGTCTAAGATGGTACTACCATCTCAACAAAAATATGCTCAAATTGAGAAAGAGCTCTTGGCTATTGTATTTGCCTGTGAATAATTTCATTTTTACATCTATGGCCAACATTTCACAATCGAGACAGACCACAACCCTTTGCTGGCAGTTGCCAAGAAGTCACTACAGGACATCTCACCGAGATTGCTATGCTTACAAATAAGACTACTTCGGTATGACTTCACACTTCATCATGTTCCCGGGAAGCAACTAACAATTCCTGACATGTTTTCTCGAGCACCTTTACCTGTCACCGATGATCCACGAGTTATACACTCTTATGGTAAAGATGCATTATAAATTTGTACAATAGCAACAATGTCTGACTCAAGGCTTATAAAGCTTCAAGAAGCAACTGCTGCTGGTAAGGACTTAAGTCAGCTAATGCAGTTCATGCAAAAGGGGTTTCTAGCATCAAGGAAACAATTGCCTTGTAGTTTGTATTCTTATTGGCCATTTCAAACAGAAATATATATCTCATCGGGATTAATCTGCCATGGTCAACAAATAGTGTGGTGTGGGTATAACTTTAGTTTTTTTAAAATTAAACATTAAACTTTGATGCCACATTTAAATTTATGGTTATTTTAATGATATTTCAATCCTGACCAGTTCAACATTATATATTGTTACCGTATATACAAAAACTAGTTACAACATTAAAATAATTACTACATATATTGAAAAACTTCTATCTTTTTAATTGCTCTGATCAGCCGCATGAATCACAGGTTGACTGTGGTGGTTTAGGAAAATTACACCAATTAAATAGATAAAGCATACACACCGTTAAAATTATCCCCTTTTAAATTATAAAAGGAAAAGCAATAATTTCCGTACCCAGAATTTAGAAACAAAACAATAAAACGAAATTACGCGTTAATGTGAGAACATTTGTGATATGTCTGTTTGTTTCCTTACTGTGACCAATAACTGCTGGCTGCTCCAGCTGGGATGTTTGCTGGTGGTGTAGAAGACGAAACCAGGACCCCTTTTGCTGCTTCATCGCTGAAGGCGTCTGGTCTCTGGACTCGGCAGCTGGTTGTCCGTTTGCTGACGGCCTCGCATGCAGAATAGGCTGATGTCCAACTTCCCCCTCAGCTCTCACTTGACTCGATTGTCCTTCAATTGGTCTCCACAACAACTATTCAGCTCAGACTCGACTAAGCTTTTGATCTCTCCATCTTCATACCAACTGTCTTCTCCTCTCGCAATCTCTACCCAACTGTTCTTTCTCTCTCTCGTTCTCCACAACAACTGTGCTCTTCTCTCCCTTCTTCACACCAACTTTGGTTCTCATTTCCTCTGGACGACCAATCACCATTTGTAATTTTTAGTAAAACACGCCCACAATTGCCCGCGAAATAGGGCAATCCTCGCCATCTTGACCCTTGGCGGGGAAAAATAATGTATGCGCCCTCACAGACACTCGGGTATAAGGAAAAGTTCACACTTCTTTGATGTTGGCTTACCCCAAAAATCCCTCAGACAGATGTTCCCATCCCCCCCACACATGGAACAAACAACATGTGTCCCATGTGGTCGGCCGGATACTAAAATCAAGAATCTATCTATACTTAATAATTAATACCTTAATGACTTGTACATATCTATCTTAACAACTACTTAATATCTAATATCCACTACAAGTGGTTTAGTACAATAGTAATACCGTTAGCAGAAAGATGGATGTTTTACATACATCACTTCGTGGAATCACCTCAATTAAGTCACGTACTATGTCAGCAGTTTACTGGCCAGGCCTAACTGTTCCCTTGATCAAAACATTGTTGGTAAAGACATAGAAATCAGGAGGAAACCTTGAAGCAGTTTTGATGGGCACAACAGATACACTAACAGTTGATGGGTTAAGTCCAGCTGAGTTATTCATTGGACACCACTGTTGTACAGAATTACCACAATTACATGAACAACTATATCGAATGAAGAAAGCAAACCATTTTCGGGGTAAGCGACAAGAGAATGCAATGAAGTACGCAAATACCCATACCAAGTCTCTTAGTCAATTCCAACAAGGAGGGAAAGTCTGTTATTGTACAGGCAAAGAATGGAAGTGCGCCACTGTCTCAGACATTCTACTGCATAACACATATGTAGTTGCTTGATCAAATAATTATTTCCAAACTGAAATCCTCATCCTCCACATTTGTTGTTGTACCTGTTTTTTCTGGCCACAAGGCTCGAGTATTTTAGATTACTTCACTACCTAAAACATTATTGCTTGGTCACCAAAAGAATCTCTGATGAAAGCAGCATATATGTATTCAAACAGTTACTTAAACAAGAAACCTGCATTAATGTACTTGTAGATAATTCAGTAAAACATAAATTTGTCAGATTTATTGACATGATAAAATATTACTTTAACTTGGCATTTCCTAAGAAATTAATTGGTGAGAGAAGCCATATTAGAAACTACTTATTACCAAATGAATAAGAATCTCACTTTATAAGAAGAAAATGATACGCCAAATGTACTTATTGTAAGGCAGCAAAAATTTAATTACTTAAAATGCTATTATTATATCTTCAATAATGTAATTAAATGACCAGAAAATAACAATAATAAACAACTAATCCAAACAAATAAAACCATGAGGAATATTACAAAAAGGGACAAATGATAACTAACAATTCTGTTGTTAATATATCATTAAATAAATATAATAAAGTAATTGATGAGTCAAAAAGTGTTAGTGAAGAATGGAATAATTATTTTTCTAAAGATGCTGCTACACTAATTAAACATCTTCAAGAATGGCAACTCGCCACATATAAAGAGTAAATTTAATAGTAGTATAATTCTTCAAAATGTAACTGAAAAGGAAATTCTTGTTGTATGATAAAACTTAAATGTATCTTACTGTTCTGATATTGATGAAATACTGTTGGAAACAAAGAATTCAGAGAATTTTCTAATGAAGCCTTTAACTCACCTCTACAATAAATCTGTCAACACTTCACAAGTCTACTGAAAATTGACAAAAGTCATTAAACTTCACAAGAAAGGTATTAGTGATGATATCACAAATTGAAGACCTTTGCTCTCATATTTCTAAAATCTTGGCAAAAGTTATGTATAGGAATAACTAACATTTCAAAGAAATATGGAAATCCTGACACATTAATTTGGGGAGCAGCTTTCTACTATATGTGCTCAAAATTCTGTTGATTAAAACTAATTATTGACAGGTATTTTCCTAGACATGAGAAAAAACTAATAAACCATGATATGATATTATATTTACTAAGATTGAAGACTATGGCATCCATAGAATAGCACTAGAGGTGGCTAAAACCACATATAAATAAAAGGTAACAAGTAATGGAGATCAGACATGAAAAAAAAATCTGAAAAAGAATTAAATATCATCTATCAATCCCAAGAAATTTATAACATGGTGAACTGCAGAGATTGGCACTGCAAAACTTACTGTTTATACTATATATAAATGATTTTCCAATATTCTTAGATAAAGCCAATAAATATTGTGTTGCAGATGGCATACATGTACTAAAATATGCAGAATACCTGGATAATTTACAAAGAAAAATAAATGATACAATGCACAGATCAAATTTGTGGATCATGAAAAACACATCCATTAATAATGCTGAAAAATCAATAGCTATAAACTTTCATAGTAAGCATAACAAAATGTCACACTGACTATCCACTGAAATACATACTCATTTAGCAGATGAATTCTTTCAAAACTCTATCAGTTTTCAGGCTCCAATTAAAGATGATTAGGATTGTAGTTCGAATAAGCTCCTTAAAATCATGGAGGAACTTATTTAAAAGGTTAAGCATTTTTATTTTTACCTTATATAACTTATAAGGAGAGGATAGAGATTAGAAAGTAGGCGACTAACCTGAGATTCACAGATGGGAGGCACCATGTAGGATTTCCGATCACTGTAAATGTCTCCCAAAGGGAGCGGTGCCTCCGAAAATTTAAAGAACTTCAAACTCTACATGGTTCCTGCCATCTGTGAACCTCAGGTAAGTCACCAACTTTCTATCTCTCTCACCCGCCCTTATTAATTGTTTTAATTAACATGACAATGTAATTTCCTGACACATATTCAGTGAATTTTTCTTCACGTTACTTTATATACCTGAAGAAGTCCAAAAATCTGGACGAAACGTCGTAGAGAATTTAAATAAATACAGTAGAGTCTCGCTAAAATTGAAACCCTGCTAGCAGATGAATCTAAAACGGCGAAACGACGCAATCTTCATTAAAACAAAAGGATATTACAGATCATTTGAGTGAATTGTATATACATTAATGTTTTTACACTTCTCAATTTCATATGTACAATACATTAGGCCTACTACATAATTTTCTTACGTACATAAATACTTAATAATGAATAAACTTTGATTTTTAATCAATAATATTTTTTCTTTTGCCTATAATATTGTTTAATCCGTACTTTTGGGTGATCCGGCCAGGGTTCGGTCCCGACGAGTCCGGATTAGTGAGACTCTAATGTAATCTGTCCAAAAGTTAGAGATAAATCAATTTTAATTCAAAATAAAAAGTTTCGCCCTTAACTTTCGGAATCTCTTCAGTTCTTTAATTAAAAGGTTAAGAGAAATTTCGTGTTACTACTGCAACATCCTTGGCTTTTTCAAAATTAAAATTATGTTTTTCAGGTTTCTGGCCATTTAATGTATTTATTTATAATATTAAGTCAGATTAAAATCATCATATAATTAAATGAATATTGCATTGCTAACATATTGGTTGACTTGTTTATTTGAAAAAGTTTTTCTAATTTGATAAATTTAACCAATAACTTGGAATGAGCCTTAAACATGCTTTTCGTCTTTAATTGCAGCGTTAGTTTTTGTGTTTAATGTTACACAACGGTAAGTAAATTTGTAATAGAAATAACAGAAATCTAGCAATTTTTTACCACAGTAAAACAAATCAATTTTTATGTTCAATGGCCATTTGCGAAGTAAAACAGAATTTTTATTAGCGTTGTAGTTTATGTATATAATATAACGCAATAGTATTAAACTCGTGTTCACTATAGAAACTGTTTATGATGACAGAAATAATTTAATTAATTAATACTGCATCATTTTTAGAGAATATAGATTTTCCCAGTGGATGGACTGAATAAAACGTTCTCGGTTTGTTATTTGTAAAATACAACGTTTCGATAACTAACTCCGCCATCGTCTTCATGTAACTGATGCCAAGACTGTTTGTCCCGTTTATATAATTGACTCATTGCTCCCCTCAATAACCAGGGTGAAAACCCGATAACTTTTTATTCACTGCACCATTTTGAATTAAAATGGATCGATTTTTTCCTTTATCCACAGTAAGCTGTTGTCTTATATTTTATCTTATTGAATTTTCCGAATAAATTTGACAATGCTCTTTTGATATTATTTTGTGGCGCATCTTTTTTTTGAAACCATTATTGTCCAAAATTGGTTTTCGTCAATAAAAAGTAGTATAGAATTGCAAGTATTCTTAGAAATAGCTTTCTCTTTACAGTTTAAGTACTTTCAACCCTAATGTACGACAGTATTTGCAGAATTTTCAATGAATCCATTGAAGAAGCCACCAGCAGCTAATGAGTATATTCCTTGCCTGTTGGTTAGCTTTCATAGGTAATTTTTTATTGTAGAATGTAACAATTTATTGCCTTTTTCTCTAATAAGTTATGATGTCTTGATCAATACCAATACTTTATCCTTACCTAATCTGTAGTGGATTTACGCCAATAATAATAATAATTTGGAAAGACTTTTAATTCTGATTACCTGGACTTTTAGTGAATAAAGTGAGGCATGAAATCATCACATTAAAATCATAGCATATGGCTGGCAACTAATATTTGTTAAGGTGTTAATTATAAACAGTTTTAGTACTGAGGAATTCGTTAGTTCTTTTCAAGTTGAATGCTACTTCACCCCTAGTAACAATTTTTACGCGAATAATTACTGTAACAGGGACAGTGTTATCAGTACTTTTATCCAAATGACCCTACCCATAATATTATACCTTTCTAAAACTGTCTTCACAACATGTAATAGTATTTAATTATTAAAATTATTAAAACGCAATTGACCGAAATTTGTGTAACACAAAAGTAGTTTTCCTTCGTACGTATTTAAAATAATTTAATTTCCGAAACAAACCACGCTAATGACAGCATTGTACGTATGATTGTGCGGTAGTTTTATCAGTATGATAGTTTTCGAAATACCGTCTCATAAATGCTTTTCTCCGTCAATTAACATCCGATTATGATTTTTTCAGTACTACCTAAAATTTAGGAGTAGTATTTTAGTTTTTAAAATATAAACTACAGTGAAGCTGATAATTGAAAAAAAAACCTTTTAGACGGTTACTAGTTTTACCAAGAAAGCTACCAACAATATTTTTTTCTAAATCTACCGACCATCTAAAGCGTTCTTTTTATTTCAATTATACACTGTCCACATTTAAGGGTCAAGCAATCCAATGCAAAATAACCACATTTAAAAAAGTATTTTTCATTACTGAATGGATCGAATGACAACTGGGCAATGCCTGTGTGCGTACTATATTACCTTTAGCGCTGGAAAGAGGAGTCAGTTGAGCTTTACAGTTAGCTCAGGGGTGTGTAACGAATTACTTAGCATTTATATATCTCTATAGAATTATTTACTGCGTAAGGAACTTTCAGCCTGGTTAGGCCATATTAATCCGTAAGTAAAAAGTACATAATCTCAAGAAGTGAAACAGACCTAATATAACTGAAGGTTGAACTACAGGGCTCTCCTTTCCAAATTAATTTACCTGATCATTCATAAACCACACACAGAGCCACCATTAAGACACACCTTAGCTCAAATTGATCTACGTCACAACAATGATCATCCACCAACGTCGGTATTCTCGTTAAGACTAAAATCCGTCGTGGCCAACTAGTCACACACCACGATGGGCGCTCAGCGGGAACTGGTTAAACTAAACATATTACTCAACCTCTAACTTCATACATAACAATTACATCGATTTGGAAATTTTAACAAGTTTTTCTTGATAAATCAAGCAACCTTTGAGCATTATCTCCACAGTTTCAACTTTTCTGTATTAATATTGCTGTCTCTTGTCATAACTATTACTATTGCGTAATTTATCATTTGTACAGATTAAACAACATTTCCTACCTTCATTTACATTTCTTATCTTTATTTTAATGTGTTACGGTTATCATGACTACTTATTTACATCAGTACCTATATTTGCAATATATCTGTATCTAGATGTTTAAGCACGTCCTGAGATAATAATGAAATTCAGTTAACAAGCTTAGATGATATAGAGTAATAATTTATTGAATTAGGTTTCGTCCCAATTTGCAGAGTAATTACGGAAATTGAAATATAATATCCTGACGAGTTTTAGAGTGCAAATAAATTGTGAAAATATTCGACAATGATAAGAATTTGATACACAGAAAATTATTTACTGGGAGTTTTACTTGATGCGGTCTAACAGAACCATAATTCATGATAATTTCTCAGGCTGTTAGGCGGCTGCCAAAGACCCGATCCTGGGAGAGATGCAGGGCGCAGCCTCTGAATATCATATCGGTTGTCGGCGGCTGCACCACTGGGAAATCTCTAGGAGAGGCAACCCGTGTTTTCGTAATACATAACTGCTATCCTAAAGGGCCAAAGAGTCTAAGCCAGGTGCAACAAACGAAGCTATCTCCAAGTTTAAAATATGATTAATATAAAAAATTATTCATGACTTTTACACACCACAAAGGCAATTATCACTATCAACATAGACAATAATGGTCTAAAATGTTTTATTATTCCTATGGTCACTCTAGCTTATCAAGTTATCAGTATGTTATGAGTCTTATCTCCGTATGAAAATTAACAATTAAGCCAATAAACAAAAAAATTGATATATAAATTAATTCTGACTATTGGTAACTTAATTGAGTATTTGTTAATTTTCTTCTAATATAGATATGTTAAATATCGAGAAAGGAGGCCAATACATAATAGAATAGAAGACCAAGAAAAGAAAGCAGAAATCGAGAAAGGAATAAGACAAGGATGCAGTCTGTCGCCCAAGTTGTTTAACAGGCGATGAAGAAAGTTAAAACGGAATATGGAAAATGAATCATACTGCAAGGAGAATAAATAAAAATCTTACGCTTTGCCGACGATATTGTAGTATTAGGAGAATCAGAAGAAGACTTGGAAACCATAATAAATGGCATGAATGTAGTCCTCGAGAAACAGTTCAATATTAGGATTAATAGAGGGAAAACCAAGGTAATGGAGTGTAGTATGGGAAACAGTGGAATAACAAAGGGTGTTAGATTGGGAAGGGATATTTTGACGGAAGTTAAGGAATTCTGCTACTTGGGAAGCGTAATAACTAGTGATGGTAAAAATATAGTAGACATATAGAGTAGGATAGCACAGGCAAGGAAGGCTTTTTTGAAAAAGAGGGATTTACTTAAGGGTAATATACGGGTAATATATTAGGAAATCGTTGCTAAAATGTTTGCATGGAGCGTGGCGTTATGTGGGTGCGAAACGTGGACGATAGAAGTTGGGGAAAGGAAAAGAATAGAAGCCTTTGAAAGGTAGTGCTATAGGCGAATGCTGAAAATCACATGGGTAGATAGAATCACAAACAAGGAAGTTCTAAACAGAATAGGGGAAAAGCGAACAATATGGAGGACTTTGACTAAGATAAGGGATAGATTAATAGGCCACGTTTTAAGACACGAGGATCTTGTAAAATTAGCATTGGAGGGAAGTGTGTGGAGAAAGAAGAGAAGAGGGAGGTAAGGATGGAATACGCTAAGCAGATTAGGGAGGTTGTTTGGTGTGCTGGTTATAAGGAAATAAAAAGGCTTGTGCAAGTTAGGTCAGCATGGAGGGTTGGGTCAAACCAGTCTTAGGACTGAATACCACCACAACAACAACATTTGTTATATTACTTCAATATGGTACAACCACACGCACGAAGGACATTTAATAATTAAAAATACATATTTATGTAGAATAAAACGTATCGTAGGAGATGTTTAGTACTGTTATTACTTAAGAATGAGCTGAGAACACCTGACTGATGAAATTGTTTTGTTGATAACCTCAATCACATTTAACGGTGGCGTGTACCCTTTATATTTGCCACAATGTTCAGTGATCCGGTCATTGCTTTCTGGAGGTGAAAAACCGGTTTAAATATTTTCTCGAATGATTTGCATTTGTTTGGTGTTTCCAAGGAGGCAATACGAGGTGCTCAACGAATTTGTGGGAAACTGGCTCGAACAACAAGACAAAGACTTCATTCCAATATGTGTAAAAAACTAATTAGTTTTTGTATGTCCGTTGTTTAGTACTTGCATGTATTTGAGAGTGGATAATTTTCTTGACTATGCATCAATCAAAAACCATTCTAAGTCCAGCCTCCGTTAAAGGCACCAATGATGCAAAACAAAAATGAGTATTATTTATTTATTTTGGTTGAAGATTAATGGAACATAAAAATGTAACTTTTGTTTTTCTTCCTAGACACGCTTGGCTAAATCATAATGATTAATGAAAATAGAAACTTGAATCTTGATTCCCAGCCTAGCTATTTTATTAGAAAATGACCGACAGTAAGTCAATATTTGTAATATGAGAATCTGCTCGCGTCGTTATCTGTACGTCGTATACAATTGTAGTGGGATGTAACTCCGTCAATTCCAATTAGCGACCTCATCTGGATTTACGCGCCGTGTTGGCTTCGTCCGTGTTCAGATCCACCATCATTGCTTACATGGAAGATAATCTACAATATCAGTTGGCTTTTCAAACGCACAATGTAATTTGGAATATTATATATAATAATACAAAATTTTAACTTTCCAGTGTTCATGATGACGATCTACAAATCTAATTTTTATTAATGATTGTAAAACGGTAATTGGCAATTTTCTCATACTTATTAGAAAAATATAATACTTAAAAACTTTACGAAACAATGAATAGAATAACGTAGGTCTATGATTGAACACAAAATAATTAATAAACTCTTAAGACCCAAGCCATTCTAATTTTGATAAACTAAGCAAGATTGTAATTATACTACAGTGAATATGTTAATGTTTTTAGTGATAGGTACTCATTTTTTTTGGGTTAACATGCTACATGAGGGCGATCCAGAAACAGGCAAATAGCATAGGAAGGGAATTGAAAAGGGGGAATGCGGAAGGTAGAGCAAGGTTAACTAGAGCCCCCGGATCTTACCCGGTGTTTCACCTAAATAGATGCAGGGAAAACCCTAGAAAACCTGCATCAGGTAGGTCGGGCATTGGGTACTATTCTCACGCCCTTCCGAATGACTGGAGACGAGTTTGCTGTGGGGTCGCAGCATTCCATTCTCCATGTCTCCATCAGTTTCAGGAGGCAGTTGGCCGACTGATCCAATGTGATCAGCAGACAACTCTTGCCTTATGCTCAAGGTCTTTGACCCCAGTATATATACCTCCTAAAATAGGCGAAGGTTTCTCGGCATGGGAGAACTTTGAAAAAAACCAGAGAGAGTACGATATATAATCAGGTGAGCCCCACAGTCACTCTGGAGTGATTGATTTGAATATTTTCATAATTTGTACTACATAATATTAAATAACGTTTTGGTAACCTTCTGCGCACAAACCAAAATGCAAAATTCATTATGTATCACTGCTAAATGTATGTCCATATTCAAATTTATAACTTAAAAAAAGCTAAGCAACTTGACACATTGCCTGTTCCGTTTAGGTGTTAAATTATGATAATGTGAGATAATTGATTTTTTAAATAATGTTAGTCTACAAAATTCTTCTATTATTACTTTTCTCATAATTTCCTCATACTTGTAAACTTTATTTTATGCAGGTTAAAATAGTCTCATCAATTCATGAATTGTATTATTAGCATATCATCTTGTAGGATTTGGATATGATAGTGTCAAATCTAATTTTAATTTGGTTTTCTGAGATATATAGCACACGATTACCTTCATCTGGGTGGTTCTTTATTGAGGTCTTATGATTCACTGTCAAAATCCTACATTGTGCTTAATGTCTGCGGGAAATATCTGTCCGCTGAAGGAATACCTGTGGTAGCTTATATCTCGCAGGTGTATCTCCCCAGAGTAATAATGGCGCTTAACTTTGGGAAGAGCTCTTTTCGCTATGGGTTCTTAAGGTTATCACATGGCGTAGCATGTTCTGGAGTCGCTGATCTTTGGCATACCTTAAGAATTGTCCACTGATCCTATTGATCCTAAACTGGTCGAGGCACGTTGAAGGGAATGCTGCGACATCTTAGCAAATTACGCTTACGTCATTCAGAAGGACGTGAGACAAGTACCTAACAGCACGATCTACCTAATACAGAGTTTGCCCTGCATCTCTTTCAGTTGAACACCGGGTAGGATCTTTAAACTATAGCACGACGTCCCTAGTCAATCCATGTTGGCCTTCTTCTCCTTTCCGTATTTCTCCTTTCAAATTCGATTTATTTTCTATAAAAGGGGAATTGATATTGTTAGAATTTCCTCGTGTAGCCTGTTACCCTAAAAGAGTCAAAAAATTATGATTGAATTATTTAAAAAAAAGTCTATTAGTTGAATGAATGTACTTATTATTATTTACCAGGTTTACATATTGTAAAGATGCGTTTTTTGTTTGGAATTGTATAAAATTTATCTTACTAAACTTAAGCGGTAAACTATTCACAAAAAAATGTTTCTTCAATTCACAGCTTTGGTTGTTTCTAATAATAGATAAATAGATTAATATTGATATAATAGATAAATATAATCTCCTTTTGTTGATAATTTTATTCCTTTAGTAATCCAATCATTTGTTTTTATATTATTTGATCTTATAATTAGTTTCCCAGGAAAAAATATTTTCAAAAAGCAGAATAAACGTCCTTAAAATGCATTAAATTTGTCATTGACATTACTGGAATAATGTACATCGGTCCAATATTATCATTTTACTAGTTTATTAAACACTTTTAATTTTTCTGATACCATAAACATAACGTTGTGTGGCACATTTTACGATTACCTTAATTGCCGTTAATAATTGTGCTTTACTATATGACAGACCGTTTACTACTTCTAATATAATATACTTTTTATACTTAGAATTGTCAATACATATATTGTCGGTAGATGTAAGTTTTGGAAACGGTTTGGAAAATTTACAGTTTCTTTTAGGTTGAAAGTGCCTGTTAAGGATTATAATTATTGTTTCTTGTTATTATCTTATAGGAAGTCTGTGTTAAAGTCACCACAAAGTATAATTTTGCACTTGATTTTGCTAATTTCCTGTAACAGTGACTCTAACTTATAAGATAATCGTAAATGACTTGGAAATTAAAATATCATCTGTAAGCCCGTAAAATGTTGTGCTGCTAATTAAATGAATTCGGTTAACATACAATCGAAAGATTGCCAAACGTATATAAATATATATATTTATTTATTTCAAGTTTGGCAAGTCTATCTCTACCGTATGAACCCTTAGAAATGAGCCAACCGACTTCCGGATCGTCGTTATTCTCGTCTATAAAGAAGGTTCTGCGTAACAAAATGCCCGGATTATAACAAGCTGAGTGCAGCCCTGATTCTCTCGTCCAGTAGCGTTCTGAAATATAGAGTGAATTCACCGGTGGCTTCCAGGGTGAGCCGAGGTAAGTCTCGGATTCGTGAATAATTCAGTAACCCTTTCCATGTAAGAATTTAGTGCAGCAGTCTGTAAAGGTACATTCGTGTACAGTTAGTTTCTTCAGATAAGCTCAAGTTAATTGATTCCATTTTTATTTCATCTGAGAATGCCTGGTCATCCGTAATTGGTTCTATCTTATTTTATTTTTACCTCCTCAAATACTACTGAAAGTATCCTTCACAATTCTTTTTCAGTACTAAGGTTTCAAGTAAAAATCACTTAGCAGACACTAATAATATAAAGTCGATGTTAGGTGTTTATTTCTGAAATTCAATTATTTTTACTATTTTTACGCCAAACAGTTTTTGGCGACGTTTTAAGAATTTAATATATCATCATGAGCTTATTTTTCCGTGCAGTTAAACCAAATCGATCTAGTAGTTTGAAGATTGATTGGATAGAAGAAAGACAAGAATGGAGAAATGTCGATCGGACCAGAGACTTGAACTCCTGACCTTCCGCTTCCCGGGGTTCGAGTCCCTGGTCCGGTCGACATTTTTAAATTCTTGTCTTTCTTCTAAATGAGCTTCAATTGAAGCATTCCTCTTCCTTTCAGATTGATTGGATAGAAAAAGGAACGTGGCATTCGTATATTGTCTGAGTATGGCGTCCAAATCACCCTGGCTGTTTCGTTATGAAGTGAATGGCTGACATCGTAAAAATTACTCAAGACTTTTAAATATTTCCTTTATATGTAACACACAATCTAAATCAACACCACAACCAGGACGAAACTAAGTAGGCGATAATATACTTGAACACTAACGTTAAATTTAAGATACTCTTCAATACAAATAGGCTATTAAATACAGAGTTACATATGACGTCAACGGATCGTAGAGAATAAATGCATTATGTAACCGTGCTATACAGCCTGATATAATAACTCTTCGAAGCGCTATTCCATTTGCAAGTCCATTTAAATAAATGATTGCATAAACTTATTAAAAAGGATTATTGGTTTTCTTCAGCGGAGTTTTAAGTAAAAATTAATTATAATAAAAATGATGTTAGTAGGCCTATACTGTTAAAGTCTGTTTATTAAATTGAAAAACATTTAATCACGATTGGAAACTTAATAATATAATGATAAATTAAAAAACAAAAATTAGGTTTGAGAAAGGTCGATACTTAGCAAGTTAACTATTTCTACTTCTATTTAAATTATTATATTTATCCGGTATTCGGGATCAAAAATATTTTCTGTATCAATTATTAGTTAATATTGAATCTTTAAACCTTTTGCACTTAAGTGAGCACATTGATATGCACTTAGATATTTGACTATTAACTGGGTAGTTTAGTGACAATTAAATAGCATTGAAATTTATTGGAAGTTTAAGACGGCGTACGGAAAGGTACAGCTCATAATATCAATTTTTATTCAATTTGATACCAATCATGACCAATATGGTAATCAGAAATTCCTCTAAGAATAATACTCGAATAAGGATCCTTACATTGTTTGGATCAACTGAAAACATTTCTGGGAAACGCCATCGTTTCTTGCTGCCCTTCACATAGAAGTCTTCCCACTCGCACCCCAATATAAATTCAAGGAGCGATCTGTTGAGACCGTCTAGAATTCATGTATTTCTTCCTTATGGGAGCAAGGGATGGAGGATGTACATGTATACTTAAAACCCCGTCTCGACATCTGACCACTTCATTTTTTGCCGCATATTTTTCTTAGCATCTCGAATATCGTATACAACTCAACAAGTCTATCCTGCTTAACGCCATTGAGAAACCGGATTATTATTATAATTAGTAATATATCACATTTTTAAATGTTAAACGTTGAAAATGGTAGCAATATCTATAAACAAAATTTCTTTATGATATGAATTTTGCAAATATTTGAGAGTTAACCAGGAACTACACTAACCGATACGCTATTATAATACGTTGTTAATAGTTAAAATGTTTTGGGAACAGTACTTCATTTCCTATCAAGCAAAATTGTGAGAACTCTTAACTGAATCAAGAAAAATAGTTGAAACTTTTATTTAGGTGCATCGCTTTTAAAATATGTGTCGGCTTATGATGCATTTCTTTCCACTTGTACTTAGTAGCGATTTTTTTAGTTCGAGTCTTTCTTTTTACTACCTTGTGAAGGTGAACAACTCTGTCGTAACATAAGGTTAAGAGTATTTCCTAGATGAATAAGTTTTGTCTCAAATAGCCAGTTGTGACTTACCAAAGAATTTGTTGACGTAGATATTTTAAAAATTTATTGTGACAAACTTGTAAGATCTTCCTTGTCGACTATTTTTCATGGTTCACATTTGGCGTTCTTTCGATATTCATAAATTCAGCAATGAATGCACTTGAATCTGTAAATGAGTTGCAAGAAAACTAGACTACTCTGAAAATATGTGAGAGGTCACTAAATATATCTAGTATTAAAGTAATTTCTTTCATGCATTCATTTAATAGAAGACTTGAATTAAACGACAAGTGTTTCACGAATGATCCTTATTTTTTCAAGCAATCAAATTTATCCTACTTGTGTTATCATAACTATTCAAAGTATGTTCCAACTTTCAACGTTCCCCTCCAAAAAAATATTTAACCAACAACTTTGACTTCATATATATATATATATATATATATATATATATATATATATGTGTGTGTGTGTGTGTATCACATCTAGAAGGAGAAGACTGTCTGTCCGTATGTTTGTCTCGAATAGGCTCCGAAACGGCTCAACGGATTTAAATGAAAATTTGAGGGTTTAAAAAAAGGAAATATAATTTTATATACGTGCATATTTCATTTAGATATTGATATTAATATAATATAAATATTAATTCTACGGGAAAACCAAGGCAATGGGGTGTAGTACGGCAAACAGTGGAACAACAAAGGGTAATAGATTGGTAAGGGATATTTTGAGGAAGTTAAAGAGTTCTGCTACCTGGGAAGCGTAATAACTAGGGATGGTAAATGTATAGTAGACATAAAGAGTAGGATATATCAGGCAAGGAAGGCTTTCGCGAAAAAGAGGAATTTACTTACGGGCACTATAAGTGTGAATATTAGGAAGTCGTTGCTAAAAATGTTCGTATGGAGCGTGGCGTTAAATGGGTGCGAAACTTAGACGAAAGGAGTTGCGGAAAGGAAAAGAATATAAGCCTTCGAAATGTGGTGTTATAGGAGAATGCTGAAAATCAGATGGGTGGATAAAATAACTAATGATATAATTATAAACAGAATAGGGGAAGAGCGAACAATATGGAGAACGTTGACCCAGAGAAGAGATAGGCCACGTTTTGAGACATGAAGGTCTTGTAAAATTGGTATTAGAGGGAAGTGTGTTGGGTGAGAAGAGAAGAGGGAGGTCAAGGAGGAATGATGTGGAATGTGGTAGTTATGCGGAGGAGATTGGTTAGCAGGATGGAGGATTGCATCAGACCAGTCTTAGGACTGAATACCACAACAACAACGGGAAAGTTTCTTGGCAAACGTGCGTTTGAAACTGCAGAAAGTGGATGCGGGTTTCCTATACCCTTGATCTTTTTATGGTCGGAAACAGCTGAACCGATTTCCACCATAATTTCAGAGATTAAAACAGAAATCATAACTTAAATTTTCATGTATGTTTCATTTCGGTTACGTGAAAACCAACTTTGAGTTATAATTCCTATTAGGCGTTCCTATAACTTTCATCCCATTTACTGTGTTATTATAAGGGATCAACAGCAGCATCAGTTATCCAGATTCTCCATTCATGAGTATGGTCGAATAGTGTTGAACAGGGACGCAAACTGTAAGTTACATCAACGTCAACACAACCTGTGAATCATTTTTAGTTCCTTAAATTTGTCAGTATTTCACATAAGATGTGATTTAATAATGAAAAATAGCAGTTTAATGATTAAATATGGCAAAGTATATGTAGCACGCAAGAAGGCATTGAATTTTCAGTAGGATTTGGACGCATGAGTAGTTAAATAAGGCAATTCGGCATATATCATATTCTAATATTTTATGGTAAATAGCTAATAAGTCAACAATTGTTTGTTTGTTTTAAATATTATGGAGTGATAGTTATTATTTTTCGTATTTAATCAGTTTTACATTTTTTTGACTTAATACATTATAATAATCTTTGGAAGTTACATGAAAGTGAAAAAGTAGATCGTGTTTATTCTTCTGTATTCCATTGGTAATATTGTTGTGCCCTGTCATACACTGCGAAAACACAGCAACCTCAACCTTTTTATTGACGACAATCTCTTTTAAAATACGGTGGGCGACTGGAGTCTGCATCAAAAAGGGAAGGGTGGTGGGGTTTGATTTACCGTCGGTCTGGAGGACAATGCGGGAGTAATATTGATTTCCCCTGAAGCCAGGTGCTCCTGTAGGAGGGCACGCGGAGCGGAAATTCATAAACCCCCAGAGCAGTTCCGGTTGTACATCAATTTAAATTTCCCCGTGTGCGTGATCCGTTTAAAGCGTCCCAGCACGTCTTTTCTCATTACAGTTTAGCAGGGGTTGTCTCTAGTGCGAATCGTCCATAAGTACAGCGAACGCCCGTAAATACTGCCGTCAAAGCTAATTGTTCCTGGCATTTAAGAGCTGCCAGATAACTCCCAGACTGCTGGAATTACAGTGGGCGAAAATTATACAAGCATTTCGGAGACAGATCGGTATTCCTCAGATTCCGTCAGTACCGGCAACTGGTCATATTAGAATAAATATCTCCAAGTATAAAATGAAGCCGTTCAGAACTGACAACAGTACAAACAATCTCAGTTCTTTCATAAATAAAATGTTATATTAAACTCGGTTTAGCAACGGTGTTACTATCATCAATAAATTCAGGAAGCCTGAGACAGGTTCCAAAGTTTTGGAGCAGGGCAAAGGGTCTTCACGCTTAAATTAAAAATATTACGCTTATACTACACCCATATTACTTTGTGATCCATGGTATCCTTTTTACTCTTGATGAACAGGTTAATACTATTTAGGCTTTAGTAACGAAAAATGGTTGCCTTACAGTTATACAAATATATAAGGGATTGCATGGCGTAATCTACGCTGATGATCCGAACGATATTCCAATTATGGAAAGGAGATGTCATTGGTATCATTCATATAATAGATATCATGGAGGACCGATAGATATTTTGAGATATGGGATCTTATTAACAAGAAAGTATCAAACAGCTGGATTACACTAGTTTACTATAAAAAAAAGTAAAAAGGATTTCACGTATAACGTAGCAATGACCGATCACTGTTAAGGAAAAGAAAGGGAAATAGTATAGGAATGTCATTAGTATGCACTATCTGATACGAATCCTATCTTGAAGATATAAGAACTTTATGGATCCCATCGAAATAGATAATAATAAATAATGTACTCGAATTTTTAAGAGAAAAGGAAAATATTTTATCCCCTAGCAATATATTATCCGCAGTTTCCATTTGTTCACAATAGCAGTAATAATTTATAAACAATATTAAGTTAGTAGAACTTAAACTTAGCCACTTGCAGTATGACTAAAAATGAAAAATTTCTTTCAGAAAATAAGAAAAAGCGATATCTTTGGTGGAGATCAGTTGACCGGAATTGTAACGAAGTCTTCCTAATTTGAATATATATATATATATATATATATAACTATTACTTCACCAAGGCTATTAACTTTTGCCTTGTAAATTTGTGTTGGTTCATTCAATCTTGTTTAATATATTTGTTACAATTTAAGTAAACTTGATTCATTTAGTACTATATAAGTTTATTTGTTTGCAAATAAAACGAACTAAATCCGAGAGAAGGAAAATTTTCAAAATTCATGAACAATGTGATTTCATCGCCAGAGGTTTGTTTCTCATAACTACGAGTCGGGAATATTTGAAGTTAAAGTATCTGATTTGGGAAAGGATATTACATTTTGGCGGCCAACGTGCGGATGGAAGGCACGACCCAAAGGTTAAGAGTCTCATTCTCTACCGATTGAGCTAGCCGGGCATATTTGAAGATAAAGTAATATTGATTTGGGAAAGGATATTACTCACCAGACATTTTCATATAAGCGTGAGTGAAATTTATGGGAATGATGCAGTGACTGTTTTCTAATTTTCGCGATAACTGTTATTTAAATTACGTTAAAAGACGGTAATACGAATATAAACCATGTACGTATATTTGGACGAGGAAAATACATATGTTTTATAAATAGAAATTTAACAAATGTAGTTCTCTGTTCACCTGAAATTATTTTATTCTTTAATTATTAATTCCTTACAATTGATTTCAGTATTGTTAAAGATATCAGCTTTCATTCATAGATATTTAGACTTACCTCTGTGCAAAAAATGTGTAACTTCTGGTTCAGTTTCCTAATTTATTTAATTAAAAGGTATTTGAATCTAATAAAAAGTAATATTTGTAATCTGCTCTTTGTAACCCGAGGTTTATAGACAACTTCTTAAGTTTAACTTCTTCCCTAAGGTAATCCCTCTAATAATGCTGTTTATAACTTTTTGTTTCCTTCTTATTCTTAACTGGTGGGATTTGAAATTATTTTTAAGTTCAGAGAGATTTTTATAATTGTACGGGCGATTTTAATATTCGTTCCCGTTTACAATTAACTGTTAATCGGTTTTAGAATTCTAACGTGTTGAGTAATTTTGTGGAATCTTTTTTTGTTTCCTAGATTAAATATAGCATTAAGTTATGGAAGGGGCGCATACTTGATGAGAGGATGTTTTGCCTGTTTACATCTGTTAAGAGAAGCATGATTCAAGTTTATAAGGTTAACTCGCATATTTACTGGGGCACATTTTACTTTACCCTTCTTTCATCTTACATGTTTTCTTTCCTTATATGAAGCTTTCATAGGGCTCTGTCATAAATGTTCCTTCTGAATTACGAGCACAAACTCAAAAATTGAGGAGAAAAGAATGGGCTCTTATTATTTACTAATATACTATTACAGCAGTGTAGTTATGAAAACAGGTCCAAAAGTAGACATATTAAAAATCGTTTAAATAACACCTTCCGAAAAGAAAATTTTTATTCATTATCGGTATTGACGAAATTTAAGATATTAATATACGTTGCGGTTATCATGTGCAAAAAATTTCAGTATAGTAAAAAACTAATAAACCAAAAGCGTTTGACAAACAAAAATGAATAATGTCAAGGAGGAAAATTACTAATTAAAATTTCTAATGGCAAAATCGTATAATAGCCACAAAATAATTACAAAATTATAACTAAAAATTAATCAATAATTTAACTTTACAATTTCAAATTAAAGTTATGAAGAATTAAAATATGAAAATGCATAAAAATTATTTATAAATGTAAATTAAATTTTCAGTAACCCTGCTGATAGAAAATTTTTCAATTTGATATGAATCTTTCCCACATTATATTTTATTGATTAACTAACAATTTTTTTGATCGAGAAACGTTATATATTTATGTATATACGATGACTGTTTTTAAAAGTCAGTAATATTTTAATTTTTGCCGCTGCTCCGCTGAAGTGGCGATTTTGAGCATACGAGATCACATCCTTCATTCATTTGGAAGCCAGATGCAGCAATGGAACATCGTCACGTTGTGTTTTTCTTTTTTTAGAGCGTTCCAAAATGTTCAAAACAATTGAATGACCCATCGATTGTGAAATCAGATCAGTTATTCGTTTATTAAACGCAAGGAATGTTGCACCAGTAAACATGAATCGTTAATGTTTTAGTGACTAAATTCTTGACCAGGAACGTGACAATCAACAAAGGCGTGTATTGTGAAACACTAAAGAAAGCTCCGTCGTGAAATATATAACAAAAGGCGTGGAATACTTCAGGGCGGAATAATTTTGATTCCCAGTCATACTCCACCAGACAAACTGAAGATCTAACTGCATCATTTGGCTGGGAAAATTTTCAAAAACCTCCCTACAGCACGTATTTCACGCCAAACGTTTTGGATCTGTTTCTGAATAAAATCTTTGGTGGAAAACAGTTCAACGGCTATGATAATATGAAAGAGAAAGTAAATATTCAATATTTCAGACGTCATATTTCTTTAACGAACGCAGAAAAAAGAAGATTTCCCGTTACAACAAATGTCCCATTAATAGTGGTGACTATGTGGTCAAGTAGTGTGAGGCGTAACATAATGATTCACAATTAAATATAACTTTCTGTTATTTTTTAAATTAATATCGGTACAAACTTGAAAAAGAACCCTCGTATATCGTTATAAGGATCATTCTATAACCTGTTTATATCAAAAGATGAAGGAAAGTACGTTATTTGATAATATTTAGTATAATTTTAATATTTGAATTACTTGTGGATGGCCAGACTTATGTAAGGATGTAATAATAATTTTGAGAATATCAATTAACAGTTTCTAATACATATTAACCCGAGGATTCACGCAGCACGAAGTTATCTCTATGAACGCATAATGTATTATATGAACGGGTACAAAGGGAGAAGGGTGATGGGGCGGGGATAGAATTGCATTCTAATGAAGTCTATTTAGCTATTACAGACTCATATATTTAGAGCAAGCCGATTGAATTAATAAAATGAAAAGAAACTTATAAAGTGACGAACGAAGGCTTGTAAATTTGCGAAGATCACAGCCAGACAGAAGTCTGCTAAAGGAATTCTACTTAGAGAGTTCAACAGCGGAGTGAGGTTCCAAGAACTAATTCTGCTCTTTCCCACGTTGGCTTTCAAGCTCGAAGTTTAGATTAGCAGTAACTCGGAAAAGTAGGTGCGTTCTAGAGCCGAGTCTCATTTCTCTAGGTGTCACACATTTATGGCTCCTCCAGCAAATTAAGTTGGATGGAAATGAGAGACATCTGCAGCCCGTAACGACATCAGAGAGGTAATATACAGACGTCAGAGATTTGAAGGTGCCAATTAGCCCCGGAAGTCCTAAATATTATTATGTACATTAGTAAAGTAGACTGATGCATCTTTAAAACTCTAGCCGGAGGCAATGAACAGGCCACGAGGAATCACTTGGCTCTACTGGGATATATAATATTTTAATCCATATGTAATTATAAAATATGTGCGACACTGATTTTCTGCAGTATATTTGAATTCAATGGGCTTGTTATAATATTCCTTTTTGAAATTTTCTTTGCAAACTGTACACTCGTCTTGATCTTAATTATTGTTTTAATTCACAATACTTCATTTGGTTCTGTTGGCTACTTTTTTTTATTTACGTAAATGGTACTATCTAGAGTGTTTTCTTGAAATTGAATCGATTTCTCATGCTTTATTTACCTCTCAGTTCCTCCTGGTTATTTTAACACAGGAACCTGCTAAAGGACACGCTTTTTATTTATTTATTTGTAGGTACTACACAGAAGTTAGTCCAATTACATAGATACCATGAATGTGTTACAAAAGAAGAATTTAGAAGTATGAGCATTCGTATACATTAACTGCAGTGAACATATATTAGATTACAACTTTTTATTACTTTAACGAGGGATTTCAAATTGAAATTAGTTACAAATGTAAAAATAAAATTACAAATATATTTATATATAGGAGATGATTAGGAATAAAATAAAGAATTGTAAGTATTTAAAAATAAATTAAATGTGACTATTTAGGAAGGTTTTTCTAATATGAACAATACTTTGTGTGTTAATAAAAGAGAACTTACTACAGTAGAGGTGAATCACTGTAAATGTTATTATTTGTAGATTAGTATAAACCTCACTTCACAAATAGCACTTAAGTAAATTATTCAATGTATTACAAAAATTATTGAAGAGAGAGTATATAGGACTGGGTGTGGGATTGAATTAAAAGGTTAGTTAAAAGAAAATGAAAAATTTATTTACAGAAGAACTTAAATAGGAAAACAATATTGAAGGAAATACCAAATTTGAGGTTGGGTGATCTAATACAATCTCAGGATAATCCAGCTTCTCTGTAAGAGAGCGCCTTTTTCAGCGTCGACTTTTGACCTCCACCATATACGTCCGGAACCAATCGTTGGTTCCCGTCCGTCTATTTCAAGTTCCATAAACCGAATGATCATTTACACTGCCTCACTGCCGTGTACAACAGCCTCGAAGTAGATCTTTGTTAATCTATTTTTCTTTAAACCACGAAACCCATATTGGTTGAGGTGACCTTGTGGTATTTAAAATTTCGTTTTCTTCGAGGGTCCCCGATTCCCACGTAAGCTGTTTGCGACAATTTCCCATGTCATAATCGTGCGTGCCGAAAACCATTCCAGGGGATTACAGGAGGTTAGGGGCCCGCCATGCTAAGGCCAATTCCAAGTTCTCAATCCTTGCTAACGTTCTATTAAGAAATAATCAAATATCAACTATTGCGCTACAAGTATATGACATCAATACTAGCTGTATGCCCGGTTTTGCCCAGGTATTTATTTATATTATTCAAGGCCAGCGTTTTATTAGAAATAATATCTTTATGATGACGCGAATATGAATTTCATCTTACCAGGCGTGTTGACTCATGAAGTACATTTTACGAGTCAAATCTACTAGTAACATGTTAATTCTAAAAAACCGGCACTTTTAATTCTCCGTTACGTTGAAAAAGGCGAAAATGTTCCTGGTACCCTACGCCCCAGTGGTATCGTTATTTTTATTTGCGAGTCTTTCTTCACTTATTGGGGAAGAACTACAACTTAAGCAGAATTTTAAATGTATTATTAATCTTAGCTATTTCCATAACCCTCGAATATTGTCGTTAGGGATTGAAGTTAAGCATTAAAAATAACACTATCAAACTGAGCGACGCCGAAAACGTTTCATTCGGCAGTTATAATTGCTGTTTTAGATTGTTATTAAATTTTCACCCCTTCCACCCTACTCGTATAACAGCTAGGGGCTTTTTTTCTGTGTAGTAAGTATTATCTACAAAGTTTGGTAGACATTGTTCCACGCTTTTAAAATTGTACGCGGAGCTATGATTCGCCTTTTTCCACCTACACTACTAGAGGATGAACTAGAAATTACCCGTTGTGTTGAATGTTCAGCTAATTCCATAGCTCCAGATTCAACAACAATCTCAGATGTTTAACCTTTATTTTATGGAACGTTTTCCATTTTCTTCACTTTAGGTGCTACACTCGCCTGCCAAATGGGGTTGAAATTTTACAGAAATAAAATTAAGAGAAACATTACAAATTTCATTGACCTCGAAAAATAGTTATTCTTGCAAACATCGAATGTTATTCTATATAATTTTTATTACAGTCTTTACGATCTGTCTTATAAAGTACTTCTCTTTATTCATTTATTAATTTTATCTTTAAGTTTTGTTATAATTTTTTTAATATAATTTCATTTATGACATTACTTTTTGCAAAATTTTACTAGTTTTAGTGTCAGTTCATTAATGAAATTGATAAATATTATTAATTATGAATTTGTAAAATTGGTAACTGAACTAAACCCATTGGATCGTATGAAATTAATTGCATTCATTTTTTAATACATAAATGAACAAATCATTAAATAAAGGCCTATAAATGCTTGTGTTGACTGATAGTCTTTGGCTAGAAACAATCACATATATATGTATTTTGAAAGTGAATATAATATCACCAATATATTAATATGTCAATGCGAAGATAAACTTTTTAAAGTGTTCTCAGTTTAAAAGTGTTTTGAGATTGAAGGTTGGTTATGGTAACTATATTAGAAACTATAAATTAAAAAGTAAAATAAAGTGACAGAGGTAAGACAAGCAAACAATTTAGGAAGGGAAATTATAATGGTGACAGTATAGGTTTCGAAATGACGACTTAATAAATAAGATATTTGAATTTTTTTAAAAATAAATATAGCATAGTCCTCTATAGCAGCGTCCGAAACGTCTTTCTGCATTCAGTTTAAAAACATACTAAAAATTAAAAGCTTTTAGAAGGCTTGGCTTTCGTTAATGTTTATTGAGGTAACGATGTGTAGTTAATTTCACAATTAAAATTAACCCTTGGACATCTTGTATCTGAAATAATTTATACATTTTCCCCACCCACGTTAATGCGGAAAGAGGTACTTTGGTTTATTTTTGCGCTATTTATCAGTTCTATTTAACGTAAAAGGGCTTAAAACCTTTTAAATCAATAGAAACCTTTCTTAAATTCCCCAAACCAATTGAAGCTAACAAGGCCGCCCTTCATGTAATAACATGGACTAGCAGCTCGATTAAAAAAGTTATTGGGAGTCTCGTGACTCGGATTAGGAAGCTAGAGAGTGAAAAACGTTTTAGAATCCCGAGTTTTGAATGGATTTTCAATAAGAAAGATTACTACTGACTTTAGCGGAGTTCTGTCTTATTAAATGAAACAAGACTTTATGAGAAATAATTTTTGATTTCAAAAATGTTAAAATAGCAATAGACATTTTTGAATTAAAATATTACCGCCCTTAGAGAAAAAGCTGTTTACTCCTAAAATGAGCGCATTGTTGTTAAACACCGTAATAAATATATTTTAATGTTTCAATAATTGGACAAAAACTGTTTCGTTATAATGCATTTGTTATTACATTATTCTATAGTATAAAGAATTTACTTGACAGGGTAAATCTATATGTAGAGATACGTAAATACCTTACAATTAAAGTGAAATAAAGGTTTTAGGTTCAAATAATTTCTAGAGAGTTATTGTAGTACATAAAAATAAACAAGTAATAAAAGAACTGAAAACATATTTTTAATTTATGATTTTAAAAGTGATAAGTTACATTACTACATATATTATCAGCCAGCACTTTTGATTGGGTTAACGGAATTTGTTCCCCCAAAGGAATATTAGTATTGATTTTATACCAATTAAAATCATGAGAAAAATTTAAGTAGTACGGCTTTCATTTTGAAGAAATATTACCTTCTTACAATTAGATTTATTTCTAACTAGCTGGGTGTCCGGCGTTGCCCAGGAAAACCCGGATAACGAATTAATTACACACTAATAACTTAGTCAATACGTGATTTAATTGGTAACGCTTTTCTGAGCAATTAACCTCTGTAGGGGCAACCCTAATTTATTTAGATTTGGGGTTAGCTTCAAATAATAAGGGAGATGGCGTGCGCTCTCTTGTAAACTTTTGCAACTATGTTGAGGGCGTCTCTTTTTAGCTTGAAGAGGGTGTCAAAGGGGCCTAAATCTACAGAAACCTCATCGGAAGTAGGCAGTACAACTCACAAAAATTTAATAGCAATCGGATGAGTGGTATAGGAACGAATAAGGAACAAACAAAGATACATGCAATTTTAATTAGACAGAAGAGAAATACCGCGAGTCTGTATTTGAATGAGTTGAAATTAATACAGTTTAAATATAAATTATTTTTCTAGTTTAGTAAACACCATTTAAACTAAAATAATGTATTTAAACAATTAATTATAATTTAGTATTTAAATAGGATGATGTAGGAAGACGACATTTCTGTAGGCTACTTTCCATGGATTGGATGAGTCTTGCAAAAAATACTGATTTAAGTAAATAGTTTATCTGACAATTAAATATACATTAAAAGAATTGTAATTCCTTTCTACTTTAATTTTTAATATTTTCGATGTACAAAATTAGAAGTTTATAAGGTGAGGTAAGTTTTTAGGTATTATCAATGTTAATTTAATTAAATTTTTATAAAGTCTTGTTACTAATAGTAGATAAGTAGACAAGAAATGCTGATACTACTTTTGTGCTACTGATTAAAATTTCCTGAAAGTCCACATATTCCCAGAGATTAAGAACTCATGGTTGACTGTAGAATTTAAATTGTGCATATATATATATATATATTTAAAATCTACAGTCAGCCATGAGTTCTTAATCTCTGGGTATATGTGGACTTTCAGGGAATTTTAATCAGTGGCACAAAAGTCGTATCCGAATTTCTTATGGAAGAAGAATTGAAATATACTCTGGTGGTGGTGGCTCTCAATCTCGATGTTCTGTATTCTTCTTATGCTCCTCCGACACGTGCCACACTCCTCAAAACAACGACCGCTCTGGTTATTTACTACCTCCTCTCTACCACGCTTCCGGCGTTCCCTAAATTTTTTTGTGCCTCAGGTAGACGGTAGACAAATTCGCTAAACCACGCTCATCCGAAATATTTCAAGAAAGATAACTTCAATTTTCTCATTACAGACACACATATATATAATAAAAACTGGCAAAGGGGCTGTTATAAGTCTTTTAATACTGATTAAGGTTTAATACCATTACTATTGCAAACGTTCACCATCGAGTTTAGAACACTACCCCACATTATGCGTCTGCATTAAATCAGTGTAAAATATATATTTTCGGAGGATAAACAGTCTCTGCCAGTCCAACTTAGTTATTTTTATTTCTAATAAAGAAAATCATTTCTGTCTAGAAATGAAAAATTATTATTTATTTCCCGCCAGGTTTCTTCACGGGCTAAAGGTATTGCTCGGAGGTCCTTTCTACCTGGAGAAAAATTCAGCCAGCCTTCTTCACAGACCCGCCAGTCTTTTGTTAGTGTTCCTCAAAGCTCGGGGCAGACACTTTTTTAATTAATTTTACTTAGGAAACCATTAAATTTAAAGTAGTACTGTTTCCCTGTAGTTAATAAAGCGAGGTATGTAAAGATCATTATTTATTTCTTAAGCGAATTCAAAATGGTTTGAACTATTCGTATTTACTTCCATATTATTTTTACTCAGGAGGATCTGTTATGAGTTAATAATGATACATTTTTAAAAGTAGTAATTTAAGAACATATAATCCTTAATTTTATGTTAGAATTTTGTCTTCACTTTGATTATAGTTTATATTTATTGTTTTTAAGTAGTATAAATGCAGAATCAAAGCTTAAGTCAACAGAAAATTGCTAGTCTTTCCTGTGTTGATATTTTCAAACGTATGCATATGCGTCATGCATTTTGGAGCATGTCGGGGTGCTCTTTCACACATTTAATTTCTTCTGTCTATATTTCAATACAGCGATATGACTTTAAACTTACAGCATGTCAGAACATAAACTAACTGGAAAGCAGATGGAGTCTATTTATAGTCATATTATAACCTAACCTCAAAATAGACATGAAAAAACTGCTTCAGGAATACAAATTCTTACTACGCGTGATAACACTTTCGATTAAAACTCGCAAAACTTTTACATTGCTGCCACCAGTTTAGTTTTTTTCTCAATGCCGATCAATGAAGTTTATTTTCCAACTGCCTAATAAGCTAACAGATAAATATCATAATCCGATTCGTAATAAGTACTATAATATTCAAATCCTCTGTTTTCGATTATAAACGCAGATGGTATCGGTTTTCAATTAAAACTGAATGGATGAATTACAATTTCCCGTTAATTTTCAGTGACGGATTTCCCCTTTTATTATTCAGTTACGCCAAGTGCTCTCAATTCGGACAGTATAAAAAAGTAGATAAAATAGTTCGCAGTAAAAGTAAAAATATATCAGCCATATGTCGCGCTCTGTTATCAAAGTTTCAATTATATTTATTTGTCAGAGTTCTCACTATTTAAGATTTATTCCCGTTTTCCTGAATAATAAGTGGCACTAATTCTGATAATTCCAAATCATTTGCGTTCCACCTCGATTACTCAACCTGAATAGAGATATTCCACAATTTTCGAATGCAATAAATAATGCATACATGTAAGCATGTTTCGAATACGTTTTATAACGCGTGGAGAAATTTCAAATAACTTCGTACAAAGAAATTACGAAAAGTAATGAGAATGGTGTCTCAGAAGTTTTTTGTTAACAGGCTACATGAAGGTGATCCTGAAACAGGCAATTCCCCTTCAATATTATTGGAAGGGAATTGAAAAGTAAGGTCGAACAAGGTAGCCAATGGTTGACTAGGGCCCGCGGGCTGTAGGGATCCTACCCGCTGTTTCACCTAAAAGAGAAGCAGGGAAAACTCTAGAAAACCTGTATCAGGTAGGCCGGGCTATTGGATGCTATTCCCACGTCCCTCCAAATGACAGTAGAAGCTGTGGGGTCGCAGGATTCCCTTCCACCAATGGGATTAGCGGTCTTCGACCCCAGAGCATACACCTTCTAAAATTGATTAAGATGCCTCGGCGTGTGAGGATCTTGTAAATAAAACAAAAGACTGACGAGGTTTTCCCAACGCAGTCAATCTGGGAAGAAATACCTGCGGGAGAAAACTCCCACAAGCATTGTGTCTTTTATATGGAGGGATGACAAAGGGTGAAAACTATATAAGAAATATGCAAATATTCATAAACTTTAGTGTTTTAGTAGCTCCAAGACTCCAATATACGTAAACCATGAAAAATATAAATCTTTGTATCATAAACATAAAAAGGAAGATATATATATCATATTCATGCCATCTTAATTGTACTTCGTGAAGATATCGGGAGTATATATTATGTCGTTAATTTAATTGGGTATATATTGGGCTACCATAAGGACCGGCATTAGTTTTAGCTACCCTAAGGTCAGTAAAATACTTTTTATTTTTTTATGGTACCGCGTCTTTTCTTGACTCCCATAGATTACCGGGAGAACTTTTAATTCTGTTCACGCACCGAGGTTTTTTTAGACTCTTTTGAGGTACAGTACTTACTAATATACCACACAAATTCTTGACTTTCTTAAAGTATGGCTAGTCATCATCTAGTAACCGTCGCAGTCCACGACCCAAAATTATCTGCCTTTACATATATGTTGCTAATTTAAAACTTACCTGATGATGCCCAAAAATATGAACGAAACGTCGAAAAAATGTTAAATAAATCATAATTTTAATTGTTTGCTGTCAAATTAGTTGTATTTTTCTCTCTACATACTTAATGGTCTGAATTTGAAGGTAACCTCCTATCGTCATAGGTCGGGGTGTATCCACCAAGGGGTTAATGCTGCAAAAATGGAGATTCTTTTAAATGACGTGTTTAACAAGATTTTACTGTTGGAATATATATATATATATATATATATATATATATATATATCCGGGAAAAGCCATGCGCCCATGTTACAAAATATAAAATCCTCTTCATTATTCTCCAAAAAAATATTCCACGCTTGAAATTTTCTCCTCATGTATTTTTTATAAAAGTGTAATTCAAACAATCCAATCACGGAAGCATTCTATTGGAAGTCTAACTGATCATTTTATGGAAGTTGAACTGAGATAGGTTATTCAAATTTTTCACCATTAATATAATACATAAAAGGACCTGGGATTAATTTATCAGAAAATATTATGTACTTTTTGAACTACTATATATCATATGAAACGAATGATGTTAGTAATCAATTATATCAATTATATTTATTCTGAACAAATGATTGATAGTGAGTGGGGAATGTATTGGATTGCATGAAAATTTTTCTCTTTTTAATATAAGTCGTCAATATTAAATGTGAATGTGAAACAACTGCTGCATTTATTTGTTTCAGTTCAGAGTTAATTGTGTTCGATTGTATCCGCGGTATTCACATGCAATGTAATATATTTCATTTAGCGCACACTACATTGTAAATGAAGTTATTGTCGAATCTGAAACTCAGGGGTTCAGTATATACTGATGCGAGTGTAATCAATTTTGAATTGCCAAAAGAGAGCTCAAACTGTGCATGCAAACAGACTGTCAATAGTAATCCATTAAACACATTCTGTACACACTAATCAATGTATGCACATTCCTCTTAGTTAATTTACCAAATTGATTTCATTTATTTGCCAAAGAATCTTCTGAAATCTCTTGATTTCCGAAATTGGTTACAATAATTAAAATAAAAAATACACAAATTATAGAATTAATTTTTTACAATATAATACAAATAGATACCTAAATAAAAAAGTTAGTGATTATAATATGGTACACAGTGGAATAAATAATAAAGTTACTCGGAAATTCCATACAACACAATAAGTGAAAACATTTTCGGCTGTTTTTATACAAATAAAAATAATAAAAGTTTAAATTTTAATAATTTTTCTAAATTCATTTACATGCAACGGTCGTCTCTAAGAAGATTTATAAGTAAATTGTGGATAACAATGATAGTAAATTCATATGAAGAATTAACGACCCGTGTAAGATACTTTTACAATAAATTTTGATTTTTTTTAAATATTAAGGAGACGTTTCGACCACCCATTGCGGTCCTTATCAACGAAAGATATGACACTTTACAAATTAATAAATTCTATGTCGGTTTGTTAATATGTTAGTTAATTTCATCTTTTGACTATGCTCTTTGTGTTGTATCTTTAGCTGATTTAGTTTATTGACAATGACCACAATGGATAGCCGAAACGGCTATTTTATGTTTAAAACATTTTCAAAATTTATTGAATGTCTGATACATACGGGTCGTTAATTGTTCATATACATTTATTCCTATGATAGTAATGTCAAACAAACTAAATGTGATGTATTGTTACTAAATAGATATTGAAATTAATTGAAGTATGCAGTTTGGCGTAACTAAATAAGAGAATTAAAATGTTCAGAACTTTGCCTTTATATTTTCATTTATTTGATGATGTGCAAGGCTATTAAGAAATGAAAATGATGGAATTCAACTTGGAAATATAGGCCTATTATGCTATTAGTAAACATTTGAATTATTTAACAGTCCATTTAAAGTTTTTTCTTAAAAATTCCGTATGTATTGTAATATCCTCTTCATGGGGTAGGACATTAATTTATTTCATGAACAAATTTTAAACGGTTTGAAAATTTTATATTTATCAACTTTAAAATGCTTACCTAAAACAATATCTCAGGGTATTTTGGGTCTCTCGAGAAGTGAAATACGCAGTTAATGAAAAATAGAAAATAAATCATTTGAATTTATACAGTCAGCACAATGAGCAAAATTCACATCTTTGATGAACTTACCCAAAATGACTGGAATGTTTCCGTCTCTCTGGCTTTAGTGCGTCATGCAGGTGTTTTACATTGATGAATCTAGCGTGATCCAAGTCCAACTCCTCATTTTCTCTCTCCTCTTCTACTGATCTCGTCGTCCCTTCTGGATCCGAATGAATTCGTCTCCTTTCTCTCTCCAACTGAATGCTCTCTCTCTCTCTCTCTCTCTCTGATTGAGCGCTTCTCCGACTAAACCGTCCGACTGCCCTCTTTCTCTCCGACTGCCTGAATGAATGCTTCTCCTCTCTCTCCCCAACTGATTGTCTCAGCCTCCGAGCGGCTCCTTTTTAACTTCTCGCCCCGGGAGTTCCCCGTCATCGGTTTTTCCACAAAATGCCGGGATTCCCCTCAGGATTTTCACACACGTCAGCGAAACTTTCCCGTCACCGTTTTTTACACACGGGATTTTACCCACTTTCAGCTAATTCTACATTGTTGTTGGCCTCTATTGTCGCGCACAAAACTTCCTTCATTGTAGGCCCAACTGCACTTTACAATGACACTATAGAACCAAAATCAGCAGGCACCTGCGTTTTTACATTACAGTATATATATATATATATATATAATTTTACGTGTAAGAATTTGAGTTGGTATTTATATGCTTAATGCAAATTAGACCAAATTTCCATGTACAACAATTGACTACAGAATAATATTTTAAAGGCATCCGTTAAAAGGTTTCCATTATAAAAATATAAAAACTATTGTATTTTAAATATGAACAGACAATACAAATGCTTGATTTAATTTTAAAGTTCCCACCGTTTTCATTTATGTGTCACAATAATTAATACCCAAAATTAATTACAATGTGAATATTAATTCTTGTAACGAGGTGTGCGTTGATAACCAACATAAACAATCAGTATAGCTCATTTGCTGTCCGCAAATCATTCATCACCAATATATTTTCAGGCATTAACACGTTTTTTTTCGCAGGCCTCGTATTTATGAGAGGCACGACCTCAATACTAAATTAACTAAATGGAAGGCGCATATTTGTCACCGAGTTATTCAGTGCAGTTAATGGCCCATCTGAACTCACGACAAAGCCATATTAATATAGGGGAAATTTGTGTTTGCAAATGGAATCGGTATCTGAACTTTAGAAAAAAAGTGATATGCACCTGATAATTATTTTAGCAGAAATAATGTTCCTGTAAAAGTATACGCAATATATTTTTCAAACATTGTAAAATACTGTACACTCCTGAAAGCCCTTCAATAGTTTTCTAATTACAACACACTTTAATATATATTCGGATAACGTCTGTGTAACATTTAATTTCTGATATGTTTTAAAGGATTTTGTGCTGATTCTATTTATTCCCGATTTTCAGAATTTCTAGGTATTATTTAACCGTTTATGTTGTAGTTATGTTGCAGATATGCTAAATTTTAGGAATATAACAATATACCCAATAGATTCCATTTTCCTTGATTGTTACGATAATTAATTCAGTCATTTATATCAGGAAGATGTGGGTGAATTTTGGTTATTTAACCTAATACACAACTGACCTTGACTTTCTAATAATGAGTGAAGGTATACAATCTACCAGAGTGAATTCATTGTTTTGAATGATTTTATAACGAGAAAAAATATTCTACGTTGCTACTTTTTTAGTTCTATTAGTGGACGGATAGAGGCAATTAATATTTTTAAGAATGGACTGTAGCTGATGGGATCGTTGAAGGATGGAGATGGGTAGGGGCAGAAGAAAATTAAAAAAGCCTGGCTGTGCGGTTGAATTTGTACAGTGAATCAGCATTAGTAGCAGGCATGTGCACTACTGGTTTAATAAATTATGCGTGGGATTGAAGAACTATCGCCGCATCAACACTTTTCATACCTGAGGTAAATCTACTTAATTTTATTATTTCAGGAGGGGGAATAATTTTAATTTGTATAACATTAGTAAAAATCAATTTTGAACAATAAATTACCAATTTTATTATTTAATCCACTAAAATTTTCTTATATTTCTATATAAATTTGTATGAAAGTCCCTATACATATATTGTAATAACATTATTCCATTTTTATATATATTATTACTTACAATGAAATAAAGACACATTCTGTATATTAAAAAATGGTAAGCAATGAGCATTACTGACTTTTTAAGTCTATTTTCCTTTCTAATTATTAATTAAATTTATTAAATTACATTTCAGTTATTTTTGAATAACGATTTAGGCGTATTATAGTCCAACTATCCAGTGCTATTGACGTTATTGTGTCAATCTCATTTGTTGGGTGCACTGCAGAGCATGTTCGTACTGGCATGAGAAAGAAATGTTTTTTTGATGGAGTGGATCGATGTCTCCGGTGAAAGGGTGATAGCTGCCTGAATCAAAGGTATGTTTTAAAATCTTTAGATCTGGACACATCAGATTGGCACCGATGTGTGAGGGTTGATTAAACTAAAATTCTTAAACTTTTGGTCAGTCAATTGCTATTAGTTCTCAGTGCTTATTCCTGAGAGGAATAGAAAAGCGGAGTATAGTGATGCTTTTCCAGAAAAGAAAAAGAGATTCGAGAATTATCGTGGTTTCTAATGATAGAGACAATGCTATGGTTGACTTCAGGAGGACAATATCCATTCTCGTTTGAACGACAGCAAAGTAGGAACAAGGTGCTCAAACTCAGGTCTGGCGATCGTGACTACGAGGACTCGCGGGTATAAACGACACACAGTAAGATATATAAAATCTATTATATTATCGCATGTAAAGTTAATCCAATTCTATAAATATACAGAGTACATTTACTTTATGATTTCAGGCAAAAATAATCACTCCTCCCCAAACCCTGGTGATCGTTTCTTCCTCCTCCATTCATAATTGTATCAATCTTTTGTATTGTGATTACTTTTGGTCGGCATAGTTTGTTTATTGTTCAAAAAGAAGGATGTCTATTTGCTGCAGTATTTTTTTTATTAAGTTTGTGTGTCACAAGAGATATGCTTAATATTAATAATTTTTCACACTATAGCGTAAACTTTAAAAGTGAGAACTTCCCTTAACCTTATGTTTACTGTTAACATATTATGACAGCCCTGCAGCTAACAAGATGTGAACTGCTAAGCTTAACATTGATATTATGAAACAATTGAATAGTTTTTAATTATTTGGCGCCTCAAAAGAGGGGCAATAATATTTATTATTATGCATAAAAATATGTAAAATAGTGTTCTGCGAGTATTTTATTGAATACAATACTTAATAAATTGCAATAATTAATTTTAAAAGTTAACGTAAATATACAACTGAGGGAGATTTGTTGGTTACTGAATATGAACATTTTTGTGACAATTAAATTAACTAAGTAGAAACTAAAGATACATTTAAAAATGGAAACTCTGAAACATTTCAAATTATTGTGTCCTGATCCTTGCAATTGTTTCCAGGAACTTTGTGACGTCATCGGCGTCCCTTCTTAGTTCAGCAGCTTAACACCATTCGTTCATAATTGTCCTCGTTACTCCCTAATAAATGCTATATACAAATCTGTTGTAACTACATGTTCACTAATCGCTTTCTCTCAGTTACTCCTTTTTATAACAATTTCTCCTGTGAAGGCTAGAAGTGCGTCACTCTGGAAATCCCATTCTGGTGGGTTATATTTCAGAAATTTTTGTTTTTCAATTATTGTTCCTGATTCTTAATGTAGTTGACCTCCTGTGGTGTTTTTGCTAGCATCGCTACCTCACAACACAGTTGTCCCGGAAGTAATTCGTTGTAGCATACATTAATCTCAAATAAAACTAGAAGTTTTTCTCTCCTTAACACTTAAATTTAAATTTTATTGGATCTACTATAGCTGATTAACTAGCAGCTAGATTTATTATAAAGATCATAAGATCGAACGCTCTGTTGACAGACAAATCATTGCCGTAAATCGATTATGCAAATTACGTATTATTCTCAATTCGTCCATTTTACACTTGTGTTATTAATTTGTGTTGTTTTATGTGGAAAATAATTTATTTTAATTTATAGTATATTTGGAGAACTTCTTTACTGTTTCTTACACTAAATATGAAACTGAAAAGAAAGCAGGCGTTTGGAAAGGAAATTTCACATTACACAGTGAAATGAAATAGCAGATATATATTATAACATATGGCTAATAACAGCTCCATAATTTAAATTAATGAAACAATCATAAAATGTGCGTTACATTTCTATATTGCCAAAAGAAAACTTCGTCTCCGGTTGTATATTTATAGAAATTGGATACGGTACTCCGATACAGATAAGTATAACGAATCATTTTCCTTTATTTAGGATGGAATTAGTTATGTTATAAAATCATAATGAACCCTCACAATTAGAAGATCTTATTTGTTTGTTCCACATAAGGTGACATAACGAGGAGATCAAAGAATTTGAGCTCAGACAATTAGACAAAAACTTCTTTGGATCAGGTGTAAAAATACTTCATTTTGAGGACAAGTGTTTTAATATTTGTGGAAATTATATTGATAAGTAGCTAAAGTCTCCATTTTATAAAAGTATACAGTTTTTTCTAGACCTCCTGTAAGTGTGTGTGTTTCCACACAGTGAAATCCTTCAACCTAAAAAATTGTGTTCCTCGAATTGTTAAGTCGCTAATGACGTTAGCAGTTGATATGTCTAAAATAAAAATAGAAAAAGAAAATTAGAAGAAAGCTGAAAAGAAGAGCGATGGGTAGAGGGGCTGAGGGTCGACTGTTGATCTGTTAGGAGCTGGTCGTCGTAGCAACGGGAGATAAAAGGCCGTCTTCCACCGCCCACCTTCGTCTGCGGTGCGGACGCAATCGTTCCTCTGTTTACTTTGTGACTCAGAAAACGGCTGCGCAATTTAGACGCGTCTTTCAATAGGGCGAGAAGCTTTTTTTGCCAGTGAAATTTCATAAATTTCACTCAAACAAAGTGGTCCAAGGATTTCCCAGGGCGATTTTAGTGGTCTTTCTAACTTTAGGTGACTGCAATATATTTACCGGAAAAATGAGTGTAGGTCAATTTTTATTTCCTGTTACAATGTTAATGTATCTTATAACTTAAACATAAATATATCAGTATAGTTCGTCAAAGAAATGAGTATATGGAATTCCTAACTGTTACTCTGGCTTTCGAGGTCACGACTAGCTTAAATCTTATTCTCGTTTCCTCAGACAATTTTTCGGGATATGAATTTCTGTCATTTTTATTATGGTCCAGTGATTTACGCATTTCTGAATTTTAATCGGCCCACGTTGGAGACGTTTCTTTATAGGGTTCGGTGAACTATTAACAATGATATATATTTATTTAGGGGGATCATTGTCTAAATTTCAAGAGGATTTTCAAGTTAGTTATTGTGAATTGCAGCGGCGATTTTACGTTCGTGACGAACCTGTTTCATCTTCTATGCGATTCGGGATTTAAGTGCTGGCCGATTCTGGATTTATTCGTAGCGTACTCCCTTCAACTAGGTCAAGTTGCGAACTTGTCCTTGGTCGAAGGAAAAAAGGAATGGATCTGATACTGCCGAGTCACTTGGGGGAAATCAGTTTTCCTCCTTCTTTACTCCGGAATTAACAACACACTGTTCCTTCTCTCGTCTCTTACTTCCTCCTCCCAGCCATACTCTGATTTTCTTTTCTTACAAGTGGCGTGTCTCCATCAATCCTTTTTTCACATTTTGCCATTGCGAGATTTTTTGCTGATGAGGAGATAGGTACTTGGAATACTTAGGGGTTGATGTCCCTGACTCGAACAATAACGCTATTCCCTTGTACTTTCAGGCAGGCACGTTTTCTATGCGACACCTTGGCGCCTCCTTAACCTAAGTATTTCCACCTCTTGTATGCCTGTTTCTGAGTTTGAATAGTTGGAATATAAGTGAAAAAATTGGAGAGAGGTCTAACTGCGTTACAATAGTATTACAACCGAAAGGGCGAAGTAAAGATTGATGCATCACGTAAAATTATGCCATTCAATGCTTTGGAGAAAGATAACAAATTTTCATTGCATCGGTTTCTCAACGCACGTTCGCATGCTTCACGATGGAGAAAGTGGGCTTAGAGCTTTTAGTGATTACAAAAAGCCCAGAGTTACTAACCATCCAAGCAACTTAAATAAATATGGAACAAACTTAAAGAGTAAAACACGGGTTACTTACAATATCTAACTTTCCACGCGGATTAATGTACCGAAATTATACACGGCTTACCAACGAAACGGAAAACATTCATAGTGACAGATAAATTTGTTTGCAAAATGATAAATGAGCTCACAAAGTTCTGTATTAAGGCTTCTCGGGTTCAAACTAATAGTTTCGGTGGGAACAATGTACGACCTTTGCAAGCCACTCCGTGGCTCTGTTATAAATACCACTAAATTTATTGTCGTTCCCGTAAAACATAATGCAGGCGGTGAAATATTTATATTAAATTCTAAGTCTCAGCTAGATCCCGAGGAGTATTTATGACGCAAAGAAATTTCGTTGCTGGAGCTGGCTGGGGCGAAACTAACTTTAAGAAGGAGAAGAAAGAAAAAACCATTTCGCAAGAAAAACGCCACGTTTCTTTCGAACGAAACCTGCGACATTTTTTATTGTAGAATATAACCAGCAAGCAATCTTAGGACATTCCCGGATTATCATAAAATAATTCTAAGAAGCGCTTTTGTTGATCCAGCAATTGTACTTATTTCTGAGCTATTATTGCCTATATTCTATGGAAAGAAAAAAATTATTTATTCATGCATTCTGATATTTTGAGAGAAGTGTGCGAAGCTTTAAAGTTATGTAGTGGATGTGAAACTTAATATTTAACCTATTTAGGTTGGTTGGTATGATATTATTGAATCTGTAATTAAAATGAAATTTAATATAGAGCGAAAACTATTTGAAAGTTAGAAAAGTGTCTTAAGTTGTCTTTTATTAAGAATACTTTTGGGAATTTTTTTTAGAGATGAGCTTAATAACTATCAGAATTATAATATGCGGTATATTTGTATAAGTAATGCTTTGTGTAGCATCAATTACGCAAGCGTTTTTTCAAAGTAATTTACAGTCTGAGATTTCATCTATTTCATCTGTAGATGACGGTAATACACATAGTGGGAACTCCCGATTAATAGTTCCACTCCTTTTCGATGAGTTAACTGTGAGGACACAGCAAATTTTTATCAATACCTCGGCCAGTTTTGCAGACAGCTGACAAACTTGTCCAATAGTTAAAACTAGCTCTCACGGGTTTCTATCATGTTTTCATTAAGGATATATTTAAATTTTATATTATGTTGTACTTAAAATTGCCTTGAGATTTCAATTTGCATGTAGGTATGCAAGAAAAACGCTTGATCTCTTGATCGGAAGGGATTTAGAATGACGATCACTCGCGGTGATTCATTTCACGACGGTTTTTCTCACAAGCACAAAAGAGTTCTCAGATAAAATTGGGCGACGTGTGCTGATCGTCGTTTTCTTTCAGCTTTTAAATATCAAGACTTGCAACAGTATTTTATTTAACGCCCTTGGATTTTTCTCTGGATCTTTTGTATTACCATCTGGATAAAGGATAATTCAAATTTTATAAAATATATTCCTTAGTGTGGCATCCAGATAAATGTACCATTTTAAAAATAAAAATGCTTGGAAAGATTTGGTGGCCGAGATTTTACATCAGCGTACAATGGTAGAGAGACAAGACAGTAAAAACCAATGGGAATAACAACGTACGTCTCAAAATCTGAATACAAAGATGTAAAAACTTTTTTTACCATTTTTTAATGCAAGCCGTAATTATTCTACAAAACTATTGTACTAAAATAAATTTAATGTTTTATAAATGATTTCATTTTTAATAAGGAAAGTATCTAATTCGTTTATTTCAGAAGAACTTTTTTAATTACTTGACGAAGATAAATCTGTAATATATTTCTTAATTATTTTGATGGACATAGGATTATAGCAGAAAGCATGACACAATGTTCTCATATCCGTATAGTATATGCTAATGAAATAGTTAATTAATTTGTTTCTGGGTGTTTTTTGACAACAGAATTTCAGGAAATGTTTATGAGTAACGTGTAAACGGTGCATATGCACGCACTTATACCTATGTAAAAATTCCATTAGATTCCCTTACTTGTAACACTAAAGCATAAGTTAATTTAATTTAATTCTCTTTACTCATTAATAATTAATTAATTTACAATTACTTGTGCAAGCACTGCGCGAAAGAAATGACAAAGAAAGGGCAAGGAAATAACCCAAATGGAACCACTGAAAATTACCTCCTGCTTATTCAAAAATACAGGTACGCCGCGCATGTTGTACTAATGGTGAACATTCTAATGCTTTTACTTTCCCTTGTCGTGCTGACTATTTGCACCGTTCCGCAGAATAATGTTGATACTACAAAGTACATAGCTTTTGTTTCTGTGTCGTGAAGAGATCACGAAAAACAATTCAATGTACTATATAGCTTAACGATTTAATACATGAAATTAATTTTATTCAAGGGAAAAAAATACTCCCAGTATTGTATATAAGTAATTAAAATTATTATTTATGTAAGGTATTCTGTTTTTAAGTGGGATTATTAGCCTACAGGGTTGAAAATTATTTTGTGATATAATGTCTTTATTTTATTCCACACTTTTAATCCATTTCATCAAAACTTCATTGATCCTTTACAATAAAAAATGTTCATAATGTTGAAATGTATGAAATAATCTGTTAATCAGATGACAGTTAAAACTCTGTATAAATTAGATAATGTAAAATAAATCTGATTTGCATCTGTGAAAAAATGACATGCCTGCTTTCTTCTCTCTTTCTGGTTCTATCTAAGGTTCCCGCAGTGGTAGTGTGCGATCTGGGTAGTCAGACCTTGTTAAGGTTGTCCACTGTTCCTATTGGAAAAGTCGGCCAGCTATCTCATGAACTCGCCGAGACAATGAGAAGGAAATGCTGCGTCCTAACAGAAAACTGCTCTCCCGTCATGAGAAGGGCGTGATACAAGTGCCCAATAGCATGAAGTACCAGATGCAATATTTTTTGGTGATTTCCGATAGAACGGTTAAACTATTTCTGGGGCGGGGCGGGGGGGGGGAGCTAGTTAACCATGACTGCCTTGCTCTCTTTTCCCATGCCATCCTATTAAACGGGAGTTGCTACCCTAAACAAAGAGAGAGCAAAAAGTGGAAATATAAATTAAATAATGACTACAAATTTAAAAGGAGCTGTCAAATGCCATCCTTATGACATGTGTTTTAGTCATGTTTTCAATGAGATGAAGTCAATAAAAATGTATAAGGAATGTTATTTCATAATGAAGTGAGTGAAGGTCAACGCAAGGCACAAATAAACCCTCTAAAAATATATGATGAAATAATGAATACGGCGAAACTAGAATAATACGAAATATATGAGTAATTTTGAACTGAATTTAATTGAGGGTACTCCTATATTATTTCTTAATACATCAAGAGCAAAATTCATAGAAAATTTTATTCACAAAAGAGTTACGTACACAAGCGTCTATTGAAATTTTCCTTAGATCAAGTGTTGTAATGAAAACAATAGTCACTGATGAACGATTCCTATTGAATTAATTCTCCTAGTAGAATTCCTGTTATTTGCTTGGTAGCCACTGGATTAGGGAAAGATGGAACAAAGAGCGGCGAACAAAGATGGAATTTGGTGTATGCTCGCTCAGAATCTATTCGTATAGTAGTGAATGGGAAGCCCCTGGAAATTCACGGAAAATGCCGATGCTGGATAGTCGCAGAAATAAGAATTCTTAAAGCTATATGAAATAAATGTTCAGGTTTCAGAAACATACTGAAATAAAAATCCATATGAGAATTGTTTCCTATTATATTTAGAATCGCTTCATAAAAATCATCGTACTGTAATATTTGTAACTTTATTAAAAATAGGAAGATAAACTATGCGTTTATAAGGCGCTAATTTTAAGATTCCTGCTTCATGCTAAGCTAAATTCGCGTGAGCGCTGTTGCATGTGTTAATAATTTAATGTTAGCCTTGAAATTCTTAATTAAGGGGACCGGAAGTTAGACTTTAATCTTAAACAAATTTCATTCATAAAAGCCGAATAGTCACGTGATACAAATGATTAAATCTACCATAATACCACTTCGTGAGTAACGTTAGATAATATAAATGTGTAGTTGAGACTGTTAAGGACATTAAATACTTGAGTTATTGTATTTTCAGTGTAATAGTAATCAAATTTATAAATGTTTACAATTCAAATTATTTATGTCTGAATAAATTATTTTAGATCCACTAATACCATAATATTAAAAAGCAACTTCAATATTTTTTGGTAGATACAGAAGAATTAGTAATTATTTTACTTGAATATTTTGTTAGTATTTTTTTTATTAAATTTATATCACGTAAGACATTTCACTTTGACTTCCATACCTTCCTAGTGACTTGGAAAATTGGTACTGAAAGTTTAGTGTCGCACCTGCCTCCTTCTTTTATTCAGTCCCCATGCCTCTGTCTGCGCTGCGGCAAACTTTCATTACCGTAAAAGGCTTAACTCTTTTCAAGGTTTCTCTAAATTAACTAAATCAGCTTTTTGGGGTATACAGTCAATGGAATATAATTTTACTGACTGTTATAATTAAGAAAATAGATTTTGTGTATTCCAATTTGTGTCATTATTGCCTGTATGTGATTACAAACATGTGTCAATAAGTTCATTCTGTATATGAAGTTGCTGTAGTAGTTGATAGAAGGCTTGATAAAGCGAATAAAGTTGCTTGGAGATTGTTTTAAGATTAGTATAGAAACAGTAACATTACGACGTAACTACGTATTTAATTAACATTACATAGGGGTTTTCAATAAGGACGGGTCGATATTGAAATGGAATAAAAAAAGCCGTGTGTGATGTATTAACGACATTCTTTTCTTATTTCAAATACGAAAAGAATTTTTTTAATATCCCACACAGAGTTTGTTTTATTCTATTTAAAGATCAACCCGCCCTTATTGAAAATGACTATCGTAGATTCGTTATTTTTATTGTCACTAAATATACTCATAACTATTAATAGTGAAAATGTAAGTGAATTATTAGGTTAAATTGCACATAAATATAGATCTGTAGAGAATAAATTACTCGGTAATACTCTTGAAGTATATCCACTATATCAATATGAAATATAAAGTAAATAGTGTAATCACATGTAATAACCTATGATGTAGGGTACAACTTTTATGGACTTTATAAAATGAACATACTGAAATATATATAATTTGAATATTACGATATTTATGAATTTGGCAGGATATATATATATATATATTTAAAAATACAACACATTATTTGAGCCTTTAGTAGTAGATGATTAGTCTACAACCACGTTTCGATGATAATGTCCATTAATTTTGTTTGATACGTAGCAAACAAACTTTTCTTCTGTCTTAGACATAACATTTTTTACCTTAATTGTTACTTCTCATTGGTGTTTTTGAAGTAGTATGTCCATTACGTTTATATGATAAAATTTATAATAAAATTAGAAATATATAAATCACAGTCTTCTGAGAATACTCACACTGTTCAACGTAATTCCTTTCCAGTCTATTTATGTGTACTAAAAAAATTAACGATAAATATTAAAATATTGTAAAAATTGTTTCAATGTGGGATATACAACGGTTCAGACTGAAAAGAGAAAACTCTAAAAATAAAAAAGCCTTTGTAAAATGCCATGTTTATAATTTTCAAAGATTAATATTGCACTGGAATGAAAGGAATTGCTTAAATGTGCAGAATCCGCCAAAATTTAGATAATGTTCTCTTGTCTCGTATATTTCGAGAAGCCGTGACACGGGGAGTGTGGGTGGGTGATTCGCTAATCCGGCACTCATTCAGTTGTCACTGCCTCGTTGGTGAAAACACAGCCTGCACTTCGCTTAATTTGAGGTTGGCGTTCGGTTAGAACAGGTTATTACATACTCATCCCAGATGTAGCCATCTGAAATTAACGACCTTCACTTCTCTCTTCGCCATAAATAAAAGGTTGGTGTAATGTAATGGAGAATGCGTATTATTCCAAACTTTTGTTGTGAAGGGTATTAAAAGTTCTTCTCCTATTATTAACACTGGAGTGAAATTATCAAAAAATATTTTTACATATGAAATTGTATGTAGCTTTATTTATTAAATTTTGTGTCAATAGGTAGTAGAGAACCTTAGATTTTTGTAACGTCATATGAAATAAACGGTTCAGTCAACGTAACATTATTCCATTTTTAATACAATTCACGATAAATAAATTAAAACAAATTTATTAGATATTACATTCAATACATGAATACAGTTTCAGTATTTTTTATTTTGCTGTCAACTATCTGAATTATGCCCCGACAGTATTCTTTCCTCCTCACAAAAATTTTACAGCTGACGCAGCCTAAAAGAAATTGTGCTCGCTAGACATACAGTTTCGGAGATTTAGCTACTCATGTGTCCGCACGATGCGCAGTGGCCAATTCCGCCCATATTGAAAGTAGCTTATTTTGACTCCAAGAGTTGTAAACGCAACTTGGTGGTATAAAAGCGTTGGCGTCAGAAAATATATTGCTGTCAATTCATGATAGGTTGTTAGTCAAGAAACTCGTCCGTAAAATGTAATAGATAATAAGTATAGGCTGTGTTAAAAAGAGGAAGTCGCAGTCTCCATACCCCGTTCTTTACAACAATGATAATAACGTTCCGCCACGCCGCTTGAAGGCGAAGTTCCTGTTCAGAAGACAATATTCCCCTTCCTACCTAAACATGCCATGTATATTTAAAATACAATTCTCGGGTTTCAACCGGGGTCAGAGTTTGGTTTCACAACGTTTTGGCAACAAGCTCCATCAGGTAGACCTGACGACGATGGTGAAGCTTGCTGTCGAAACGTTGTGTAAAAAAAGTTTGACCCGGGTTAAAACCTGAGAATTGTATTTGAAATAAATTCACCGGGAAAGCCTTCTCTTTCTGATGCCGTGTAGAATCTCTCGAACTGTAAATAGTTGCGTAAGGTATTCCACCTATATAGGACGATTTTCTAGCATTTTCCACAAATCTCTTCAGAATCCTTCATCAGTCAAAACATCAATTAACATCCATTTTCAATATTCCTTTTATTTCTTTTGTCGATATAGGTGAAAAATATAGTATGTCAATATGAGACGGCGTTTTTATAAATAAGTGATTTTATAAAATTCACCTATATAATTTTTTATTTTCAATCATCCTACTTCCAAGAATACAATATTTATGTTCATATTAATAATTTAAACTGGTCTAGATGTTCTGGATTTGTAGCTTCTAGATCGACGTTATTACGAAACTATAAATTCTTTTATGAATTTATTATCTATAGGTTAATTTTGGCTAGGGACTTTCGACCACTTTGCAAAATTACCGTTCAAAGTATCATATATATATATATATATATATATATATTGATCATTGCCCTCAAATCTTTCGCCCAAGTGCGAAATGGCTGATCCAATCACGAATGGGGCAACGTTGAGCTATGACCGTAAAATATATAGACTAATTACCAAAGATCAAGTAAAAATGTATCAGGTGACAAGAAAAAGATCATAGATTTTAATTAGGGGTTCTGTCATTTTGAACATTAATAGTATAATTTTTGTTAATTCTAATGCCAATCATTTCGGAAATTAATCTGGCTCAATAATTCGATTCAACGTTAAGGATGTTAATATTAGACTAAGATATTAACCTCATTGTTAAAAGAAAGCATGTTCTCAGTAATAAGTGAATGCTTTTTACGGTAATCCACAATTCATCTAGTGCTAATTCATCTTATTTTTAAGTTCTTACTTTTCTTGTTCAGTATAAATGGAATTACAATCATTACAATATATTTTATAAACCACAAAATGGGTTTCTACTTAATGTATAGAGTACTTACCATTCTTAAATTACAAGCTAAAGAGTTTACTGATTTACATATAATACCAATATTACAATTATGGAGTACGTTGGAGAGTTTAAAGTGTAAGCTTTTGAAGAAAGATAGTTTAATCTTGATTTTATGGGAATTAGTGTTATGAGTCTTTTTATATTACGTTGAATGTGTGCCGACCTCCTGATGGCCTAGTGGCTAGCATCGCTGCCTCGAATCACATAGGTCCCGGGTTCAAATCCTCGCACGGGCTTGGACGTTGTGTTGTTTCTGTAACCACACCCTGATACCCTTACATTGATATAAGCTCCCCTCATTGTACACAGTCGCTAATGACCTTAGCAGTTGTTTGGTGCGACTTTAAACAAAAATTTAGAAAAATGAACAGGGGCAGCAATTGTTTGATAGGATATTTGTGAGAGTTATCAAGTTTCTTGTATAAAAAATGGGGTTTGAAAGGATTTTAGCTCTGAACACAATATTATATATCATTGACCTTTATCGGCTGATATGCTGTCTTTAGAAACCAATCAGCTGTGATCTAGAGGCTAGCGTCACTGCCTCACAACACAGAGGTACCGGGTTAGAATCCTGGCATGAACTTGGATGTTTGTGTCGTTATGGTCATGGAGACCGGGATGAAAACTGCTAGAGAATCGATACGCTGACAGCATTATCACTCCAAATTTGGAATTTGTAATATAAGATAACAGTCAGCAGTCGACCCGGTAGGTCAAAGCCCTCAATTGGCTGTAGAACCAAGTATAAATATTATTTTAGAAATAATGTTGGTTTTTGGTATCAATCATAAAATGGACACTTTTAACTGTGATGATAACTTGTTGTTATTGTTGTGGTATTCAGTCCTAAGATTGGTCTGATGCAACACTCCATGCTAACCTATCTTGCAGAAGCCTCTTCATTTCCTCATAACATCGCACATCCTTACTAATCTGATTAACGTAATCTATCCTTGGCCTCCCTCTTCTGTTCTTACGGCACACACTTCCCTCTAATGCTAATTTTATAAGACCCTCACGCCTTAAAATGTGGTCCATTAATCTATTCCTTCTCTTGGTCAACGTCCTCCATATTGTTGGCCTTTCCGCTATTCTGTTTAGAACTTCCTCGTTAGTTATTCTATCCACCCATCTGATCTTGAAACAAATTGATTTCACACGAAAAACTTGATCGAAATCCGAATGTACGTAGTTAAGTGCTCCATGATTTTGCATACTACTGAGATTAGACTAATAGGTCTATAATTTCGTATGTCCGTTTTATTACCAGATTTAAATACAGGTACAATTATTCCCGTTTTCCAGTCTGTTGGCAGAGTTGAGTTATTTATGGATATATTAAATAGCCTAATTAAATAAGAAATAATTGCCTCCCCACCCAGTTTAATTATTTCTCTGAAGATGTCATCTGGACCACGCGATTTTTTGTTTTGTAATTTACTAATTCTCCTTCTTACTGCCTTTGCCGTGATATGGAAGTTTTCGGATTCGGAGTCACATTTCGTTACCGTGTATGTACCGTTACATTTGGTAAACACAGAAACGAAGTACTCGTTCAGCACATTTGCCTTTTCTTTACCTGAAGTTAGGTCCATGCCATCATTTTTTAAGATATCTAATTTTTCACAATTCCCCCTGAATTTACGAATATAGCTATAAAATCTCCCCCAGTCTTTATTAACATTTAGAATGTTACGTAAAAACGATTCCTGTGCATTTTTATTTTCCTTAACTAATAATGTTAATAATTGACGGAAGTATAAATAGTTAGAAGGGTTGTGCTCCTTCCTAGAATATGCACGTCTAACTTTTCTCTTTAGCTGTTTTATGCTTTTTATATAATATTCAGGGTGGCCATTGCGTTTTATTTGTTTCCAACGTACAAACCTGACTTCCAAGATAATATATTTGAAAATTTTCCATATTTCTTTTATATACCCCCCGCTATTTATAAAGTCGCCCAGTTTCCAGTCACCAACTTTATTCGAGTAATTATGTTGCACCTGGTAAGTGGTTGATATGTACGTTTTAACTTCTTTGACGTGTTTGTAAGTATCGCCTTCTTCATCGCTGTGGAATACTTATATTCGAAGTTTCACGTTGCTCCAGTTTGTTTTTGATTTGACGAGTGTATTTACGATAGGGTCTAGATATCTGATATAGAAGCTAGAGTCAAGACTATGTTCGGCATCTGCGTGAATACTGTTCATGGTGGGTTTTTTCATCTTTTTTGCCTTCTCGCTGCATGCTCTAGTCGATATTAGAGTTCCGGTTCCACAAATTTTCTAGTACGCTCAACTTGTATAGGTTCATCCGGTCTCAGATATCGCTATGGTTTAAAGAGGACCCATTCAGGTAATTCGGTCTTCGCGAAGAGGTTATGAAACGCTCCGTGATTGATGGTGCGGCGCGGTATTGCGTGAGGCGCAGGCGTCGCGGCGCCGGGGAAGTCCCGGACGGTCAGTGTCGCGAGGAAGGCGCGCGCGAGAACAAGCACATCTCTCCTGTGCGGTGGGTGGCTGACGAGACAGGGGCACGAGAAACAACTATGCCAAATCCAGCAGTAAAATAATTGACTGAGACATTATCCTTTACGAGTTGTTGTATAAAATATATATCAATGATTAAAAATATAATTTTTAAACAAAATAAAGTGAAAAGTTATGGCCTTTGGTCAAATGAATCTCTTTAAAGCGGGAATGAACTTAATAGATGATTACGGAAAATGAACGATAAACGGGTTTGCATGAGCTTCAAGAGGATTTTTACCTGCGCTTTCAGTTGTCTGGCATTACTGACAGGTACGTATTAAAATTTGAACTATCGTTACAATTCCTGACGATTAATAATTTTACAATAGTGAGCTACGATATACAGACATGACAATCGTTTACCCATACGTGAGTCAGACTTTCTGCAACGGATTTGAACTTCCATTTGAAAAACAATTATATTTATTTAATATGCCAGGAAAGTTTATTTCGATGACGCAGTCAATAACTTTTTAAATTATAATTAGAAATAGATGAATTTAAACGGTCTTAATTCTCATTTATGATGTTCAGTTTCAAAATTCAGCATTTTATAAATTTATATTAATAAATTCATAGGAATGAGCGAGATCAATAAAGTATAATGCTGCAATTTATTATGGAAAATCATTCGAGTCATACAAGAGTCATTTTTAACTATAAAAATAAATATTATTTTCAAATATATTTTTTATTAATTAGAGCTTTCTTACTTTTAAATGTTACTATATTTGAAATATTATTTACTCATTATTCATTACAATAATCAAGAAAACTGTTAATAAACTATTTCTTCGTATAATCGTTGAATTAAATTTATAAATTTCTGAAAATCATTAGTTAATTTATATATTACAAAATATTGATAAGTTCAGAGAAAAATATTATTAGTTAAGAATTAAAATATATTAATTAATTGCGAAAACAATATATATATATATTCATCAATTATGTAAGTCTACTCTTCCCATTCTTAGACTACACAATAATGATACATACTTATAGTTACTTGGATATTTTTTTGATTATAGTTTTAATATATCATCAAAGAAGAACACAAAAGGAAAATTATTATCTTAAACCTTTTTCTGAATGATCGCCCTCTATTTTAAAAGAACATTCCGTAGAAAATATTTGGTCTTAATAGTTGTATTCATAGGGAACCAAAAGTTTCTTGGCGGGCCACGATAGCTGAACTGTTTTGTTTCATCAGATTCCTTTTTTCTTTCCATTCCGTGTAAAGTTGGCCGTTAGTTTTGTTTTATCTACGACATGTGGCAATCCGAAACTTGCCTCTAGTCGTATAGCGTCGTAAATTTACGGATAAGCGGGCAAATAATAGCCATGATCAGGCTTTTCTAAAGAGACCCTGATTGATTGTCCCTATAAAATGCACTAAAATAAATCAAAATATTCCTTTCTATTGATTGTAACGGATAGAGCATTGATTAAGCTTGAAATACCTTTTATTGCATGTCAATTTAACAGAAATTTAGAAGAACTCTAAACAAATTTCATTATTAGTTTTCGAAGCTGAAAAAAACTTTTTTACTACTAACACTGTTTTACGTTTTCGTTAAATTGTGATATTTAAATTCTACTGAAAGTTATATTTAACTATTGCAAAAACATGGAGTAATTGAGTTTATATTTTAATTACATTATTTGAATTCACCTTACACAATGAAGACTTCGTTAAGGTTTAGCACAGCTTAAACCCTAGGTTCGTTAGCGACCATACAGACAGCTGTAATTATATATTTATAAATTATTTTGCCTCTTCTTAAATTGCCTTGAACAGTTTGGTTTCTCATCAGACAGGATAATAAACGGATGAAGGCTGGGGTCCACACGTAGATATTCTCATTGGAGAAAGTTTGGATGAAAACCAAAGATATGAATAATAATTTTTTTAGGTTATTAATGGAATTTATACGATATTCCTGATACCTTTCTCATATTTATCACGAGATTTCTGAGAGTAGGTGTACATTTCCTGAAAGAGGTGTAGGTGTGTCGGCAAAGTATTTTGGGGCAAAAATGTTTGCTAAGTTTTTGTCCACATGCATTCTTTTCTCATGTAACCTCGTTTAGTCTTTAACAATAAGAGTCACTTATGTTTATTTAGAAAATTTAAATTGTGCGATATTGTGGTAGGTTTATTATCTGTATGTCACACTTATATTTTATCAGTTTGTTGATATTTGACGGTATATTGAAATAATTTAAAAATTCTCTTATTTACTTCCTTCTTTTACCAACGCCATTTTCGTTTTGTAATTTACTAAGACTACCGTCTTACTTATAAAATTTAATTAGTCTATTTACATGTTTGAAATTTCATATTAGAGCTTAGTTATTGGAGACAGTATGGGCTGGATACGACTATGTTTAATATTATGTTAATTTATTTCATAGTTTACAAATAATTTGTTTGTACTATATTTAAATTACAGCCCACTTTCCAGGACTCCAAAGACATCTTTCACAATGCGGCTTATTGCTTCAGTTTGCTCAGTTATTTTTCCAACGTCTTTGTATATGACAGTGCACAGAATCTGTAGTATGACTTTGATACCTTTGAATCAATTACAAAAGAAATTATTTATAATTTAAATGTATATATATACATATCAAACTTAATTGTGGCCAGGCTTTGTGTAAGTCTATTAAAGCTTGATGTGGGTGTATATTATTCCCTTACACCTTTCATAGGGTGTTTCTCTCTGACTACAGTAGAATAAGCTCATACCGCTTACATGCAAAGCTTTGTGAAGGATTACCAGGAGAGTACATGGGCTTATTGTAGATCCAAATCACATTTCTCGCCGAGACTGGAACTAGTGTTAATGTGCAAATTACGATCTTGATTGTGTTTCGAATACTGTTTTAGTAAAATCGCAATACGTGAATTATAAATAATGAAAAAAATATAATGTCCAGTTTAAGTTCTTGAAATATATTTACGTTGGACACTTATTTTGTTTATTTTTAAATATTGGTCCTCTGTTCTCATAAACGAATAACGAAACGGTATAATAGTTTCAAAGTTATATATATCACAGTTTTTCCATAATCTAGCGAATGATATCCTAATGGTAGAAAAATGCAATGAATAATTTATTATTCATTATTACTAATTAGGCGTACGTTTATACTAAACCTCTGATTAATGTACATCTGCAGAATATCTAAAAGCAGTTATATTTAGTAATATTTATTTTCAAGGAATTTATTATTTTGAGCAGACAGGGTGCGGAGAAAGGGATGCCTGTATGAAAGATCTCTCACAGATATTTCTCTCCAGATTGATTGCGGGGCTTACCTTTGGCGATGCTTCGTCAGTCTCTTGTTTCTTTTCAAGTTGCTCAGATGCCAAGGCACTTTCATCTATTTTAGAAGGTGTATGTTTCGGGGGTTCAAAGACCGCGAATCCTATTGGATCAGTCGGCCAACTGCCTCCTACAACTGGTAAAGATACGGAGAATGGAATTCTGCGTCCCCGCACCAAACTCATATCCTGTTATTAGGAGGGGCGTGAGAATAGTATGCAAAAGTCCGACCTATCTTATGGAGGTTTTCTAGGATTTTCCCTGTATATCGTTTATGTGATTCAACGGGTAGGATCTTTAAACTATAGCCCCGGGGACACTTGTCAACTCTTAACTAACTTACTCTACCTTCCACATCCAACCTTTTCAATTAATTCCCTTCTATGCTATTAAAGGGGAGTTGCCTGTTACAGGTCGCTCTCGTGTAGCCTGTTACTCCCCAAAAAATATTTCCATTATTGTAAAGTACAGACCCGTTATACATTCATTCAACATATTTTTATACTATTTTACGATAGTATTGGGAAGGTTTTTTCGAAGGATCTACAGGAAAAGATTCATTAAAAATTATTTCCATTATATTTTAAATAGAATAATTATTTATACAAACTTTTACAAAACGAGATATATATCGTGAGATATATACGTTATCCTCAAGTTCCGTTTTCGCTGATGTCACCAACAACTGGCTTGCGTATGTTTCCACCATAATTTTCGGAGAATATCCAACTAGTGCCTTTTAATAATTACGCATTTAGTAACAATTGAAAATAATTAACACAGAGCCGCTAACATTTTTCACGAAATTATTTCATATCGAATTTGAAGATTGAGTCCTTTATTACACATCTGCCTGACCAGACCACTCACGGAAATCACGGTTTTGAAGGTCCAGCGCTACTTGACTCCAGTTTCTCGACGATTATGCTCGTCCTTCACGGCGACGCTCGAACACCGACGCCACAAAAAACGGACTCGTACAGAAAATACAGTTCAACAGGAAACCTGGGACTTAAAACTTAAATCGTTACTTAATATTGTCACTTAAATTAAACTACCGGCTCGCATTCGGCCATTTGCATACTATGAGTGTAGTATAACACGTCACCTACATCTGGGTGACGGGAACGCTTCTATAGGGTGACCGTCAACAATTTAAATGGGATTGCCAGTTGCATTCTTAAAAGGAATTTAACAGAATAAGCACTAAAATATGAATATATAATTTACAACATAAAAATAGTAATATAATAATATTTTGCATAAATTTATATTTAGAATAAAATATTGCGTTATATTATGTAGCATAATATTCTTTAAAACATTCTAAACATATTTGAGGTAATTTTGGAAAAATTAGAAACGTAGGTCCTATTTTTTTCTTCACTTTTTATTGAGTAATGCTAAATTTTTAGTTATAGATCGAGCAGAATGTCGGTGTCCAGGACTTTGTCGAAATTTTATTATTTAAATCCAACTTTACACTTTGATAATGCAATAATACTGATTTAACCAGTTTTGGTTTTTCAAAACTGAATATTAATTCGTTGTCATCCATCCTGACCAAAGTTAAGGAAATATTTATTACATTTAACAATGAAATTTTATAAAAATATTTTTCTTTGTTTACTGTCATATTTCTTCTACTGTGTCTCCTTGCATATGCCGCTTTTACGTTAATTTATATAAAATATTGGATACCATATATACAGTTTTTTTTATTGACACCATTTATTAGATCAAATGTTCGTGATAATATTACTCAGGGGCTTTCGACTTTATTCAGCTATATTAGTATGTAATACTTTTTATGTAAAGGATTCATACTCACATTACTAGCTATTAATGGTTATATGTATTTAAAATGATATTTTACATTATACAGTATACCTGACATTATTTCCGCATAAATTATTCTGTACGATTTTTTGTGCACCGTGTGTTACGTTCTACTGATTAATATACTTATAAATTGCTGTGTCGTATTAATACTGTCGTAATACTTGTTTTTTGTATGTAGTGTGTTATATTTTCTTGTCAAACTTTGATTTTAAAGTTGTTTGGTTTAGTATATTCTAATATACTGTTGATTGTAACGAGGTCTTGAAATTGAACGTCCATTTTACGTGATCGTCCTGCATTTAATATCAAGATTGACTAAGAAATACAAAATAAACAGGTTTACATAAATATAATTTTAATATCCGTAAAGATAATTATATTTCTTAGCGTTTCGTGGATTTGTGATATTTCTAACGTTGAGGTTACGTTTCAATACACACTAGAGGACTATACGGAATATACACAACTACGACGCAACTTCATGAGCAACTGGCTGCCACAGAATATCCTGGGAGTATAAGTTATAAAGAACCTGCTATTATTTCTAGCGGAAACTAAGCTGTATGAGAGTATTTAAATGTAACTAGGTTTGTAACTTAGATAATTTATATGTAAGCAATGACCTTGTAGTCAACCCAACCTTAAATAAATTTTCGAAAAAAGTTCATAAGTATTCCCGCTTGTCCCTCGTTCTGTTTACGTTCTTGATATTCGGATCTGGGCCCGCGAGAAACTCAACTAAAACGCCTTGGGCGAAGAACGCGTCGGCCAATGACCAGTTTCAATGTTAATTAAATATCTAATTATTTTAAAGATGCGGTACCTTTTCATTTACATATTGTAAAAAGAAATGGTGAAATACACTTCTTTGTGGCATATGAAGGAGATGAAATAAATTGCCAGAAAATTATTGTATTACTTTATAGGGATGCCGACCTTTTGTGGTCTAGTGACTAGCGTAGCTGCCTCACAACCCAGAGGTCCCTGATTCGAATCCTGGCATGGACTTGAACGTTTGTATTGTCATGGTCACGAAGACTGGGGCTAAGACTGATAGAGAGCCGATACGCTGACCACGTTGTGGTTGGCTATTGGATTGAGATTAACTGCTTTTAAAAGACCAATATCAGCATTTATTGAGACTCAAAATATTACATCTATAAACAATTATTTGCTTCTCAGGGCAAAGGTGGGACAAGCATTCTCACGGAGAACAAATCAAAGAAATTGAATAAGGTGGAAATCTCCACATTGATAAAAATTATACTTTTTGCACTGATTCAGAAAGAAATGGACTGGACTTTTGCTTACTATTTACTGCCTCGTGATGCTGCTCCGTGGCGCCTAATCTTGAAAGCGGCAGCTCGCTCGTCTTGGATTTGGATCCGTCCCTCTGGCTCTCTTCTAACGGCAACTCCCGCATCGTTAATCTCAAGGCACTCCAACACAATTACTCAGTCAAAAATTCACTTCTTTCCACCACAAAATTGAGAAAGATCTCTGTCCTTTCTCGCCTCTTATTCCTGCGTCCACCCTCTTCCCTGCACCACTCTGCGTCACCTCCGCCAATCTCCAAATTCCAGTTCCTATTGTGCGGCTGACGACAGCAGGAAACACCCTGCCTTTGCAGTCCTCTGTAAACACGTGGCCCGGACCGGAAAGCGTGACCTGGACCAGAACGTAGCCGAAACTTCAACCAGCCACGTGGTCACACATCCCAACGTATCACTCGAAATTCGGAATGTGTAATGCAAGATGTCAGTTCGAAGTCGTCCACTGCCCTTAATAGGCTGCACAGCCAACGAAGAAGAAAAACATTATAGGGATGCCTGTCGGAATTTTCACTCGCAGGTATTTCTCCCCACATTGACTGTAGCCCTCACCTTTCGTGATTGCTCGTACTCTCTCTCTCTCTGTTTTCTTCAAAGTTCTCACATGTCGAGGCACCTTCACTTATTTCAGAAAGTGTGTGTGTACTGGGTTTACGGTAACAGTTGTCCGCTGATCACATTGGATTAGTTGGCCAACTACCTCCTTAATTGGTGGAGATTATGAGAAGGGAATGCTGCGTCCCCAACAGCGCACTCATATTCCGTCATTCCAAAGGGCGTGAGAATAGTACCCAAAGGTCCGATCTACCTGATGCGTGTTTCCTATGGTTTTCCCTGCATCTCTTTAGGTGAAATGCCGAATAGGATCATCAAACTATAGCCCGGGGGCCCTAGTTAACCCTTGGCTACCTTGCTCTACCTCGCACATGCCCCATTGTCAAGTCCCTTCCTTTGCTATTAAAGGGGAGTTGCCTGATTAAGAATCAATCTCCTGCATCATGTTACCCTAAATCAAATGAATTACTTTATCTGTATCAGTCCACTTTAAAATACAGTACATATTCTAAAATATACAGTAATATTTGCTGTCGTTTTCCAACATCCAATACTTAATTTTGGTATTATTTTGTCATAAAACAATCACAGAAAGTCGGAATTTAGTGTCAAACAACTGTATAAATCTTGGTAAACAAAGCAGTGAAAGTAAAGAGTAATGAAGTTTGAAAATATCCTGACGGTTTCGCAAATTGGTTTGATACATGGGTTCCAGAAAAAATAACTATCTAGAAAACAAACAATTTAATTACATTTATTTAATATTCTGATAAATCTTTTATACATCTGCAAATAACACAATTATAAGTACAACAGAATAAAACAAATTTCGCGTAGCTTTCGGCTCTATGTTCATTAAAAAATAGAGTTATTAGAGGGCACAATTATATTAATGTGGTAGATTCGTAAATACTTCATGAAAATCTTGCAATGAAACCTTAATATCAGACCCGGGCCACTTCCTACAATAATTCCCGATAAATGTTTCTGTAAAGACCGACAGAATCAGCACACTGACCACGTGCTCTTCCAGTTCATAAATGTGCGTTGAATTCGATAGGCTGTTAACCATCAACATACCCAGAAGCCCTCCGTGGATTTATAAAGCATGGACACAACCCATGAATTCAGACAAAGATTTGCTTATAAAAACAGTTTACTATTTTCATTTCATTGTATACATAACTATAAGTTAAAATATTTAAAGGCAGAACAGAGTTAGTATTTATTGGAGGAAGTCTGAAATATTTTAACAATTAATTTGTATTTTATACATTAAAACGTATTTTATTGTAAAATAATTGTTGCCGAAATACTATTGAAGGTTTTATAGAACTTATAAGCTATTTTAGTTCATTCCAAATTTAAATGACGCACATTACGTATTTATTATTAATGGAAGTCAAATTTGTATTTTCGTATTCACGTTGATGTCAGTTGCGAACAAAACTTCCGACTTGTAATGCTCCATCACGCGGGACGCTCCAGCTATCATTTCGACCACACTTCGTGCGGTTTTAGTCCTTTCTCGGTGCAGCATCTGCAAGATAAATGGAACTCTGCCTCTCAGGTAAGGAGGGGGTTCCTGCGGAAATATATCATAGCAGTTGCTTCCGAGAAACTAGACCTAAAATCGTTGCAGAGATATTAACTGTGAAGGCGCGTAAATTATTCTACATCTGTATACGAAACTGTGGCATAGAACGGAAACTACGAGTATTTCTGAGTCATTGCCTCAGTATTCGTATGCTAAACACCTGTGTAGCAGAGTTGGCAATGTACCATCATTTCTGTATAAGAGATAGTAATAACTTTTTCATGTCAATTTTTATATAGCTATGAATGAAAGACATTATACACTTGTTTTCAGAGTATTAGTCGTTATTTTTTTGAATTTTCTGGAAATAATTTCGTTATAAATGTAATAGCCACTGTGCCATTGTTCTCAGAAATGTAAAGTAATATTATTTAAATAGTATTAACTATGTACTGGAGAATGTAGGCTTTCCCGGTGGATAGACAATAAGAAGTTCTCGGGATTTCAGCCGGGTTATGTCTTTTATAAGATACTACGTTTCGAGGGCTAACTCCGCCATTGTCTTCAGTTACCTGAACCCGGGTGAAATCCCGAGAACTTATTCAACTGTGTACTGTGTTATTAATTTATTTTCAGACATCCAATTTTATATTCAATCGGTTCAGAAAGACTAGAAAAGAAACCGTGAAATTAACGTAATATTGACAGTATTAGTTTTCCCCGTAGGAAGGAAAATGGGAGAACCTTGCAATTCAGAGTGTACATCACTGCATTAACTTTAACACTTTGGGTAATTGCAGTAAAACCAAAAGAAATACGTGTTTATATTAATGTTAAAAAACACGGACAATACTAATATTTTATGATCCTGTAGTATGTTATCGCGTGAACGGCTGCGACTTGAAATAATGAGAATTACAGGAAGACATCTACTTCGTGAAACGTTTTAAATATCAAGAAAAGAAGAAAGGCGTGTCTTACTCCTGAAATAAGTGTAAATAGAAACTAATGATAGGCACTAGTCAGAATGAATTATTCCTTACAATAGATAATATGAATTTTTTATTATTTGTCAAATTAGGGAATTATATTTCTCACAGATATAAACCACACAGTAACAATTAATTCGATTCTGTATTCGTAAGAGTGTATTCAAGTGACCAACAAACCTAAATTTAATGCTTTTATAATATGACGCACGTTCGTATCTGTTCATAAAGGATGAGATACGAAGATTAAATCCAGATAACGATGCGCTGCCATTGACAGTGATGTTGAAGATCTTGAGGAAATGTAGAATAGACGCTCGCCTGCTTCCGGTTTCAATGCTCTATTTTGTATCTTACCCACACCATCAAATATAGGAACTGAATTTCTAGTGAGGAAGTCTCAGGAGGGTTTCTGAGATTTCTCTACGTCATTAGTTTTTGTGAAATTCTCGTGTACAGAACCGTGTCTAATGGAATCGTGCTGTTGGTACGCCCTCACAAAGGAGAAATATATTTTCATAAATAGTTAAAAATTGTTTACAGTTCACCTGATTGCTTCCTTAAATAAGTTTTAATTCATACGAATTAAAGGAAATACTTTAATTAGAAAATTTTTTGTGCCCAGCATACTGAAATAAAGCGGGTCGTAATATAGAAACTGTGAAAAAAGCATATTTACTCAAGTTTAAAAGAAACTTATTTATTGCTTTTCAAGTCATTGGGTTACAATACGTGTGGTGTTTGTCAGATATTTACATCATCAAAAAGGATTAAGCATGAAGAAAATTGATCAATTCGTTTCATTTTTGTGACAAGGTGTGGGCAAATATCAAAAATCATTTACACTGTTATTGTTCAGTTAATCAAAGATCATGGCTCAGGGTCAAACCACTGTTGTTTTAGTAAATTCCTATTACCTTTTACACTTAATAAAAATATTAAATTTATCTGAGTCAAGAGCATGGCAAGATTCTCTCTGCCTTACAACCGAGTGAAAACACAGCAATTACACGGTCAATGCTATCTTCTGGTGAAAATGATCGCACTGAGCGCCATTGAAACATCGTGTAATTAATGTGTTTTTACCCGGTTGGAAACCCGAGAAAACCTTGTCGACGAAATTATGATCAAATATAAAATTTGTTTCCATCATCCTGTCAATCCTGTACAACATCGGGAAATAAATCATTATTAACATAATTTTTGAAATCTGTTATACACCACTATTTAAAGGAAGAATAATTCTACAATAATAAATAATAAACAGTAAATTCAATTTTATTAGTTTGTAAAATATCATAACTTATTTTATAGAAAAATATAAGTAAAAACCAGATTCCAAGGAATAGGTCGCAGAATACCTATAAGGAATAAAAATGTACTTTCACTGGTTCTGTATGATATAAATGCATGACAACTAATATAAATGTGAGTTTTAAACGGTACAATACATTTACAAAAACATAAATCAATGGAAATGGGGTAAAAAACAATTTAATCTTTTTAAATGTACTGCATTAATTCAATAGTCGTCACTAACTAAGCGTTTTTGGAAATTTTTCAAACCAGTATCAGAAATCCGGAAGCTATAAAGCCATAAATATATAGAAAAACTTAGAATAATAATGAGACAGTTGCTTCTCTTCTGATCATCACAGACATTAGAACCCCCGAAAACAGTCTTTCGAACTTTCACCACCCCATTGCCTACAAATTACAAATGATGAATAAAAATTAGTGCCATGAGAGAAGGGGGTACATTCATATGTGATGGAGAATATTGATTATTGACCATTTTGACTTGTACTCAGACTTAGGTCTCCATTACACTAATATGAGGCTAAAAATAGAATGGCATTTGTCAGAAATTTGTGGTTTTAAGAAGACATGTGTTAATAACTTGAAATGAATATAAGGGGGAGCGAAGAAACCATTTATAATGAATAATTATTATAAAAATTTGAATAATATTAGATTTAACGTTTAATTATGACAATATTCACTAGTTGGATAAATCTTCACTTGCATAGTAGGCTTTTTTTAACGATTAACAAATCTACATTTCGTCGTCCTAAATTTAGTTCGGACCACTCGGATTGCCACGTGGCAGGTTGGGATAATCGGAAACCTATAGCACAAAACAGAATTTGACAAAGTTTTCACCTGAATAAAATAAATAAAGAAAATAAACTTTAAAATTTCTTGGTCCAGGCTCGCACCGCAGTTAGTTTCCGAGAGAAGCCCTGCAGCCAACGGAAAGGCTGCAGTTGGGCGTCCCGGCCGGCGTCCAACCCGAGAAGACCTTCAGCTCACTCCCATACACCTTTCATCCTACGTCACGGAACATTTACGCCCTCTGCCGTCATGACGATATTCCGTGCAATACAATAACGACAAAAATGGGTAGAGGCTCATAGGCAGGAATAAAACGGTGGACAACTGAGGGCCAGGCGGATGACTGTCGCGAGTGTAAAATTTACTTTTACAATATTTGCACACATTGAATTATTACTAACTAGAGACATTAGTACTATTCTAAGGATCGTCTTAGTGGGTCTTCTCATGGAGGAAAACAAAAAAAACAAATCGTACTTGGAATTGGCAGTACCAGAAAATCGGCAAAAGATTACAAACAGAGTAATTACCCTTCGTTCTCAACTTGGCCTAGACCTTTTCCCTTACCCATGCAAACTTCCGCGTTGAACTATAATGAGCACCTTAATGCCCTAAACTCGAGCACGACTTGCCTTCCCCCAGTTATTTAAATGTCCACGGCCAAGACAAACTCCTATTTCTTATAGTCCTCTCTAAATGTTCACCCTTACAGCTTCCTCTTCAAATTTAATTTTAAAATCTATTAAAGTACTTTCTTAATATTCAGTCTTATCTCCACGCTTCAAGTCCCAGTCATAATCTTTACTTAAGTAACGTATTAATGTATTAAAACAATTTTCCTGCGTTTTTAATACTTCGTACCTACTTCATTATTTAGTTTCCTTCGGTGGCTGAGCCCGATCCTGTCCAATGAAAATTATTATCTCCTCTCTGGGAGGAACCATTTACCTCACACTACCAACCTCCCGATGCCGCCGAGTCTTATACACTTGAGAAAAACCTAAGGCGCAACAACGTGTTATAGTTTTATTTCCCCTGTCTGTAACGTACAACTTCCCTCACGCCTCTTCACTTTTATTTCGTACAGCCAAATTCCGCGTGTAGTTATGTTATTACGAACTGTCTGGTCATTCAGTCAAAATCTTAACCTACATTTGATTCGTTTTTAAAGCGTACTTACTGTACATTTTATGAAATATTTAATATAATATGCATATTAAAGCCACTGACCTGACAAGGGATTAACAATATTCACAGTTAGCCAACAACATTTGTTTAGAACGAGAAAGACTAGTTCCACCATCATTACTGTCGTTTCCCTTAGTAAGGTGATAAAGTCTCGGTCACGATCATGGTAACATTGTATGTTTAGGCGATGTTAAGTGAGGAATCACATATTGTATGAATAAATGATAGCAATAGTTTGGATCTAGCAAGGTCAGGAAATAGGTATTATTAGTTCTTCGAATAGGAAGTTTTCCGGAAGAGTGTTGTCGTATGTCAAAGAATGATTTATCACAAGTAAAAATTACGCCGAAAAGGAAGAATGTCTAAGCGTCTTCGGCTTAGCTGAATTTATCAAAGAAATACATTGTATAAAAGTTTTTACTTGTATTACATTTATAACAGGGGTAAATTGAGTGACGAGCTTTCTTTTAAAGAAGAAAAACATCAGCAGTAACTAATAAATTACCGCAACTTGAGAGAAGTCAGTAAATTATTGGTTCGCACGAAGCGTAACTGTTGAGGGCGCCATTTCATCGCGCAAGAAAACACGTTAACTGTGTAGCTACAAAAACGACTAGGGTGGGCGGCCACTTGAGAGGAGATTCATCGAGGCAATCCGTCGTCTTCAGGATTGCGCCTGCTAATCACTTTTGCGCCTCAGGGCACATCAGAATTTATCCGAAGCTTCCAACTTCCCATCGCCGTTTCTCGTTATAACGCCTAACGGCTATTTTACAGCAGTAGTATTCTCGAGTAAAAAGTCAATTACGTAAGACAATGAGTCGTTTATAAGAGAACAATGTAAACTTGAATCTCCGATATTTCGTTTAAGAAATTAGATTAAGTAAACTATTCCGAAACAATATTAGATAAAGTTCGATATTAAAACACGTTTATGAAGAGAGAATTAGTAATATTTTATGAAGGATTAAAAATTCGATACACAAAGAGAGAAGGGAGAGAGAGGGGAAGGAGAGGAAACACACCAAATGGTGTAGTTTAGAAAATGACGTCATTCAGAAACGGAAACCCTCGACCGTAGTCGGTATTAATGTAGTAGATCCGAGGCTGTGCAGGCTTACTGACTCTAAATAATTATATTTTCTCAAATAACAGCCAGTGTCTTTTTTTACTGTTTTCCATCTTTATTCCTTTATGGCCAATATTATTTCGGCCGATTTTCATCCTCTAAATCACGTTTTCTTCGTTTCCGACATTACCTGGACTTGCGCCGTCTCTATTTTATCAGCTTTCCTATTCCTTCAAACAATGGAATCCAAAACAAACTTTTATATATGATTTAATACCAACGTTAAATTGTAAAACCTGCTTAATTTTTTCATCTTTGACCATATTAATTTTTTGAAAAGGAAACATAAAACCCATTACGATTAAAAATATTTATAGTTATTTCTTATCTCAGTAATTTAGTTGACACTTTTAAATTGAACTGAACAAAAATTATACACTAAAATGTTTGAGGAATTTCGTATGATGTGAATTTTTCTGTTTACTACGCCAACAGCTTCGAAAAATTTCTTTTACGTTACAGAATTTGCACATTTTGAAGAAATTATTGAAAGTTTAAAAAGAGATAGGATCAAAACTGTCGTAAATAGTTCCCAGGTTGATAAACGGTAATTTGTAATGTACTAGTGTTATAATTGGTTCGCAGTACAGAGATCAAAGGCGACGCGTCTGAAATCATCTGCATCGCGTTTCTGCCATGCCTTCAAAAATTTTATTTTTCCCAGGGTTAACGATTATGCAGCTATTAATGAAATAGTGATTAAAATAATAAAATGCGCCCCCCTTCTTTTGATCAGCGTTAATTACTATACTACATTACTTTTCGATGTTCTCGATGGAACAGCAGTCATTATAATTCTATAATTATCTGCTCCGAGCATATAATGAATTATGGGCGAACGCTTTGATTCCGGATAAATTGATGTTGAATGTTTGATCGTTAAACCGAATGTTGATTACTGAAAATGGATTTGCACGCGGTTGATCGTTCCTATTGACATCGCCACGCTAAATCCAGTCCCTGTGTAGAATCGCGTTGTTTGAAGCAGTTATAATCGGTATACTAGATCTCAACTCATCGAGTTCATAACTTTTCCGCTGTTTGTGTCGACCAACATTAATAAAAGTACTGTGTTGCTGTTGTAAAACAATATTAACGCTTCAGTATATTTGTATGAATTTTCTTATGTTAAATTTAATTTAAAAAAGTCATTAATATTTATGTTTATCTCTGTGAAACCGACGAATGTATTTAGCGGTTAGTCCAATGTGAGGGACTGGTATGTTAATTTATTTGTACGGAAAACCGGGGTGATTGATTTATTTGTCAGTAGTATTTACGTTCAGTTTGTTTGTGACGCATTAAGTGTTTCAAATATATGCTGTAAATTAAAACGTGAGCCGTTTTATTTGATAAAATATTTACTATTTGTTTGAGTCAGGCTCATACTTTGAAGGCACAAAAAGCACAAGGTCATAATTGACAAGATTACGAGTTTTAATAGCAAACATATTTACTTTAATTTCAAGAATCATTATAGGTATGATTGAACAAAACGAAACAGAATTCCGTACGTTAACACTACTCATTAAACTCGTCTGTTTATTCATTTTTTGTTTTTACTTAGTGAAACATCTATTTTATTTACTTTTTCGATAAAATTAAAGGTAAGATTTACTTTCGATTGAATTCCTTCATTAGTTCAACTAATTTAACTGTGGAGGTATTTATTAGTTCCGGTGAACTTAATCTCAATATCTCTTTACAACAACCAAAGCGAATGTATGGCTCGCGGAACTAATTAACCGCAGATATTTTTAAAGGCCATTATTTTTTTCAATTTAAAAGATTTCTCTTAACGTATACTTCAGTTATATCCTGAGAGCCTGAAAAAACATTATTCTATGTGTCGTTTTTTTCCATTTATTTGTTGAGCCACTAAAAGGCATTACGTGCGTCAGCATTATTTCATTTCCGAAGTGGTTTTGTAACATGGTTACTATTAAGAATATTATTTCGAATCCGTTATAGTGTTTATCCGTTATACTATTTGAAATTTCTCATTAAATAATATATACAATTATTTTTTAAAAAATGTTATACGATACCAACATGTCCATTATTTACAAAAAATTCGTATGTTTTATATCTGACTCGTTCGAATAATCAATTATTATAATCATTGTACGCTATTCACATAATGTCGTTCGACATGAAAAGTATGCATCTTTACAACATTATATAGAGAGAGGTTCTGTAATGGAGTTAATTTGAAATTATCTTATAATGATGAAAAGCGTGAGATGTTTAGGAGAGATGTGCACAGCAAGGAAAATAAGAGTGTCTCCGAGTAATCAGGGGAAATGGTCTGAGTATTCCTATAATGATACTTCATGACCAGTAACAGATGAATGTCGTTGTTACGGGGAAAACATTTGCGCCCGGAAGGAGCATTTCCATGAAGTGTCCTCCAATTACAGAAAGAGCTACTTTCGAGAAAGAGTGAAGTAGGATTCGGTCGAACTAAGAGTACAATGGGAAGTCTATGGAACCATTCGAGGGTGGAAAATCGAAATCAGCCCGACAGTTAACTTTGGGCCTCAGGAGAAGAGGGTAGGTGAGAAGCAGCGAAGATGTTTGGGCAATCAAAAGTTGAGAATTATCGAATAGTGTTGGAGAGTGAGCTCTACTGTCTACACGTACCGAACCGCAACCAAGATTACTGAAAATGTCTGAGCGTAAGTAAAATTTATGGGAAATAACTCGTATATATCCAATTTGCCAAAGTACCATTCCATTATCACATATTAGAACCCTTGAAGAGAGAAAAAGAAACTCATTTTAACTAGACAAGTGTTTTAGTAATGGTACCTTTAATTTATAAGAACATTTTTATAATTCACAATTTTATATAGTTTTTATTGCTCATGCTTTTTTATATATTTATAAATAAATATAGTAGATGATGCTAAAGTTTCGTTTGTATCCTTCCATTTAAAATATAAAATCTTATTGTAAAATACTAGTTTCAGTTCGCATTTCAATGTGAGTACTAAACAATTCTGGTTATCAAAACTTTGACCTACGATTTTTCTTTTTCTAAAAAAGTAATGTTGGAAATTACGCTGAATTGGCAACCCCTCTTCAATATCATAGGAAGAGATTTAAAATGAGGGGATATGAAAGGTAGTCAATGGTAGACCTTTTTTAGTAACAGGCTATATGAGACTGATCCTGAAACAGGCAACTCCCCTGTAAAAGCATGGGAAGGGTGGACGTTGAAGGTGGAGCAAGGTACCAAGGGCAGACTAGTGTCCCCGGCTAGTTTAAGGATCCTACCTGGTGTTACACCGAAAGGATATGCTGGGAAACCCTACAAAAAGTGCATCAGGTATGTCAGGTACTATTCTCACGCCCTTCCGAATGACGGGAGAGGAGTTCTCAATGGGGTCGCAGAATTCCCTACTCCGTCGTTTCTTCACTAGTTTTAGGAGGCAGTTGGCCGACTGATCCAACGGTAGCAGTGGACAACTCTTATTGTGTGCCCAAGGCCTGCAACCCAAGCACATACGCCTCCCAAAATAGATGATAGCGCGTCGGCATGTGAGAAATTTAAAATCGGAAAGAGAACGAGGCATTCCCGAAGATAAGCCCAGCATCATTCTGTGAAGAGAAAATAGAATATATCAACGGCAGTGAGTAATCTGTTACTTCGTCAGTGTACGTACTACAGAAACATATAAGAAAAAGTATGTTATTCACGTTTTTAACTTAAAAATTTTCAAGGATTTTTAAGCAGCATAAAAACAAACAATTAAAATTTCTTACAATTTCATTTACTTCTTACTTGGTTTTTGAGTCCATTCAGCGCCTTGTGCTACCGGGTAGTCCCCACACTGTCATCTTACGTGACACATTCCCAATTTGTAGCGATACTTGGTCAGCCTGTCGATTCTCCAATACTCTTAATCCCAGTCTCCGTGACCAAGCCTTTATTCACTAGTATTTCATAACTTATAGTGTTATATTGATGTGTACAAGAATAATAATTGTATACTCTGACAGGGTTTTTTGCTACGAATGAATTAAACATGTGGTGCTAGTGGATGTTAGAGTGCTTCTATCTGAGTCAGATCTGTTTATAATATTTAAGGGTGATTAAATTAATGGAAACATCCTCTTTATAACATAGGAATGTAACTGGAAAAAGAGGATGGGAAAGGTAGAGGAAGGCAGTCAAGGGTCCACAGATCCATTGGCTGTAGTATAAATTTTTAAATCGCATAGTGTTTAAAAGATTTTAGTCATATAAGTGAGAGCAAAATATTTATGTTCACCCTAAGAGGAGTAAATTGCTTGACAACAATGTATGTACTGCAATAGCGTCAAGAAAAGATGGTCAATTTTGAACCAACGTCGATTTAATATAAATCACAAAGCTATTTATTCTAGAGCCGCACAATTTTTTTTTGTCCATGTGGAAGCATCGCATGAAAGCATCAATCACCCGAGCCATAAATGTCTGAGATAAGCTGCAATGTGGGCAACAAGCCACAAGAAACGCATAGCTGGCTAACGTCGACTACTTCCATTGAAAACAACTTTTAACGGCACAGCTGACAACCTACCTGTTCTCATTTCAGTGAAAGCTAATGCGTTTCTAGCGAAATAATATTCATCCACTTATCTTACGCTCGTGGTTTCGAAAGGAAGATAATATCTGCAGTGACAGGCAAGATGAAAAAGTTTTAATAAATAACGCTGGACCAAGCGGAAATTCTGAAGTCCACAAATAAGTCAGTACCGTAAATAAATTGTAGTTGAATAGTATTGAGAAAGGAATTATTGTTTTAATGCCGATGAAAGTTTCTCAGTTTTTAGGCAATGTATTGTGAACCTTATATAGACTATTCAAAAAAACTAAGAATAGTCTTTATAGACATATTTAAAAAATGGATTTGATGAACCGTTGGCAGAACAAGTGTAAATAATAAAGTTTATTAAGAGACAATATTAATTTCATTTACCTGTATATCGTAGATTCCAAGAGACTGGGTCTGTTTTCCGAAGTTGGCCGATGTTTGTCGAAGGCAACAGATTGTTTTGACAATTAGAGTGGTATTTTCATCCTGTTCGTTATTAAAGGCGAACGAATAGGGAAGGAACATAGTTATGAGAAACATATCATATATACAGTGTTTATGAGAATTAGCCATGGAATGGAATAAAATCCTGTTTAAGCTTGTGATGTAGCATATATTTTTAATATTTCTAATGATATAAGGGGTGATATAAATTAATAATTAAATAATGTTAAGATTTTATAATAAAAATATAAAACAATTTAATTAAACAAAAAAATATTTACAATAAATATCACCATTTTTAATGTTTCAATATTTATGCCGGAACTTCTTTCATTAATAAAGCTATATATACTATAATATATATATATATATTTACAAACATGATACAAATTAATTACTTAAACGTAAACAATTCTAATTCTAATCCCAGGATCACATTTATGGGCCTTCTCAGAAACAGAACAGAAATATTTTACACTAATCCACTCGGACTCTGACAGTAACACGAAATTAGCAAAGAGTTACAGATGCAGTTTACCTAATCGGCTTAGTGCAGGTTCTAGCTCCTTCCTCGTCCTTTCTCCAGATTGCAACTCCCAATCTCCTATTCTTCCTTGCCGCAATTAAAACCACTGATCTCCAAACAATCTGTGAAATAGTCACCACAAATCTCTACCACCAAACTCAAAATTCCATCTCACCGCTCTCCCACAATCTCTCTCAAATTCACTCTGCCAGCCTTTTTAAAATTTCCTCCCCACTTCTTCAGTTTCTATCACCAAGGTGACAGGGATGGAGATCCTACAATAATATCTGTGGTTACACTTGGGGAAAACACGCCACCCGGTGTCGATTCTCACAAAATTTTGGGTAACTCCAGAGCCGAGACGCCGCGTCTAGGTTTTATTGACCCTGCGTCAACTGCTGTCTCCATTCTTTTGATTCCGCGCCGCCAAAGCCCGAGCTTAGTTACATATTCTAATTATATTGTACAAACAATCTAACATACGACTGCATAATTTTACTGCAATGTTCTAATTTTAAATTTCAGATAAGGTTGTAATTATTTTTAATATAATGACTCACTGTACAACACCATTTAATATATAAACAAAACTGAAGCTAAAATTTTCATAGTTTTGTAGAGAGAAACGATTAGTAAGTGGAATTCATGTGGCACAGTCATATCTCAAATTTCTGGGACTAGTTCATTTGTCGTACTTGTTTCAAAACAGAACCCTAAAAGTACTAAATGAGATAAAATATTATTTTCAAACGTACAGTATATGTAAAATGAGTGGATGCAACGAAACAAATAATTTTCATTATGAAAACAAGTATTTATCACTGTTACTCTTAAACCAATTGGATGCATTCGAGTAGCAATCCTGAATATTACACCGACTTTTGTGTGAAATTGTAATTAATTCCGAAAATAAAATTTTATATTAATTTTCATTTTGAGTGGTTAATTATTCATGAAATGTTTTCGCACATATGAAGCGTTTTTAGTATCAGAATTTCCTGTAATACATTTTTTAGCTAATTAATTGTACTAGTGTTAATTTGTTAACATAAATGTAAATCTACGTTATTATTTATATAATTATTTGAAATTTAATTATATTATCTGACTTAGTATTATGACTGAAATACAAAGAATGGCCGAAAGTCAGAAATGGAATAATTTAATAAGTATACGTTTCGCCCCTCAAATTTAGGGAACTCTTCAGTTCTTGCTACAAAAAATATATGATTAAAAGCACATAGTTGAATACAGATTAATAAACAAACTTAGTATGTTGTGAGTGCAACACGATTCAAAGGTTAGTTTTTAATTGTAATTCAACTAGGTATATTTAATTATGTAATTTTTTGTAGAAAGAAATCAGGAGGTCCCTAAAGCTGGAGGACGAAACGTATTATTTTTAAACTATTCCATTTCTGAATTTTGGCAATTATTTGTGGTAATTCACGGAATTACGAAAACCAGTTTATTTTTTCGAAGAAACAAGAAGGATAAAGAAATAATTTTAAGCGTTCGTGGTGTTTGCATGTAATGTATAAGTAATGTCAAGAAAATAGAAAATAAAGAAATACTTATAAAACGTACAAACTAAGAAGTAGCAACTAGTCTCATAAAATTAATAACGAAGCCTTTATGAGCCTATGAATCAGCTGATTTACAAGAATATTTTGGTCGTTACAACATAAAAACAGGAGCTTTCATCCATATAAGGGCATATTCATCTGTAACATACATATCCTGCAAAAGAAAATGCATCTCTGACAGCCATCAACATTGCAATATTGTACGGACATATTCAACACCATGTCATGCAGCCATCAACGTTACAATATTATATAATGAATATGTCCTTATATGGATGAAAGATCCTAGTTTTATGTTGTGATGACCAAGATATTCTTATCAATGAACTAGCTAACAGGCTAGTAGAAGCTTTAAGGAAATAAAATTATCAGTGATCTACTAACAAATAATTAGTAATTATATTGTTTGTCTCTTGGTCTTAGTTATTGTAATGCGTAATTTATTAAACAGAAAGAATAAAAAACTTGACGAAAGTTCTCACATGCCGAGACTTTTTCACCTATTTTGGGAGGTTTATGCACTGCGGTCGAAGACTTGGGCCTAAGGCAAGAGTTGTCCGCTGATCCCATCGGTTCAGTTGGCCAAGTGCCTCCTAAAATTTGTGGAGACACGGAGAAGGGAATTCTGCGACCCCACAGCAAACTCGTCTCCCGTCATTCGGAAGGGCGTGAGAATAGTACCCAACGCTAGACCTACCTGATGAAGGATTTCTAGGGGTTTCCCTGCATCTCTTTAGGTGAATCACCGGGTAGGATCCTTAAACTATAGCCGGCGTCAACCCATGGCTACCTTGCTCTACCTTTCACATCCCCCTTTTCAATTCCCTTCCTATGTTATTAAAGGGGAGTTGCCTATTTCAGGATCACCCTCATGTAGCCTGTTAACCCCCCAAAAAAGGAATATGCATTTGTTTCAGCATAATTTATATTTAAAGGAAAATTGGAGAATTGTTTTCAGTCAGTAATAAGCACGCTGATTGTTATTATTAATATCGCATTTTTTATCATTTATTATATGTAAATGTAGCAATCACAGCATTTAATGGATAATTACACTAAATCTAAATGCCATGATTGAGCCTGAAATCCAATATTGAAATAATCCGTTCATTAGTGGATTTTAACGCTGGATGCAACTATAAATCTGATTGTATTAGAACTCAATTTTCTTCTTGGAGGGTGTAGTCATGTAAACAGTCTTGATATAGAAGTAGGGGAACTCGGGGCGAAACGGGATAGCGGGATAGAACGAGATTCCCTATATTTTTTTACTGGATAGTGCTGGAGTTTAGTACTTAGGGCTCAAGGACGTGACCAAGTTCTGACTGCATCTTGTGTATGAACTCTTGTTTTGGCGTCTTACCTATGTGACTTTATAATTTTTGTAGCATTTAGACAGAAGGTAATCTATAAATCTCCTCGCGTTTAAAACTTTAATGATATATATTATTAAACTAGGTGTCTTTAGCTGCATATAAGTTACGTAATTGGTTTAAGTCTGCTTGTATTAAGGCTCGATGAAGACCTTAAAGTGAGACTAGCGTGCGGGTTGGAACGGGATACTACTGTTAACGCATAATGTTATGTGATCCTCAAAATGAAAAGGAAAACTTATAAGAATGAGTTACAGGATGCTGTACCCAAAAAGACTAGATTAAGAAAGGAAAGGAAAAACTGGAAAATAATGGCAAAGGCTGTGCAGTTGCAAAATATACATTTTCGAAAAGAATAATTGATAGAGTGATTAATCGTATGATAAATAAGTATAAGGAAATCTTTACAAAAGATGGTAATTTTTTCTTAAATTAAATTAAATTTAATTGCACTAATTGTTTATACAAAACATCCTATCCGGTTCTGCCTCGTGGGCGTGAGGCAGAACGGAAAATTTTCCAAATTCATCTAAAATCTAAATTCATTGTTTTATGTTATATTTATATGAGATTAATTAAGTAATAGAATAAACTAATGTTTTATAATTTTATAAAGTCATTTTTCTTTTTCCATATTTATACAAAAATTGGTAAACAATAAGTGTCCCGTTCCGCCCAGAATTTCCCTTTTAAAAACATCCGTGAATGGAAGGAACTGTGGATATAAATTGTCTTGAGTAATTTTAAATTCTCTTATCCCGAGTTTCTGACGTATAAGCCAAGTATTGAGAGCAATATTATCACTAAAGTGAATTACATAAAAAGAAAATACTCAGAAGAAATATCTGATGTTCGAATACATGATAAACTGACTATAAGCTTGGGTATTTTAAAATATTGGATGTAATTCATCTCAGTGCTTCTTAACGGCCTGAAAGCAAAGTTGTGCTTTCGCATTTCGCCGATGAGCGCAGGAAAAGCTCACATGTACGTACGGTGGTGTTATGTCTCTATCAACTCTTGTAGGCTGCGAGATGCTCAATCTGCTAAAATCCAGGCCAACCCGGGAATATTCTCCTCTCGTGCAGGTTACTTCAAGCACAGACCGCACTCCGTATTAAAATGGAATCTAACTCCATCTATGATCCAAGATATTTTTTTTAAAAAGAAATAGTCCAAGTCAAATGTTTATTAGTAGCATTGAATATTTTAACACAAAGGTCGGTATACCGTATATAACTATAAAAAATACATTCCCAAGATTTCTTAGCAGGATAATGACATTTTCAACAACTAACGTTTTTTTCTTGTTCTCGACTACCCCAGAACGTCTAACTGACTGTTAAGAAAGTATTGACACACTTCTGATCAATTAAGAAATGTAGAACAAATATAAATGAATATGAATCCGTGGGAGCGTGGCAGTGGTTCCATAACCATAATATGAAAACAAATAAGTACACGAAAAGTCGGTCAATAAGTCAGCACATAAAGTAATTAATATTTCATTTCTACTAACACAACGTTTCATCCAACTTTGTGGTCTTCTTCAAGTAACTATAATTAAATAGTAATTAAATTATTTGCTGACATATTGGGCGACATCTCATTTATTTATATTTAACTTCAGTAAATGATGTTTGGACAACAAATAAAATTTAAATAATCGTCAACCATCTAAGAAAAATCTGGAATTAACCTTGAGTATAAAATAATTTTAATAATCTTCTGAAAATGACGTTTATAAGACAGTCGCTGTTTAGTAGACTTATATGATTAAAATGATTTAGGACGTGAAAATAACGAGGAGGTACCAATGTATGTGTTAAAATGACGTATCCGTTTTATCGTTTTTAAGAAATGGTAGACAGGATGGACAAAAGTAATAGAACAGTTTGTTCTCAACATTGCATTAAAGGCACTTTATATTGTAATCCACAAAAATTATGATTCTCAGCTTAATTTTCGGTTATTATTACCGTACTTTATTGTTATATTGCACTTTTTGCTCATTTCAGGAATGAATATGTTCTCGGTTAATGTCAGAGGTCATGTATAGACTGAAGATTCTGCAACCCGTAACACTATTCGATTATGTGCATTCAGCCGTTTAAAGCTGTAAATCGATACTTAATGAATAAATTTCCAGCCAGCAACCACTATTCTAATTCCATATTACCAAGTAATTTTGTAGAGCAAACGTCGTTCCTGGGCTGTAAGCGAATAAGTTATTGTATACCACGTGCAATGTTTGTTAAAATAATGGAATAGACCTAAACACACAAACTAGAAGCTACCATTTCTGATTAGACAATATATCAGAAATTTGATAAAGTGCATTATTATCCAATATTTAACGAGTAAGAATGCTTCACTTTCCTGAAGTATGGATTCATTTTATTGAAACAACTGCAAACTTTCCTGAGTTTGTAGGAACAAGTAGATGTGAGACGCCATTTATGTCGTCTTCAAACAAGACTTTGCAATAGATTATGAACAGTCTGATTTATTATCCAAGTATTTTATAACAGAAATTGTGCAATAACAAATTAATTAGAGGTGTTTGAAAATGCATCATGCAATTACAAAAATGTATAACTATTGAAACTTTTGTGATTGAAAAATGTACTGCTTTTTTCACGTGGTTTCTGGTACATCCTAAAGTTTTTTTTATATGATAGGCTATCTTGACGATGAATTGCGCATAGTAAACATCACTGACTTCCAAGGTCACACGATTTCACTGTACGTTACGTTTTCTCGTGGGAGTTTATAAACGACTCAGTTTATGTGATTTAACTTCCAGCAGCAATGGTCAAACTGCGGAACAGCATAAGAACAGCCGTGGAAGAATTAACTCAAGACATGATGGCTAGTGTGTGTGATGGATTTTTGGCGGCTCCCTTGTCAAAAGTCGACTTTGTAGCATGTTAACATATAGTGGGAAGAAATATAACTTGCTAGTTGTCCTACTTTTTATCCGCAAATGTCTGTTTCTTTTAATGGACTACATAGCTTCAGAAGTGAAAACTAACATTTTAAGTACGTATTTAAAATAGGAATATCGTTTGAAATTAAGTATTCCAATTTGAAATCTGTGTGTAAAGTCAAGGAACTTTGTAATGCAAGAAGATATTTCATTTTATAGCCAATACGCTCCCCGAAACAAAGATTTATTGCTTTCTGCGTACAGGAAGCGTGCCTCAATTTTTCTGTCGACGAGTGCATATACCTTCCCGGGAGACCTGAAAAGAACAATTACAGCGGCTATTCAATAAAAAGAAAGATGAAATGTGGTGAGAGTAAATTGCAGAAAATTTATGGGTAAGCGATAATATGAATAAATGGGGTATTTTTATTTACATTTATTGACTCCAATAGAAATGCAATATATCACTACATTCATAAATGAGAAAATACTTAAATAAAAATCTATACAAATCAGTAGGTAATTATTTGATATGTTTAATATATTCAATGTAAAATTTATTATTTTATATTAATCAGGAGCAAATTGAAATAAAGGTTGGCGTTGAAACAATATTTATATTATGTATAATATAATTAAATGAACAGAAAGATACGCAATTATTACATTACTATTTATTCTACATGTAACAATTTTGGAGAAAATGGTTTGTAGAAAAATGCAAATTGATAAGAGTAAGTATAGATGTAGGGGATTAAATCTATTTAGGTTGATTGAAACTACTTGAACTTAATAAGGCAGAATTATATAACAGCGAATTATTTTAATGGTGCATCAAGAGGTAAATATTAAGGACTGTTGTCTTTTTGTGAAATTCTGGACTGCACAGGGTTGAGCAGGAAGTGAAATAGAGCGACGTCATTGGATTTTCGCAGCTGCCGATACAAGGAGCTGTCTCACGCTCGCTTGCTCTGGCACGAATGCGTCGAACTCAGCTGGAAAAGAAAATATTGCAGCTGATCCTTGGAAAGGTAACATCGTTACTGCCTCAGCGATATAGGCTCCGAGCTCTGCAAATAGACTGACACCATTTCCACTTGCGCTCACGTCGTTACTATTATTAAATATACGCCATCACCGAATTTGCGGTAAAATACTGCACTCAATAATATTTTACTTAACAAAATACTTACCTAAATTCGCTTCCTAAAATCAATTTGACACATAAATTTAGTCCCATATAATATAAAACTTTATGTCTGTGGTACATAATACCAAGAGATACGACCTTATTTAACAGACAAACCTGTGTGAACAAAATTAAAGATTTTTGGATAGGTCTACGTTTTAATGTATGCTTAGCATCTTTCTGATATGGAACTTGTTATTATGACTTCCATGAAACCACCCTTTGATATTTTTTATAGTTGACATTGAGAAAATGTAATTCTGAATGCATATGTGGCTACTTGAAATGTGGCTAAAGAACTTACGTATTTCAGAAATCTTTCGTATTGTTTATAATTATCCTTCCACGTGTTCACTTTTAATAGAAAATATACTAATTTACAAAATGTGAGATTAACAGGCTGTAAAGATTGACGCCATTTTTTTTAAAGTGTGAAATTCATACTTCGATCGAACAATGAATAACAGCTAAAATAATCAATGCATTTTTAAAAATAAATAATCATGTATTTCAAGTGGTATATATATATTATTTTATATAGTCGCATTAACTGCTAGGTCAATAACGACTGTACACGATTAGAGGAACTTATAATCACGTAGGGGCATCACTCTATAGTTACTAAAACAACTCAACGTTCAATCCCATGATTCGAACCCGTGACCTCTGTGGCGCGAGGCAGCAACACTAACGAATACAACATATCAATTTTATTTATTGCTCATCAGCTAGCAAAATAAATTACCCGTGGAAGAATATTTAAAATGGCTTTTCATAAATAACTTACACAAAATTCTCTATTTATACACTATTTTCTGATCAATTTAAAATTATTTTTTCCTTTTACGTGCCTTTTTTTAAATGATGCTGCCATAGCTATTAAATACTTTAATAATGTATCGAAACATTACATTCACATAATATCCAGAAAATTTAAATAACATAAGATTAAAACATCATTAATAAATTTCTGAATATGGATGTTTAACTTCCCTCACACTCGTTCGGTGAACTAAGCAAGCCAGACTTGTCTGAGAAAGCTGTTATAATTTAAATATTAATATGGTTATTCAAATTAATTATTTTTAATATAAGGTCACTTACTAAATACCTCATGAAACTGCATTTTGAAAGAAAACTGCAGCAAAATCAGATACCAAGTTTCCTCTTTCCTGATTTACCAAGTTAGTAATGTTTCCCTCTTAATTTTTAATGAGGCTGACACGAACGTTGTTCCAACAATAAGTTCTGTAACTAAGTACAGCTTTCTTCATCAGCCGTCTTCCAGAAACTCATCAAGAAAATTAGGATTTTCGGAACTTTAGTTTTCTAGAAATTAAAGAATGTAATTTATTGGTTCCAACGGAAATACGCGATCATAGATTTCTTTTTACATAATGGCCGATTTACATCTATCATTAATACAATAATGCAAGAATATGTATTCTTTCTAAATAAATTGAGACATGTTATTAAAATACTAAGCATTAATTACGCTCCAAGATGTTGAAGAACAGTAATTTGTCAAACTGTCGTGAAAACATAATAATAGCGACAATATCTGCGAACTGTCATTTTTAAATTATGTTATTGTACCCCAAAACTTAAAATATTATTTTTAACATTTCATCCGAATAACTTAGTGTAAAACGTAGAGTATTGTAAATACTGCAATTATTTCAGTTATTTAATTTTTATATAAGAAAGGTATTATTAAATATATTTTAGCCTGAATTCCTTATTTTCTAGTGGTTTTCTATTTTGCGGCTGCTACAATTATTTGGTTACGTCATTTAATTCGAAAGTATTGCAGTAGCAGTTTTACAAGGTAAAACACAAAAATTAGGGAACTAGGGGCGAAACGGGAGGGAGGGGTAGAAAAGGATACTGGCTAATGCTGGAGGTTCTAAAATAGGGGTGGAACATTGTAACTGGTCAAGGAAGACTTGATTACGTGTTGTCTAATCCTTGTGAAGGAACTCTCCTTTTGGCGTCTTACATTTAAAAAATTTGCAGCATTTCGACAGAAGGTATGCTAAAAACTCCTGGTGTAATTTCGTAAACCAGGTTTCTTTATCTCCATATTAGTTACGTATAAGGTTTAAATCTGCTTCTATTAAGGCACCATGAGAAACCTTAAACTAGCATTCGGGGCGGAACTATATACTACTGTAGAAGGCTAAATGTAAAGTCGTCCTCCAGAAAAAAAGGAATAATTGGCAGAACCACCTTAGTAGTCTGAGTTATAGGATGGCCTACCGAAAAAGAATAGATTAAGAAAGTAAACGGAAAAAAGGGAAAATTTTTTATCAAAGGCATGAAGTTGCAATGAAATATGTCTTTGTGAAAGGAAAAATTGATTAAGTTATCAACCATACGCAAAATAAACACAAAAGGTGTTAAGATGTTTCTTAAATTCATTTTTTTGTATTGATGAAATTTAAAAAAAATCCTGTCTTGTTCTGCCTCGGGGATGGGGCAAAAGGAAATTTGTAAGTTTATTTTTAAAAATTCGTAAAAAGTCTAAAGTTCTTTTTTAATCTTATATTAGATTAAGTAAAAATATAATAAAATAACGTTTTATACTTTTATGAAGTCTTTTTTTTCTATAATTTTACAAAAATTGTTTAGTATTAAGTGCTGCGTTCCGCCTCAAATTCCCCTATATTGCATTTAAAATTGAGAACTACAAAGTGATTATTAATTATTTATAAGCTATTAATAAAAATACATAATCTGGAGGGGTTTTTACTTATAAAAAATCAGCAAGTATACTATATATTAACATGATAGTATTAACAAAATATGATCTCACATTTCATGGAAGTATTCCCACCTGAAGCACCGATAAAGTCTCGATTACACGAAACCTCTTAAAGACGTTATATTAGCAATACGGCGAAATTCCATAAAAATCACGCTGCTAGCGTTATGGAGATGTAGTACGTGCACTGAGTATAATATCTGTAACTCCGTTCGGCGTTCTTTTAATTTTATTTAATATATTTATAAAATTTACCAACTTCACATTCCATATGTATAATATCGTAAAACAAAATATTCAAATATACTGCACAATGCGTCATGTCTGACATCGTTAGCAGTAATAATATTACTGTAATAAAATGAATAATAGCACAATATTTATTTATTTGTAGGTACTACACAGAAGTACGTAGATACCATGCATGTGTTACAATAGAAGAATTTAGAAGTATGAACATTCGTATATAATAGCTACAGTGAACATTGTATTACATTACAACTTTTTCTTACATTAACGAGGCATTTCAAATTTAGGTTAGTTACAAATGTAAAATTAAAATTACAAATATAGAAGAAAATAAATAAAATGTGATTATTGAGAAAATATTTTCTAATATGAACAATACTTTGTGTGTTAATAGAAGAGAATTTTCAACGGTTTTAGAGAAGAAACACTGTGAAAGTTATTATTGTACATTAGTTTAAACTTCACTTCACAGATAACACTAAATTTCGCGAGTCCACTACACTGTGAGCGATACAAGATGGTATTCGAAATCAAAATGTTGTCTCCGGATGGAATTCCCTGGCAGCTCTTCTCAGCGTCTGTAAATCTCATGCAATTCACATGAAATAAACAATTGTGAAGTATCAGTTGGGCAAATGAACAGAAGAGATATTTAAGTACTATTGGTTGAAAGATTTTATTGGATAATAAGTAATATCTATGGAATTGGAATGAAACAAATCTAACTGAGGTGGCAACTAATTGCATAGGGCAGTCATTCGGTGCATTGGAGATTTTGAGGCTGTTACCGAATTAATATTTGTGTTACAAAGTAAGGGCTGGTGTCTGTTAGTAAACGATGGTACACGAAAATTTACGTAGGATAACAAAGTGTTGTCATCGATTATGCCATTACATAGTTTGAACAGTATTGAACATGTATTTTCAAAAGCTTTTCATATTACTTGTCTAAGCTATAACGCGCAGAGTCGATGTAATAGAGAAATATTAAAAACTTTTTTTGAATTTTCTCTACTTCGTGAGTTTGTTTCTTATGTATGGCATGGAAACAAATAAATTTTCTTGGCTCAATAAAAAAGAAATTATTTCCTACCAAAATACACATTTTTATTGTTGTTTTAATGAAGCAAACATACAAGAAATAAGTCATTACCCTTATATAATTAATGTGTATTTCCTATACCGGTAACTTTAAATTATGATCATAGTAAATTCAGTTGTTGAATACGTTGTATGAGGTAAACTGAAAGTACTATTTCTATTCCAAGGTTTGTAATTGCTTCCTTCGTTGTGATATTTATCAATTAAATATTTATCATTCTGTCTAATAATTAATTTGATATAATAATTAAGTAAATTTTTCATTATAGTAAGTTTAATTTGAGCAAGTAATACAAAATTTCCTAATGTTAACGGCCAATTGACGAGAAAAGGAAATTATTAAGGACGCTTATGAGTGTTAACAAGAATCTGTTAAAATAATTTTATAAATAAATGTTATTTTTGTGGTATTCAGACCTAAGACTGATTTGATGCAACCCTCCATGTTAATTATATAATTTTAAATTAATAGTTATAAAAATATAATTGGAGTAACTTTTTTCCTTTATGTGGTAGCTTAAGTTTCTAGCGCCAATAACGCGCCAGCGATGATTCATTGCACCTCAGATGAAGAACTTGTTAGGCGCGTATGAGAGATTTCTGTTGAGAAGGTCGCGAATAAATCTCCCTTGTGAAGATAACTTCGATGCACTGCCGTTTATAGTGCTGCCAACAGGGTGGAGGGGGTCACCGTAATATATGAGCAAAGGTAAGCAGAACGTCATTCCACTCCATCGATTAACCGTCACTGATGCTTTTCATTCAATAGTGATGGACGAGGTGTCCCATTTAATTTACGATGAGTCGCAGGGCTCCGCGAATTAATGGCAGAACCACAGAAAAATACTCAACAATGTAATGCTGTTAGTTATGTTTCTTCTTCACGACAATTTACACGGAATTTACAGGCTCTTGACAAATTAACATTGGATTTTTCATGTCATAACAAAAATGAAAATATACTTTGTAAAAATATAACTAAAAATTAATGGTGAATTGTTAAATAAGCGATAATAAATAAATTGATAATGCATTAACGTATAACACTATGTGAGCATTAACCAAGACGTATTTAATGACAATTTCGGGAACCTATAGCATCATCAGTCTACACAATAATTATTATTGTTACATATTTCTGATATAAATAAGAAAAAAAGTTAAACCTCAAATTACGTATATAATTACACATTCTAAAACATATGAACGACCCTATAATACTTTAGAAAAAAATGTTCATTGTAATGGACCCAATAGTATTCCCCTAATGGCATTAAAATGTTATTTTGAATTTAATAATTACTAAAAACTATTCGTAAATAAATTTACTGTTAATGTCTGCACTAATATAAAATTAAAATAAACAATCAATCTCAAGATTGAGAAAAAAACTATTAAACACTAAAGAGATTTGCATAGAATATTTACTTTTATTTACATGCATCTTAATTATTAACATTCGTAATGTATCATACAAAATGTATACAGTAATTATGAAGTCATATTATTTTATAGATTGAAAGTAAATGAATTTTAAAAATCTCTGGTAATAGAATACTGATATTTTTTTGTGAGAGGTAATATAGGCGTATTATGAGGGTTAGATAAAATTTTAGTGGCTAATTTGGTTTTAAAAACTCATGATGTACACTCGCGTCACACGTCATCCTCTTCTCATTGTCCACCGTTTTATTCCTTCCTATGAACTTCGGATTCTCTAATCCATCGCTACGATATTACATGGGTGATGGCGGCCTGGCGGCGGGAAATCCGAGGTTTTCCGATGCTTATCCCTGCCTGTAATGTGGCAACCCGAGACATTTGAGCTAAATTACGATGACGTCAAGGATATATATATTTATTTATTTATATTTATAAAAGAGAACAATTTAGCTGAGAATTTAAAGACAGAATTAACCATGTATACAACTTTAATTCTGCCTTAAAATTCTCTCCTAAGTAATTCATTCTTTTCTCGGCTAATTAGGGCCTCCATTGTTGCGCTGACGGTTGCATTTTGCGTTATAACAACTTTGACGACTATAATAAATATTTTACGTGGCTCATTGTGCCTTAGGAGATTCAACTCAAACTACCCTAAACTCGCCAGTTCAATAATCTCTTGCTATTTTTAAATCTTGGAAATATCCAACTCCCTGTGCATATTTTCTGACACAAAATGAGTTGAAACCATAAATACGTTATTTTAGAGCAATTATTTTCATCAAAAAACTGCTCTTAATACGTGAATTATTTTGATCGACTTCATACAACCTGTGACACTTATTGTCAAAAAATTAACTGAACCAGTGTTAAATAATAGTACAAAATAACTTAAAATTTCGTAAAAGATTTATAAAACTTATTTTGATAGTTGAAGGGTAATACAAAAAGAGAACAGTTACTTCAGGGAAATACCGAAATTATGGAGGCACATTTATGTTCCCTTTTTATCTTATACCGTAACTAACAAATTTTTAGCACTTAATAACAAAGAAGGCATTTCATCTCTTTGAATGCTATAAAGAAAAGGATCCTGATATATTTTTAGCTCATTATACATAACAGACTACTTAATAGTAGATCTCAAGGTATGAAATCGCTGGCGCGTAACTGTTCTTTATTAATTCTCGCGCAATGTATAGACATATTGAAATTATATTACTCTTGATTTTAGTTTCGATGACGATGTATGTATAATTTCAAATGATCCAATACAATAAAAAATATAGCTTCGTAATTGTATTGTAATTTGTATTCAATATATTTATGATACTGGTATATTAAGAACTAATTTGGAATAATTGTTTAGCATTATTTTCAACTCATTATGTGTTACTTCTTCACCGATTTAATCAGGTTTTAATTTAGTCTGACGCTTAATAAAACTTAAATGATTCAGATACTATAAAGAAAAATTAAAAAAAAACTGTTTGACTATCTGATTATAAATATTAATCTAAGTTATCAAGTTTTTACTCTTAATATTTTTGGCAAATTTCCCAAATTATAATCCTTTATTTACATTAAAAGATTTATTAGAAAACACGTTAGTAATTTTTCATCGCAAAATAATGTGCTGCACTTATTTGCCTTTGGAAGCTGCAATTACTTTAGGGATTGCGTTAATGTGCTGTTGTTTCTACTGTACAGGAGAGTAATGTACTGTTGGGGCGGACTTGTAACACCACTACTTCCGGACAGAAAATAGCCAAGTACAAAATTAACTGCCTTGCTTTACGACTTAGGAACTTGAAAAGGAGAAAGTTCTTACCTACTAAAATCTAATTATTTTTCTCTGTAGCTAAAATCACGAACCGATAAAATTTTCTATATCTTCCACTATTGGATTTATTGTGCAGACGAGACATTAAAATAATGTTGAAACACTAAGGTGTTCCTGAGTTAAATATACTAAATATATATAATAAATACAATGAGCTCTTAAAAGAAGCTGCAAATCTCTTAACATCAATCATCACAGAAATGTTCAACAAAATCATACAAACGGAGTTCATTCCTGACCAATGAAAAATAAACACATTATACTCCTTCACAAAAAAGGTACGAAAGATGATTTGAACAACTATAGACCTATAAGTCTGATGTCAAACTTATATAAACTGTTCACAAAAATACTAACAAGGCGAATAACTAAAACACTTGACGAGAATCAACCCTCAGAACAGGCAGGCTTCCGTACAGGTTATAGCACAGAGGACTATACCCAAACCATCAGTCAAATAATAGAAAGGTCAGAAAAAAATCACTTAAAAATTTACCTAGGTTTTGTAAATTACAGAAAAGCCTTTGATACAATCGAACACCCAAACATACTTCTAGTACTGACCAACTAAGGAGTAAAAGTAAAATACATCCAGTTACTAAGAAAAATCTAGAAACAAAGTTATGCTTAAGTAAAAAACAGGCCAACATTTCTGTATGGAAAGAGGACCCTATTTCCCCTGTATGCTGGAAGACATATTCAGAAAATTAAAATGGAATAGACCTTAATAGCAAGCGACTAACAAACTTGAGATTTGCAGACGACATAGTTCTAGTGCTTCAACTCACACAGCAAGTTGGCAGGACTCTCAATGAATAAATCTAAAACACGAGTAATGACAAACGGAGTACAAACTCCTATATATTTAGAAGGAACTGTTGCATCACAATATATATATCTGGAACAAATAATTTCCTTTAACAACAAAATGGTAGAAGAAATAAAGAGAAGAGTTTCATCAGCTGGGTAAACTTTCTGGTCCTTAAAGTTTATATTGTTGGACAGAACCCTAAATAGGAGGCTCAAAATGGAGACACTAGAAAAAATGCGTTTTCAAGTTATTGTATTATTGTATGGGTGTCAAACATGGGTTCTCAGAGTAAAAGAGAGAAACACTCTACAAGCATGCCAGAGGAAAATGCAGAGGAAGATCCTTGGCATTTCTCTGAAAGATAGAGCATCGAACATCTTGATACGTAGGATACAATAGACATTGCACAACAGGCTAGAAACACCAAATGGAAATGCGGAGGACACGTCGTGAAGCTACAAGACGAAAGATGGACGTTACAAGCTACCACATGGGACCCCTACATTGACAAGAGACTCCCAGGAAGACCAAGACGCAAGTGGACGGACCTATTCAAAAATCAAGCAGGAGGACAATGGATCAGAATAGCCAGAGACAGAAATAAGTGGAAAGAACTAGAACTACAACTAAATGACAGTGTAGTGTATTAATAAGACATCTGACGCGGATTAGCTCACCGCGTGAGTCTACTAAAAGCCACCCGTAGTTTAGGAAGCCTTTGCCCTGAATGGGACAACATAGGCTATTTTCATTCATTCATTCATTCATATATATATATATATATATTCCAGATTGATCAATATTAACACCTGTAATCAGAATTCCAATAAGTGTACACATTTTCCTTAAAGTAAAACTTAACACACATTTTAAACCGTTTGTTTATTCGTTTAATATTTGCAGTTATAGAAAATATTTCTATTACAAGGCCTCAAACAAGTGTGATGCAATATGAGAATTTCTCAATTCGAGCTTTTTAGTGCTAATATTTTACATATACATGCCACAAATACTCCGGAAAGGATAACTGGTCAATTTATGATGCAACCATACGATAACTGTATGATTTAAAGAAGCTGGAAGAAAGGTAAGACGGATCACGTCCATCGTAATCATCGTCTGGTCTAGAATTTAATTGTTATTCGTCTTAAGATTTACATTTGAAGACACGCTGATTTTTTATAGGCAACATTATTTATTGTAAATATAGTGAATGTATTTAAAATAATAAAAATAAATGAAAATTAATATTGGAATCGGTGCATTAAATATGTAACATAACCATCTGAAAGAAAGGCGTATAGAATGCTGTATTCTGGAAAGAGCGCTAGGATTTTCTAACAAGTGCATGTATTTATTATTAATTATATACAAAAAGTTATTGTGCTTAACTGGCTTATAGAAATTCATTAAAACAAATCGCAAAAATAGTTAACCTTTTTTTAAAAAGAAAACATCACGTTTCAACCAAGCACTTTTCATTGATCGATGCTGCTTCTGTTCGTCATAAACAGAATTATTTTTTTATAAATTTGTAATCTTTTTTGAGAAACCGTGCATATCTTCAATAGCAGTATGAATTCTGAAAAACTGTGGTATTTCTCCTGAATTGCGTCTCATTGCGATAATGCTAGTAAAGCGGTTGTTCGTTAGTTTGAAGTTAAAATTATTGCTTCAAAGTGACAGAAAACTTAGGCGAAAGTCTCTGTCGATCTAAAGACTTGAGTTAACAGTTTTCATCAATAAACATTATAGCCCTCAGTAACGCTCTTCATGAAACGCTCGGCTTTAGACTCGTCAAAGAAAGGACGTTGCAGAGAGTACAGTTCAAACCAGTTTTCATAATAACAATTACGCTATATTAATTAATGCTTATCATTTAGTTTAAGATGATTGAAGAACTTTGAATTAGTTACTTACGACTTCTCTTGCTCATAGTAAGTTATAGATTTCCATTAATTATAATAATATTTATTTGTTTTGATTAAGAAGGTGTTACTCAATACTTCTATAACTGTAACATATTGAAGAAGACGCACTGCTACTACATAATGTACTTTTTAGTCAGTCTAAGTAAATATCAACCATTCGCTTCCATTAAGCCTAGCAGTTTTAACTAAATAGATTCTAAACATATTTTAACTAAAGGATCCGATAGAATGAGGAAGACGCATGGTTAATTCTTTTATTTTTCGTTAACAGGCTACATGAGGATGATCCTGAACCCGGCAACTCCCCTTAGTAGCATAGGAAGGGAATTGAAATGGGGGGATTTGGAAGGTAGAGCAAACTAGCCATCAGTCCTGGGTTATTGTTTAAGGATCCTACCCGGTGTTTCTCATAAAAAGATGCATCAGGTAGGTTGGGAATTGGGTACTATTATCACGCCCTTCTGAATGACTGGAGACGAGTCTGCGTTGGGGTCGCAGCATTCCCTTTTCCGTGTCCACACGCTTTTTAGGAGGCATTTGGTTGACTGATCCAATAGGATCAGCAAATAACTGTTACCGTATGTCCAAGGTCTTCGACATCAATACATACACCACCTAAAATAGGTGAAGGTACCTTGGAATGTGAAAACCTTGAAAGAAACCATAAGAGTACGAGGCATTCCCAATGAAATCAGGTGAGCCCCGCACTCAGACTGGAGAGAAATGTCTGCGAGAGAGAACTCTCACAGGTCTGTCCGGTTCTGAATGGTTAAGGCGAGCGACTTCTAAATTATATACCCGGAATTGCAGAAACGCAGTCATAAGGCGTTCTGTCATTCATCAAGAGATTAATGTGGAATGAAATATTGTATCGTGCTAATATAAATGAATTTCCGGCCATCGCTAGACAACCAGCTAGCTTATGGATGATTACTTCGCACTTAACGTAGAACGCCAATAGACGAATAACGTTAGTAGAAATCTTAATAATTCTAATGTTTTATCAAGATACTTTACAGGTATTTTATTGGAAAAGAACCTTTTCCGTTATTTAGAGTTGTATCAATAATCATTATTCTAATTCGTTCTAAAATGGTATTAATTGCAATAGAGATCATTGCATATTGATAAAACGTGCTCCCCTCGTAAGGATTTCATGGAGTTGAATCACGTTGTAACTAGACAGAAATAATAATAAAAAACCACAACAGCGCAATCTATGTTTAATATTACCTCCGCGTAATTATTTCTGAATTTTTGGTGGGCCCATCTCGGAGCAGCTTCTACTGTATTGGTACATTACGTATTCAAACAATGCGTACCTCAGCGGCTTGTAAGCCAGGTCTCCACTCCCTGTGTCTCATTCAATTAACAGTCTCACCACGAAGTGTAATGCTCTCCGGTATTTCCCAGTCACGTAAGTTATTTGAAGTTTCCTTGTGCAAATGTAACTGCTTAAATGTAAACCTAAGGATCTGTAACAGCTGTCTGTCTCATTAAGATACACGTGTATGAAGATGTCTTTCGGTAGGAAATTACATGATTCTTAAGATACGAGGATTACATTCCTGCTAATACTGTCTGTAAATTAGTAAGAAGTGAAATATTATAAACTGGGAAGGAAAATATTTTTCTGATTATGTAATACAGACGTTAGACGAATAAATGTAGATTCGTTTTAAAAAAGATCGCAACAATTGGAAATTTTTCTGATAAGCAGCAAATCGTGATTAGAACTAATTTTTATAGATATTTTTTATTTTCTTTTATTTACATAATAAATGAGAAACACTTATTACATTGCTGCCTTACTATCATTTCTCTGCAATATACGGCGACGTATGCCTCTTCTCTAACCGAAACCATTCCTAATAAACACGACTCCTCTCTGAATTTCCCGAGTTTTGTCTATAAAACAGACTGAAGGTGGCACCTATAAGATTATCGGAGCTTGTTTAGAGAGAAAATTTGTGCCCGATATGTGGATTAAAACAACAATGATGAATGTCACTTGCGTCAACAAGGGCAGTATCCTCAAAGAAGTATTTTCTTTCAATTCAGTTTTTTTACCTACATACGCATCGCAGCAGTTTGGTACACACTTTTTTGAACATTGTTATTAAATTTGCCAACTGTACTTGGACAAGTTCATTATACACGAATGTAGCCTTTCACTAATATTTTACTGTAAGCTAAAACTACTCTCGCACGGTTTCATAATCTTAAATGAAAATTTAACCCTATTTTATGAAATTAGAGAAGTGAAAAATTGTGAATATTACCTATTACTTGGAATGTAAAATAGATATTCCAGAAAGAAAAGTAACCAAAGCACAGGCAATAAATTAGTGATATAACAAGCTGGAGTACCCGTTATTTCTGGGATTCACATAAATCAAGAAGCAGGAATGTAATTAGAGGTAAGTTTATAACAGGTCTTGAGGGTACACTTGAATCTATGTTTGTTGTTAAATACAGCCAATTTTCAATCCTAGGTTGTGTAAATGGCGAAACATTGTCAAAGAGGTAGGGTTGTTCTACCGAGAAGTGTCATTTTGACCCATTTCCGGTGGTTTGAGATATAACTGTCATAAGACCAAAATTGTAGAGAGTCGAATTAAATCGACCATTTGTACTCATAATTTTTCTAAATCCCTCTGTTTCCAGAGTACACGGGACTTAAGTTGGAGGGGTCCAAATTAGAGTTTTTTTGTGTTGTACCTTGGAGAGGAAGATGGGATTTCCACTTTGGAAATAAATATATATACTGATAGGTCTCGGTGAGGGAAAGAACGTAGTTATCACTAATTTCTTAAAGTTGAGTACGGACTTTGCTAGAGGCGGAAAATCCCCAAGAAAATACCTTAAAAAGTGGAAGAAACGGAGGTTTGTTCATATTTTCTGATTTTTCACAAATATATACAGTTTTCTTGTTATTATAGTTTATTTAATTTCATACATTCACCTGGGATGAATGTCACTATCAAAACATAATATTTTATAGACTTTTACGAATCAGAAATTACTAAATATTGTAATTTACCTGACACGAATAATAAAAATTATTTACTTATACATCGTATCGACGATCCACAGAAAATTATCATTTCTGACTTAGTTAGCTTTCTGCCAGCGATAGTTTAATTACGATGCGAAATGTTTATAGTTAAAAGTGAATTAGTATACATCATGAATATAGGTAATCCCATTTCACTTTAGAAGATCTCCTTGCGCGTTTGTAACACGAAACCTTTTTCGTATAATGTTTTTCACTTCTTATCACGTATTACCTCAGTGAGTTTAAAACATTTAAAGATATGGAAGCTTCGAACCCTGCGCCAAATTTGGTCAAATTCGAAACCGTAGTTTAGACGCCTATACTTGGGGCATACATACTGGCGCACTAAGAGTTTTAGATGTTTAGATAAATGTCACACAACGTTTCTGCTAACATTGAAGCTTTCGTCCGTCAGGTAAAGACAGACGACAAACAGTACAACCCAAGTGACGAACTGATATGCTAAAGGTACATATTTTAAATTTTCGATGAAATAGGTACGTAAATTAATTAAAATGTAATATATCACGTACCACGTAAGTATTTTATATATATATATAGGAGAAGATCCGTCGTTTCCTCGATATTGGAATTTATGAAATTTTAGTAAAAAACACCAAAGATTAACTTAATAGTTTAAATTTAATCAGAGCATGAATTGGTAATCTACAGGGCTTGGTCACTCATTCATTCTCCGCTAACAACTGTCAAAATACGTTAACGAAAAATTAATTAGGCACTTAACGAGGTCTTCAAATACTTCCCGGCGTATCGCCACCTAAAACTGGGGTTCATTCGATAGCAGTTGATAATCACGTGGCGCAAGGATTCGCAGACCACAGTATCTCCGTCTACGAGGAGATTCTGGCCCGGACTGCCCTGTACGTTTCCTCTTTCGTCAGCCACGCGACAATACGTCTCCCCGACAACAAAGCCTGTCTGTGTCGTAGCGCGAAAGTTGCCCAACTGGTCGCAACTCGCAAGCTACAATCCTGCTCGTATATTGTTTTTGTCTGGGACTGTAATTTTACATGTTACAATATATATATATATAGGGCGTGTCTCTATGCTTCTTTAAAATATCTTTTACCATCAAAAATCAAGCCAGAAGGAAAACCTAGAACAAGTACCGGCAATCTGGCGGCATTGATGAATATGCGCAGACTATTAATAAACAGAGTATAATTCAGTTAAGTCAGTAGAAACAACAAGAGAAATAGTTTTTGCAATGTTAATTTCCGAGTGTTCTTCTACTAAGAATGATGGTATCTTTCAAGGGCAATCCCATAAAAATGGAAGACATCTGATGGAATTATTTCATCACTAAGTCTATTGACGTAATACAGGTGTTACAATTTAATTGAGAACTGAATAGTACTCGGAAACATCTGTGAAGTTCCTTTTTCAAAAGCGCTTAGATTTAATGCAACCGATTTTTAATTAAAAGTCGTATGCATCAGATACACGCGTTTATATATAGAATATTCCGCGATCAATTTTTATTTCCTGCATACCGCCCAGAATTAAATTGCGGCGATAATAGAATTTGTGGCGCAGAACATTCCAAGCATAGTGTTGCTTGTCGGGGTAGACAAGGCTGCTGAATAACTCATTTCTCCGGCGGCCGTGGAAAGGAAATGAGAAAGTCCAAGCTGTGTGTGCGAAACACAGTGTGGGCAGAGGCAAGAAAGATAAGGCCAAAGTTCTCTATTCGACCGACTCCATTGCGTGCTGGAAAGAAGTTTACCTGCTACACCTTACATTCCAATAGTAAGATAGAGAATAATGTAGTTATGCCTGAAGGAAAACGTTCCAGAGATGTTCCTCTGGAATCCTAAAAGAGGAAGAAATTACAATTTTATTTATCAGGTAATTTCAGATGCAGAGTATCTACTTATTGTAAATGTTATTCTATTGCCAGATTTTATAATTTGATTAATTTTGCACATATTCCAGGACTAACTTTTAACGACAAAGATGACTGCCAGACAGTTAACTTTCATGGAATATTCTGGATTTGTCATTTTCCTTAGCTTTATCCTCGGTTTTGGAACTGAATCGAGTCTGTATTAATACTTAAGCAAAACAGATTTTAATGTTATTTGGGGAAAGAAGAGAAATACCAAATTAGGATGGACGGAACGAAAATTAAGGACCACGGCTTGATCAAGCCGATACCTCGTATTTAAAAGTAAAAAAAAGTTTCTATAGCTCTGGAGGTAATCTGCACAACTCTTCACATCACATCTATGCAGATTAACTCTTGAGAGCGATTGTTATTACAGCTACTTTAACTTTTACGTCTTGACATATACTCTGCTTAACTGCATCTATAGCTTCAACCAATTGAAGTGTGGAAGATGAATAACAGATCGCAATCGTTTCAAAGCGTTAGTAAATGCTTACAAACATATAGATTAACACATGGCGTGCAGTTGTTATTGATGTTATCAGTGCGCGCATATATGCTTTATCCATGCTATATTTTTAAATGTTGTTAATATATTTTTATATTCAAGCAGGTTGAGGCGGCCAGGGTTGAAAAAAAGACGCAAACATTGGATTTCAAATTTTGTAAAGGACAGAGCTAGGAACAATGTTCTAAATTATATATTTTTTCCTCTGATCACTGTTTCTCTACTTAGAGCTACAACTTTATCATTTAAAAATGAAATTGCTCCAAGTTCAAGGCCATACACACTTCTAATCGATGTTTTGAAATTAATCTAACAAGGGATTATAAAAATTATAATTAACGTCGTGATCAAACAGGCGGGAGAAGGGGAAGAAAAACTGTCGAAGCAGGAAATAGGATGTGAAAATAGTAAAATAAGCCAATATCAAACTTAAATTTGTTTTGTTTTTTAGTGATGAGTGGTTTTCTTGATTAAATAAAAGTTGGGATCTTTATTGAATTTAATTTATCTCTTTCTCAATATTAAATTCACTAACTTATCTGCTACATCACTCCAAGCAATAATATCTCGTGGATAACTATAAAAAATGTTAATAACCACACAAGAACCTTAATGTTACCATTGCTCTGCAGCAAATTAACATACCCGTAACATACAATAGACCAAATTTTAAAATAGAAAAAAAATTAGCACAACATTAACGCGCCTTTCTAACACTTAAGTATTTTATCCATCGTTTATATATTTTTTAAAAAGCTACTTTTATGAACAAGCCACTAATTTTGGTAGTATTGTACGTGCTTACTGCCGCTGAGTACAGAAAGAAGGCAGCTAGCTAATGCATCTGTCCGGGAAGGAAAACGTAATACTGCACTTGTGAGATTCTCATTACAGACAAATATTCTGTGATAAACCGGGATGTGATCAACTGGGAGCGACAGCGCCGTAAACTGGACAGTTTCTAAATTGAAGCCGAAATTCACACATTTCAAAAATTATTATAAAAATTGTTAAAATTAAGAAAAATATTATTCCTATATTTATTTTTATGCATCAGCTTTAATTGGTAACCAACCCACGTAGAAAAACTGTTGCATAATGATTTATATAATATTAATAACCGTTTTAGTTCCTGGACACGGAAACAAATTATTTTAATTTGGGGGTGGTTAAATGATTAAAAAAACTTTGATATAGAGTAGTAAAAGGGAATACCGTTGAGAGGACGATCAATACCGTAGAGGATAGTCTATCTGCGTCAGTAGAAGCGACAGTGTCTTGCTAATTAACCCCTCGAATGTCTCTTCGGGGAGTCCTCGGTTGCCCAGGGTTGCGTTTGCCGCAGTCAGACCATCGTGGACATAAGAAATTAACAACGATTCCATCGGTAGGAAGGCGCCCTAATTCAATTAGTTACTGGAATCCTACCACAATGTCACCACCGCAACCCCAGCGATCATGACAAATGGCGTTTGCCTCCGTTTGGATAAATGAGGGCAACGCAGTAAGGTTTTCTCTCCGTCAATTATGTTAAGAGAAGGACAAGAACGTTAAGAAATTATTACTCTATGTGTAATTTAAGTGCACAGATACAATGCAGCAAAAATATTAATTCCGCGGTTCTCCTTATAGGCATAAATAAAAAGGTTAAGTGTCGGTAACGAATTCACTATGGAATTTAAAAACAGATAATGAGATAGTGTGACGAAAATACTCAGAAAAGCAATAAAAATGAGTAAAATAAGGAGGCAATTAACTTGAATTTGACTGGCTAAAAAAAATTGTTTCTCCTGAAGTTGGGAAGACGGTTGTCTAATTTCGTGCAATTACCTCACTGTTTTTGCAAGTAAGAGTTTGGACTAAAATTCATATCACTCACATCCCTGTAAAACAGGTTAATATTTATGTTGCAACGGAAGAGAAAATAAAGGAGAAAGTTTTGTTAATATTACGCCGAAATTTTAACAGCAAATTTTAAAATGACAGTTTTTTTGTTGTGGCATTAAGTCCTAAGACTCTTATGCAACCCTCCATACTAACCTATCTTGCTCAAACCTTTTCATTTCCACATAACTACCACATCCCACATCCTCCATAATCTACCTAGCATTTTCCATCCTTGCCTCCCACACACTTCCCTCTAATTCTATAATACGTGGTCTATTAATCTATCCCTTCTCCTGGTCAACGTCCTCCATATTCTTCGCTCTTCTCCTATTCTGTTTATAACTTCATCGTTAGTGATTATATCCACCCATCTGATTTTCAACATTCTCCTGTAGCACCACATTTCAAAGGCATCTAATCTTTCCCTTTCCGCAGCTCCTATCGTCCACGTTTCGCACCCATATAACGCCACGCACCACACGAACATTTTTAGCAATGATTTCCTAATACTCACACTTATATTACCCGTAAGTAAATTCCTCTTTTTCTCGAAAGCCTTCCTTGTCTGTGCTATCTTGCTCTTTATATCTACTATACTTCTACCATCCCTAGTAATTATGCTGCACAAGTAGCAGAATTCTTTAACTTTCTTTAAAATATCCTTTCCCAATCTAACACTCTTTGTTATTCCACTGTTTCCCATACTACACAAAATTACCTCAGTTTCTTCTCCTTGCAATATGATTACTTTCCCATATTACCTTCAGTACAATGATTACCTCTGCGTATTAATAGATTTTGCAAAGTAAAACTGTACTCAATTTACTAAGTATAGTCGAAAACTCATTAATTTTTTAAGTTTTTAAAACATAATTTACGTCTCTTTCATCCTCATTGAAGTTACTTGACCCACAGTTAAAACAATGTTTTTTATAAATTTGTTTATAGCTGGCACCAACTACAAGGTCATTAATGACTGTCCACGATTAGGGGAACTTATATTCGTGTAGGGGCATCATTTAAGGTTACTCAAACAACACAAGGCCATAACCATGCCAAGATTCGAATCCGGAACCTCTGTGGTGCTAGACAGTGACTCTAACCACTATACCTCAGGAGGTCGACACTATGTTATTGACAAATATAAAAATGTGATGGAAGTAAATTCCCACCGAATATAGCTGGTACAGTGCAGATTCTAGGAAGCTCGAAAAGGAGGCTTTAGTAAAGGAAGTATTGCGAGATTTGTAATATGATGAAGTTCCAGCTGATTTTTTCCAACACTTACTAAATTCCAAGTATCGAAGACGCTGAGATTGGGTTGAGAGATAGGGAGAGAGTGATTTATATATAAATTGTTTATTCCTGGAGAACAGATTAAGACTTATGTTTCAAATACAGAGAACAGGAACAGCAGAAAAATTAATAATATGTCAATAAAAAACTAAGAGGAAATTTTAAAATAACGTTAACCACTGTTAAACAATGGAAGTATCGGCAATATTTGAGGACACTTAATGCAACGTTTATGGAACATGTTTTTCGTAATTTTATTTAAAAACTTTTGGTTAATATCAAGTTGGTATCGAGTTTAATGTTTATTTGTACTCATCATTTTTTAATTGGAATATTTATGCCAGTTTTTCCGACAAACGTAAAACCTCGCTAAAATAGTTACCATATATTTTGTAACTGGTTTTTACAGACTTTTTTAAATTACATTCCAACGGCTTTCTGGCATCGCATGTAAGATATAATATTTTCAGCTTTCTCGTGAACATTTTTTCTGTATAAGATTTATGTATGTGATGGATGATTTTTTACAGGATTACGTTGGTGTGGTTCTAAAAAAACCTATTCAATGATTTTTTGATTCAGGAAATCAAGTTTTTCTGAGGTATTACTATTTGCTTTTTCAGGAAGCTGACTTCATTATCAATAAAAAATGTTCAGTATCTGGATCAGAGGGTTCTATAGATATGATTCTATGGATCAATAATACTTTTTCTGGAATCAGCGAGATTATTTGATGCGGCAGGTTTCGATCAAGTCGAGGAACACCTGCATGTTTCAATGAAACGAACATTATTATAAAATCTAGTATTGAAAACTTTATAAGATTCGTGGGCTGAATATTTGTTATTAACGCCACAAGTAATAATATATCATATAAATGTTAACCGTAGTCGCAGAACTTTTATTCCAAAATAAATTTAACACAAATAGTGTTGCGGAAAATTTACTATATTTACATGATTTGATTTGCAAGGAATTGGCCAAATTTTTCAATTGAATCTGAATAGTTCCATTTTTTATTGCTTTAAAATATCTTTATTATAAATTTGGGAATAGTTAGTATGATCTACAATCTGAGTCCTACGACGCTTTAGGCTGGGCTAGGGGAGGGGGGGCAATTTGGTTGTTCAATTTGAAAATTATCTTGTCTTGAATTTAAAAAAATACCATATATTATTACATTTGTACAAAAGAGCCAGACATGAAATTTTGGAGTCACTAGAAGAGAAGGGATTGAGATAATAAATACAGCCAGACGACGGGAATCCTGTGCCATTACTGCCATTGTGTGTAATATTTTGGAAAGGAAGATTGACAGGACATCTCCTGGAAACCTAAAAAATGTGACCAACGCCGGAATTTAGCACTAGTAAACAGGAGGTAAGCAAGATCTACAGCACGCGTGGACTCCGCGAATATAAAAAAGGTATCCCTTGCAACATTAAGAAGGAAGGGACAAGATATAGAAAGGGTCCGTATCAAATCGCCGGAGGAAATGAAAATAATTGCCACAATTTTCACGCCCGAAGATCCCTGGTCACTTTTGTTTTATCTACACTGTATCCCTAGATAAAATCATTACTCTTCCTTGAGTTCAGCAAGCAGCCGGCCCAATTTTACAATGATTTATATGTATATATATGTTTTTTCACACACACACACACACATATATATATATATATTGAATATAATTTTTTATCTTTTTTAAATTCTTTTTTAATATTATTAACTATTTATATTAATGATTTATGAACAATGCTTAATGAAGGAATAGTACGTATTACGTATTCTGTTTAAATGTATTATTTCTTTAAATCACCAGGTGAGGTGCCAAACTAATGGACGAAACGTAAACTGAACTGATGTAAAACAATTTAATAATTCTTCTGACTTATAGGTCTTTTTTACAATTTATTAAAGAAAAAAGTTCAAAATGTTTTCAAAAATTAATTTTGTGATTTAATAGTACCTATTGTATTTCACAATTTGGTATGACATGTGCATCACTAGTTAGGAAGGCGCAAGACTTGAGACTGAAGCTGAGTAATATAGTCCCTACCCATCAAGCACATTGAACATAAAAATTACAAAACAATTAAATAATAATTAGTAGAAATGTAAATTTTATAGAAAAATCTTTTATATAAATTATTTTATACTTGAATTTATGTTTTCTATTATTTGTTTACGAAGTTTAATTACTATTTTTGTATAGTAACGTATTAGTTATTGCTTCCTAGAAGCCAAGATTTTGTCCTAAGCATGTTGTAATAAGGCTTCATTTAGGGAACAATCCAATTTTTGAATATAGATGGATCATCAGAGGAGTTGGATGGGGCATGGTAAGAAAAGATAGGGAAACACTGGATTAGATACTGTTACTTCCACGCGACGTCTCTTTCGATCCGAATCAGAATTACCGTCACACTACCAGACCGCTCATTTATAATATGTGACCTCTGAAAGTTTAAATGCACCAGCGATGGCGGCACGAATCACCCATCGTTCATTTATCCGGCATCTCTCGTATTGCGTGATGGATATTAAATCGTAAACATGAGCCGAACACTTGTATCTGCAGGCAGCTCGTATCGAATTTATCCATATTGATGAATTGCGTCTCTCCCCTCACATTTTAGAGGATGCGGTTATTGCTATTTGACCATAAAAACATTGAAGGCAAATTTCTGCCTTGCGTGGTTGGCAGGGAGCAGTCCTTGCATGCATTATGCATTTAGAGCCTCGAAATAATATCCCAATAATGAGTTAGAAAATGCCTCGTGATGGATCGCTTCAAATTGTTGCCGGAGATCAGTTTGTAAACAGGGTCTGTGGCTAAAATAATAAAATGATTCATGAATAATTTATAAGAGCTGCCTTTCACAACTTCCCACGCTATCTAAACGCAACTAGCAGTTTCTCGAAAGTAAGATGTTCCGCCATGTGTCAACATCAGCGTAACACAAAGTTTGAAGACATTAATACTAAGTTGGTTGGCGCACGGGGATTCGAGTAGCTATAAAGCGTTTAATGTTCTTTATCTCGCGTCTTAGTCTACGTCGTTCAACAACCTGATCGAAAAACTAACAAAATTAATCCTAAGTCATAAGCGACCATAACAGCCACAAGTTAACTCATTGGGTTTCTTAACGATTACGTTTGCATCGGATTAATTTATGTCTTGTCTTTTTCCATAGCTATGACGTGGTCCAAACTCTTGTTTTCTTCATTCCACCAATTTAGTCTTTGCCCCTTCCTATTTTACACAGACCCATAATACGAAATAATTGCATCCAAAGAAACAGTACTAAACTGACGTTCAAACAGTGAATAAGTTACAAACATATATAAATGACAATTGCCCAGGTTTCATAACCAGTGAACACAGAAATAAATATATTGAAAACTATTATTGAAAGTTTATTTACTATATAATGGTACTAACTCAAAGCAAAATATGTGACGGTGTATTCAATATAGGAATTATATTTGTAATTTTATGAAAATGAGACGCTACGTTTTTTTTATCATGGTAGCAAATTATTGGTCATAGCAGATTTATTACTATAGTAAAGTTTATATGACTTCAGTGAAATAAGAGAATAGCACAGTCAATTTAGTTAGAATTAAATTTAAATAATAATCAGCACAACGTGTCGATCCTTAATTTAGATCTACTACAGTTTAAAAAACATTAAAAAATTAAACTTAAAAGGATTTACATACACGCTAATAACAATAACACAATTTTAAGAAACTATACTTACAATATATGTCATTAATTTATTGGAATAAAGTTTTAAGTGCCCTGATGAATATCGCAGACGAAATAACTGTTATAAACGTACACTTGTACGTTGATGTTAGAAATTAACAGTGCACAATTTTTTAACAATGAAAAATAATAAGAATTTATAAGAAGTAATCATGTATTCTATTTAAATGACTGGTATCAGTGTTCACATTAATAGCCTAATTATTAGATATATTTTGAAAATTTTTCTCATCGATCGTGAACAATATTTACATTCTTGTTCTAAACCTTTTGCAATTTTCCAACAATAATTATGGTTGTGTAAATAAATATGTTTTTAAATGACTGAATAATTTTGAACGTTGAATAGTAAATAGCTTAACAATTCAACTGTTAAAGGGCGTTTCGTTATGCCGATGTAACAAGCTGTGCAATAAAAACAATTACTTTTGTATACAACATTATATTTGTCTAAAATGTTAACTGTCTTTAACATTTTTGATTTCTTTTAAATGAGTGGAAGATATAAAATAACCCGTATACCCTAATAATAAAAAATAAATAAATTGATACTGTGTTTTTTCAAAATGGTTATAAAAATCAATATCCTTTTGGGTTTTAAAAAGGTATATGATTATCTTGAACGCAATATAATTCAATCTAATTTTGATATATTTATGAATATAGTATATTAAATAAGAATTTAGTACAAGGATATTAACAGTTTTGTCAACATTTTTATAATATATAGAAGATGAGATAATTTTATCATCTGGTCAATCAGATTAAAGACAATAGTTTTTTTTGTGAAAAGGGATCATTAGATATGTAATTAATTACTATTCAGGAGTAGATTTTTGATATCAATTGGCAATAACAGTTTTAAAGGTAAAATTAAATTGATAAAATTAATTATTAAAAATTGAGTAGGCTATACGAGTGAAATATGGTTATGACGCAAATTATGTCATTCACACTGAAAGAGCTTAATGTTTTAGAACCTAATGAAGAAAAAATGAATTAGTATTGTTTTAAACGTGGAACTATAAAATTATTGGAATTAAGCCTATATAATGACATCTTCATAAAACAAGTAATAATATAAATTACAGTGCTCAAAACGTATTATTTACTGAAGGAAAGTCAGGAACGCTTTCTATGTCCTTTCGTACACGACATATTCATTCAAATTTGTCTACTGAGTATCGCAGTACAGACTGTATAACTGACGTATATTTTCCACAGGTTTAACTTCACCCTTTTCTGCCTAATTCCGTCATCCGTGAACTGTCCGACACAGTCGTTAATTGAGCAACAACCGTAGTCAGTGCTCTAGTTTGGAAACTTCCGCCGAGAAAGAGTTACATCCAAAATGTTTAGAGTTTTATATTCCAAAGCAACAGTTGAAAATAAATCTGAACTCTGATGTTCAGTAGTATCCAAAACTTTATTTTAAAGTTGGCGTTTTAGCACCGTTCATAATTGAGCATCAACGAGTTTCGTTAATGTTATGGCATTGGCCACATTAATACATAAACAGTTTAATTATATACTAAACAATCATTTTTACGTGAATGCAATTATTTTTTATTTCATTAAATGAAAATAAAAATAACGCTACAACTATGTAGAAACAAATGTACATATGGAATATTGACAATAAATAAAAAGACGGCCAAAAAAGTCAGCATTAAATATATAGCTATTTATTAACAAAAGCGACGTTTCATCTCAATTTTGAGACTTCATCCGGCTTAAAATTTAGCAATACATCCAGCGACAGTTACGGCCGAAATGCTTTTTATTTATTGTAAATATTTAAGTCAGAAAACTATTATGTATTTGATTTATTGGAAAATTTCTGCACCTTTATCTGCTTTGGTAAAAATTTTATCCGGCATTTCGGCCGTACCTGTCGCTGGAGATGGTCCGCGACACCAAATTCTTCACATGTAAATTCAATAATCTTTTCGACTGAGTGAATCAATGATAAATATGACGCATTGATAAATTTTAAGCCTGATGAAGTCTCAAAATGGAGATGAAACGCCGCTTTTGTTAATAAATAGTTATATTTTTAATGCTGACTTTTTTGGCCGACTTTTTATTTATTGTAAATATTTAAGTCATAAAACTATGATGTATTTGGAATATTCTTTCTGCGTGTTATACCAAGATGTTTACCACGGTTGATAAGCATAACATAAAGCTTGGCACCAATAACTACATACTTGAACTCCTTATAAGAATATGGCAATCGTTTTATAAAAATTTAATAAACGAGAAAATTTTCATTTTTCATAAACTGCTGTTAATATACGATCTGAATTGGTGGACTTATAGTTCCCAATCAGTAACGTCGTAACCCTTAGCACGTTATCAGTGCGCTACTGGAGACGTTATAGTCTCCTACACCATGTTATATGTTTAATTGACAATGCACTTTACTTACATTTTCGCAAAAATTATGCAGGTTCTGTTTTACAAATCGTCACCAGACGTCATCTCTCAAAACAATAATTAGTGGAATAACTCGTGTCCTTACCGCATTTACGTATCACGATTTCAGGTTTTTTAAAAACAACCCGCGAGCAACAGAAAAGGAACAAATCTGTCATTAATATTTATTTATAAACTTAAAAAGGAGAACGAAATTGCAAAAATCTGCGCAAAATAAAAACAAACAATGTAATAACGTTTTTTGTTCTCTGGTTATAAGATTCCTTTTCAAAAAATTAAGTCAACATTTTTCGTAAATATAATTACAAATATTTTAATGATAGAATGTTATTAAAGATTAATGTCAAAACTGCATTTGGATTGAAAGAATGATAGTCTTTAAATTAATTTCAAATTGGTATAGATTGATGGAAATTTTTTACTAAATTTGAAATATTTGAATAATTAAGTCTATAAATTGACTGAAAATTGAATGTGGAATGAGGGAAAGTCTTTCATTAAATTTAGAATTTTTGAATGATAAGGGCTTTAAATGGATTTAAAACCTTAAAGAACGAAAGAAAATATTTTACTAAATGAAAAAATTTGGATGATAAAATCTTTCAATAGCTAAATTACAAAATTTTAATAATTTAATATTATGATAAAATAATTTCGGCAATGACGCTATTAATATTTGCAACGTTACCGTTAGTAATTGGCGTGGCTTGATCTGGGAGGAGAGGGGCCAAGGGGTGACGTATACGTTCGGTGATAATTAATCCCCTTAGCCACAGAAAGGTCACATCTATCTCCGAATTTAGTCACAGCCAAGTACTGCACAACAAATGTACCTGTACATTGAATGGGCTTATATAATACCCTCACGTATCCAGTTCTCAGCACGTGAGTATGCAAACTATTTTAAACACAATGTCCATTGGAAAGCGGTGGAGTTACATTCCCCAGATATACACCTTACTCCTTGTTGATGCACAACTAGTGACGTCCCATTCGGTTAACGTATGTAACATGTGTCCGCAATACTTCATCGGGATGGATCATATTACTCAACGGGAAGACTCGTAAAAAACCGGATGTTTCAGCAGTAATCAACGTGTCATCAAAAAGTGACGTCATGAAACAAACTCCTAAATTCTGGTATTAACTCTCAACAGAATGCATGAAAATAAGAATATCACGATTATTAAACATTAATTAATAACTTCCTAGGAGTAATACTGCAAGGAGGTGAAATAAAAACCTTACGCTTTGCCGACGGTATTGTAGTATTAGGGCAGTCAGAAGAAAACTTGAAAACCATAATAAATGGCATGAACGTAGTCCTGGAGAAAGAGTTCAATATGAGGATTAATAGAGGCAAAACCAAGGTAATGGAGTGTAGTATGGGAAACAGTGGAATAACAAAGGGTGTTAGATTAGGAAGGGATTCTGCTACTTGTGAAGCGTAATAACTACGGATGTAGAAGTATAGTAGATATAAAGAGTAGGATAGCACAGGCAAGGAAGGCTTTCGTGAAAAAGAGAAAATTACTTACGGGTAATATATATATATATATATATATATATATATATATTAGGAAATCATTGCTAAAAATGTTCGTATGGAGCGTGGCGTTATATGGGTGCGAAACGTGGACGATATGAGCTCCGAAAAGGAAAATAATGGAAGCCTTTAAAATGTGGTGCTATAGGCGAATGCTGGATAGAATCACAAACGAGGAAGTTCTAAACAGAATAGGGGAAAAGCGAACAATATGGAAAACATTGATCAAGAGAAAGGATAGATTAATATGCCACTTTTTAGACATGAGGGCCTTGTAAAATTAGCATTAGAGGTAATTGTGTCAGGTAAGAACAGAAGAGGAAGGCCAAGGATGGAATACGCTAAGCAGATTATGGTGATGTGGGTTGTGCTAATTATAAGGAAATGAAAAGGCTTGCGCAAGATATGTTGGTATGGAGAGTTGCATCAGACCAGTCTTAGGACTGAATACCACAACAACAATTAATAAATTTTCCTTATAAATACCTCTGTTCCAATTCAGTTCTTTAAGAATATCAGAGGTTTTTGCTGCCGTAATTGTAGATCTTCTATTTGTTGTAGTTATCAGTCCTTAAACTAGTCTGATGCAACCCTCCAAGCTAACCTATCTTGTACAAGTCTTTTCATTTCTACATAACTACCACATCCTCTCTAGTATGCTAATATTATTCCATCCTTAGTCTCTCTCTTCTATTATACGACACACTTCCCTCTAATGCTAATTTTACAACACCATCATCCCTCAAAACGTGGCCGATAAATCTATTTCTTCTCTTGGGCAAAGTCCTCCAATTCGTTCTCTCTTCTTGTATTCTGCGTAGAACTTTCTGTTTATTTACTCTATCCACCCATCTGATTTTCAGCTGTCTTTTGTAACACCACATTTCGAAATCTTCTATTATTTTTCTTTCTGTAACCCCTATAGTCCACGTTTCGCACCCATATAAATTATAGTGCATGATAGCAAAGGTCATTTAATTGGCATCTGTGTCTACAGTGAGCAAAATAGTCATGACCGAAGGAGAATTGGCACACTAACAACGTACCCCAGAAAACGGGGGGAAAAGAATGAGTCATGCAAAATGACATTCTATCAGTCGTCTGGATATGCAAAATGTTTCATAGCAAATTGCAGTTGTCCTAATGTGGTTATTACTTTAGATACAAAAAAAGAAAGAAAGAAAATTGAAGCTGTTCTCATCTTCATGATCAATAGTTCGTTGTCACACCTGATTGACGAGGGAGATTAGTAGGCAAACACTCCAGCGGAATCCCGGTGGCTGAAGCGGAAGCGTGAGGAGGCACGGAGATGCACAGCAAACACGGAAACCCGGTCATCCGGAACGGATTGTCCTCATCTACTGATTACAAGCCCAAAATAGTGCGGGACAAGCCAATACAAAAGTGAGAAATAAATTTCTTGCTGTGTGTTTAGTAAATACATACTATTTTTAGACATATCAAAGTGACTATTTGTCGTTCAAGAAAAAAAGAATAAAGCACTAATAATGGTGGAAAGTCAAAATTGAAATATTTTAACATCCAAAGCTGTTTTTATTCTAGAATTAAAATCATAAAAATTCATAAAGATGCTATAGCTCACAGATTAATAGTCTCATCTATCAATGGCCCTTAACATAATGTGATGTTTACTCTTTGTTTCACCGCAAATATATTATTATAACAAGGAATTGTTAAATAATAAAAAGAATATATTTAATTTGAATGTATTCCATTTAATTATGATGATAATTAAGATCGAAATTGTGGTATTACAATATAAAATTTACAAAAAAAATAACTCAAATTAAGTTTTAGTAAAAATATAAATTTACGAATAAAATGTATTATCAAATTGGCTCAGTCGGTAAAGCAAAAAGAATCTATGCAGCTTATAAATGGCTGCTCCCGGGAACGCGGGTGACAAACGATATAAGAGAAATAAAAACATTCGTGAATTAACAAGAATGGTTTTGTTGGAAGAAACCGGGTAAAAATGCCGTTACCAGATGTTCTGCGTGGTGACGTCGTTCTTGGTTTGCCGTTACCGGATGTTCCTTTGCTGGATCACGGCTTCTAGATACTGTAGCGCCTCTTCTTCAGGTTAAAGCCCCATCAAATGTTATCTTTTTGTTTTCCGTACTCCCATCAAATGAATCTTCTTTCTCGATACATGCAGAATTTAACTTTTACACATGTTGCTTCTTCAGCCACTGCTCTCTCACCCCGTCTTTCTCAGGACAGCTCCCGGGACCAACTGTCCAAATACAATGCACTCCAGGTAATAAATAATGTTGTAAACGGCAACGTTTCCCGACTACTCGGCGTTGACCAAAACCACCCTCGCTTTTCGTCCTGCTGTACGCGAATACCAAAAACTAAATTATTTTTGCTTTATCACTTCAATGTAGAGGTCATAAGTCACCACAATAACAAACAAACGTATTTAAGGAAGGATTGAATGATTATGCTCATTTTACTGTTAGAAATTCTTTTGAATTTTTTAATTAATTAGAGAACTTAAATTTACCATATGACTGTCGATGGTGTATCTTCATTTAATTCATTACCAAATAATTTAGTAATAGGTTTTAAAAATAGTTGACACACGTTTACTAAATAAACTAATATTGTTCTATGTCAAACTTTTACGGCCTTTAACAGAGCACCAGTTTAAGCCATTCTTCTCTCTTGAAAATTTAACTGAACTCATTTTAATCTTGAATATTAATTTTTGTCTATTTAATGGTAAAATTTTCCATCATACTAACGGTTGTCCAGTGGGTAATTCACTTTCTCCATTTTCTGCTGAAATTGTGATGAGGACTTGGAAAATTCTTGCATTTCGTCTTTAGATTTTCTACCCCTTTGTTGTGCAAAATATATTGATGACAGTTTTTGCACCAATCCCATATATAAATTGAATACTTTTGTTGATAATTTTCTTAAGTGTCATCCTAGTTTAAATTTTACTTATGAACTATAAAGAAATCATTCTACTGATTTTTTTAATGTTACTATGTTTCGTCATACTTCACTAATTTGTTTCAAAACCCTACCTACTCAGGTAGAAAATTAAAATTCTATTCGAATAACTTCCCAAACAAAACTGTGGCGGTCTCAATAGTTGAGGAACGAATTGATTTGAAATAAAATTATTTTATTTCTGACTTTTGGTCATTATTAGTGTTTTATTTATAATAAGTCAAATTAATTCACTTACTTTATTTATAAGTATAAATGCAGTGCATGGGAAGAAATGACAACAAGCCCGACACCTCGGTGTACAGGATAATTTTAAGTCAAGGAAATTGGGAAGAAATATTAGGTTTACTGGAATAAATTTAATATAACATCTTTTTCAGTACAATCCTGTGAATTCTTTCATCAACTGAAATGAAAGCGCTGGGTGTGTAGTTCTTGCCTACTGCTAGCTTTCTCACACATCCGTGAAGACAAACGTGGAACTTACAGTTGATTCTAATTCACCCCCTCGGATTAAAAATGGAAAACTATTAACTGCCCTCCTTTCAGTGAAACAGCGCACATCTCAGAGGAGCTGCATATTATGGTCATTACTAGCTGTGACATAACAGATTTATTACGTGACCATTCTTTATTTAACTTAAAATATTATTGTCGGAATATTGAAACTGCAAATTTTTATTGAATTGATTTTATGTTCATTGTTAAAAGATTTTTGTGATGCACTATACTACAAAAAATTGTGATAGTGAAGATTTTGGTTGAATCAAATAATTCTCATTTTCTTGCCTCTATTAACAAATATACAAATGTCATGCATTACTATTAGCAGCAAGGTCAATTACGCAGTAAATATCTAACAGCTATTTGACATGCAGATATGCATCCATAGTTGTTGGTAAAAAAAGTTTGGTTTATATCGTTTCGTCTACCGTTAATTCAACATTTGTAAATAAAATTAATTGATTTATTTAGACAATTTTCATTTTTAAATAGTGGAATTTTATATGTTATACACTTCTTGTATGAGTCTGTAAGCTATAACAAGTCGGTAGTTTCATCATCTTCATTAAAACCGACCGATGAAGAAAGTGAAACACTGATAATTAGTTTTTATATAGCTTTATTTTAGACAGCATTATCATCAGCGACCATACCGTTTAGGGGCTACAAGAAAGAGAATTACAAAACTGAGCTGTAACAAGAGTTATTTTAAAACTTCAAAGCAATTAATTCTGTTTAAGAACTTGATTTTGAGACCAATAATATTTTTGGTGTTTAGTGCTCGTTCTAATTTTCAGCACGTTTCATATTTCAATTAGATTCCCAGGCAAGGGGTTAACTTATGAAATCACCCGGAATTATAAAAGACTTTTTAAGATGATAGATTATCCTGATTGGGTACTAGTTGTTTACACCGACTGAACGTTGCAGAATGTAATATTTATAGGGGATTTAATTTGAACTGCAGTAACTTCCAAGTCGGTGTTAAGATGGCTAGCAGTGACACCTCCACTGGCATGTAGAGGATTTTATAGGTTTTTGTAGAAACTTTGATATTTGTTTATGGCGTCTAGGAATAGTCCATAAAAATTGTTTGCTGTATGAAGATGATCTCTGTAAGGTAGGTTACTGGAACACTTGAAAGTTAAGGTATCTTGGATAGAAGCAGTTCATATTCCTCAGACATATGTTCAAGTTGGACACATTGTTTTGTGGAGAATCAGAGTCATGTTCTGGGAAGTCAGCATGGAGATACCATTTCATTATATTTCTTAATCTAGTGATTCTTCCTATTAGCTTAGCTAACATATTCACTATATCACCAGGGTTATCAGGGTAGTCTTTGGAGATAATGACAATGTTGCTGTGTCAGAAAGCGTTGTCGAGGAAGCTTTTGGTTTGTAGATATCTAAATAATTTATCTTCCTTTTTGGATGGGAGTAAGAGGTTTCGTTAATGAGGTCCTTTGTGGAATTTTTTTATTTGGAGTGCTAAAGAGGGGTTGAGAAGCTATGTTCGATGAGGGGCGCCTTTTCGCTTGCAAGGAAGGAGGAAAAGCCAATTGACATGATTGTTTCCGAATAAGATCGGGCTTGTGTTTTCAGGATTTGATTTGGTCACTTGTAAGAAGGGGGCGAGCAATGCAGCCATCCCTTTTACACATGAAACAGGTGGCGTAGTCAGGGATTCGTTATTGGGTTTCTTCAAAGCTTATCGTAATGATTCCGGAATTTTGTTGATGTCTTACCTGTCCAGATGAAAATGACGTTGAAAGGTCATAGTGTAACTGATGTAGGATTGAGTCTTGAAGACTTGCTATGAAAAATGATATCTTAGTTATTAAAGTAAGAGGTCTTTCCCGGTAAATGGCATGTATAAATTCCTCTCGGGTTTCAAACCAGGACAAAAATTTTAACAGTGACGTTTCGATGGCTTGCTCTGCCATCATCTTCAGACTGAAGTGTCAAATTCGATAAGTGTAAGCATTTATATAGTCTGAGGCAAGTCTGTGCAAGCACAGACCGCCTGTGGTTGGCTAGATGTTGACGCGGGAGCAAGGGCGTCTCCCATTGGTCCACTTGCTTTGTCATGCTCTAGTCTCCCGTGGCTACGGTCACGTGGCCCGTCTCCGTTGCATCTGGGGTCCCGTGACTCAGCCCCGCGTTCCTCTGGTGAAACAATGGGTTCCAAGCCAGGCTCAATTGGAATCCAGAATCTCTATTCAGTAAATTCTCACTGGAACTGTTGTTGATTGCCTCCAAAATAATGCTATCACAATAGCAATTAGCTCTGTCCAGAATATGAGTCTTATCGAAAGCTATTTTATGACCTGTGAACAAGACATGTTCGGCAATAGCTGAATTATTAGGTTGTTTTAATCGTAGATGTCTATTATCCTCTTTTATTCTTTCCTCTACGGTTCTTATTGTTTGTCCTATGTATTTACAGCCACAGTCGCATGGTATTTCATAAATACCAGGGGTCTTTAGGCCTACATCGTCCTTTACATTCCTGAGCATATCTATGATTTTTCGTTGTGTTAGAAACACCGTTTTCATCTCATGCTGGGCCAGTATGCGACTAACTATGGTTGTCTCATTTCCCGGTATATGGGATATACGCTCTTTTTTTCTCCGTTTTTCTTCTTCCTGGTTCCGTGTATTGCCCATGAAATTTCACCAACGGTGTAACCGTTTCTTAATAAGGTACTTCGAAGGTGATAAATTTCAGCTGCCAAGTGGTCCTTATCCGATATCATTCTACCTCTATGTGTAAGAGTGGAAAGCACAGCCCTTTTGTGAGCCGGTTGGTGGAAACTGTTAGCGTGTAGGTAAAGTCCATATGAGTCGCTGTGTCCCAGGCGTCCATCCGGTCTTCTATGTCGTCGTCGAGAAAAGGTAGCATCCCTTCCTTCTTAATCTCCATCGTGAATTTAATGTTCGGGTGGATACCGTTGAGGTGCAGTAGAAACCTCTCTAATTTTTCTTTTCCGTGTGGCCAGATGACGAAACTGTCGTTCACATATCTGTAGAAGCACTTAGGTTTGAAAGGTGATTCCTCAAAATATTCCACATAGAAATTAGCTATGGCAGGCGAAAGGAGGGAGCCCATGGCCACCCCGTCTACCTGCTCATAGTACTCATCGTCATATTGAAAATATATGGTTGTTAGCAGTTGAACACATTCAAAGGAAATAATTTTTCCAATAACACGAGAGAATCGGCCACTGGTACCCTCGTGAAAAGTGATACAACATCAAAACTGTCCATTATATCATTGGCGTTCACTTCTAATTCGTCTAGAGTCTAGACGAATTCAGCAGAGTTTTTTACATGATGTTCACACTTACCAATTAAAGGCGAAAACTTACTAGCTAGATATTTGGCCAAGTTGTAAGTGGCTGCTCCAATTGTACTAACAATAGGGCGTAACGGGACCCCATTCTTGTGTATTTTTGGGAGACCATAAATGCGCGGCGCATATCTTAGTTGTTGGTATGTTGTTGTTGCTTATCTTCAATATCTTGGAGGAGATTAATTGGGTAGGAATTATATTTAATAACTGATTCATGTCAATAGATTTAGAGGATTAGATACAGCTATTTTATTTTTATGGATCCACCGATTGCTTATTCGTGAGCAACACACGAATGCGGCTATTATTCTTGACATAAACCTGAAACAAAACCGATGTATTTTATTAAGTCATTTACAAATTTTTGAATCGTGATGCATTATTGGGCTTCAATTACAGATGCTTGATCATTAGTTGTGTAAGTCTCCTTTACTGTTGGATTGGCGTAAGAATGGTTTAGCTGAGTTGAGGAGGCCATTATTAGCGTGGTTGACTTCTGTAGACGGAAGGAAACGGCTGAGAATAAAACGGGGACTCGCTCACTCCAGTCGAGATTTTACCATCCTGTTCGTTTAATTTGGTTTCATGAACTGTATGGTTGGCTTCTTTGAAAGAATTTCTTCTGTTCTGATTTAACTAATTCGTCCCTTTTAATGTTTGTGTTGTTGTTGTTGTGGTATTCAGTCCTTAGACTAGTCAGATACAACCCTCCATGCTAACCTATCTTGCGCAAGCTTTTCATTTCCACATCCGCTCTAATCTGCTTAGCGTATTCCATCCTTAACCTCCCTATTCTGTACTTACCTACACACTTCTCTATTTTTATGAAAGACTTTAAATTAGGCTATCAACAGTCATCAACCAGAAGTGACCCCCTGGACGTAATTAATTGATTCTCGCCTCTGGTCGCATGCATTTAAAGTTCTCGCCCCCCCCCCCCATATATGAAATTATACCCATTAAGCATTAGCTTTCTCTGAGAAAAAGATATTCATGTTCTTGACTGAATCAGTGAGGGTCACATTAAATTCAGGTGAAATAAATCCCTTTTGTTAAATATATATTAATAATTATTATTTCCAGCTATTCCTAATTTAAGTTTAAAAAATATAGTTTTTTATCCCTTATATTTATCGTAATAATAACCGTCATAATTAAACTCATTTTCCCTACCCTAACATACATATTAAAAATCCTTACAACATTCTGGATTGTTCTCAAAACCAAAGTTAAGTGTAGTAACAACAAAACTTCGTGAAGTGTAAAATATTGTCTAATAAATTTGGAAGTTAATCATTCGAGAGATACAAAGTATTGTTCTGATAATACCATAAAATGTACTCTTTCTGAGTGGTCATAATATACATTTAACTGAGTATTACGGAGTTGGGGAAGCGAGATCGAGAAGTTTCTTTTCATTACACAGCCATTTTCTGATTAAATTCGGCAATGTTCTCGTTAATTTGATGTCCTCTAATGTTTTTTTCTTTTTTTTTTCAACTCGGTGGAAAAAGTCAAGCCATAGCTGCATGTAGGCTGTGCGCTCTTTCTCGGCTGCCTCCGAGGCACTTGAGGCAGAAATGATGACTCGCTCTCAGCAAAAAGAAAAATATTGCAAATTGCCTTTTTATACTGCTCAACGCTAAGCAAAGGCGCCATTTCTGTAAGCCGTTTTGCCAGAAAGCAGCCCGCTTGGTATGGCCTCAAGCCGATTTAATATCGAATGTATATTGCGTCGCTAGTTTGCAAGGAATCTCGAATATTAATCCGTAATAGTCTATTTGCAGCCAGGTAGGCTATATTAAATGCAGAATAACATATGAAGGAAATGAAAATACTTTGAGGCTATTTGCTTTACTCCGATATAATGACGTTATATATCCTTGGCTTAGCTCAGTTAGAATAAATACATCGTAAGGTCGAGAAGGGAGCCTGTAATTAAGCACATCGATAATATTACATATGACGTGGGGGATAAAATAACGCAAATTATACGAAAGAAAAATATTATATTAGCTAGAGGTTCCTATGAGGTTCGAAACTACACAGTATGAAGATAATTTGTGAACCTTTCAGCAAATAAAGAAAGTTTATTAACACCCTCCGGACTTCCGTGCTAGGCTTGGGGTGATTCATACATACGTAACGTGTGTAAAAGCTAACAGCATGTAAACCTGTAATATTCACTTAGTCACGTCGTGCTAAAAGTTTTTCAGTATAAGTTTGAACTCAACAAATGATAGTATAAGTGATGATGGATTTATTTTACTGTTGGAGTGTGACAACGATACGAGGTGGAACCCAGAAGATCAAAGACAATTTGACTCTTCCAGCATCCGGGAGTACATTACGAACTGTGGTGACACCTAAATATGGCAGTCATCTTGTTTTTATATCAGTGATGGATCGATTAAACAGCTTCATCTCGAATGCGTCATCTACATTTTTCTCTTCTTCTCATAAATAAAATCAAATATTTTCATACCATATATAAACATCTGTGGAATTTAGACCAAATTTTGTAGACGTGTCTCATGAGTTCAGGAAAGAAACAGTGTAGAGAAAATGAACTAACGGAAGTGAAAATCAAAAATAGAATAAAAACTGTGTCTAATTAATACTTTTTGGAGTTAATGAGATTTATAGGTTTTCTACTCGTGTTGTGCATAATTGTAACTCTATTCGGATTGTAAGGGCATCACACATAAGGATGGTGAGAGGCATTACATATGAATAACGTGAAAGCAATCGAGATTTTTGTCAATTCAGGGGATTATATAAGTTGTTGCGGTTAATTCTAACATTCAACTCAATTTATATTTAAGTCTCTAAGAAAGGGGTTGAAGAGGTGAAATAAAGTTCTCTTGACAATTGGAACAATTGTTACCAAACTTTCTACACACATCACTAACGATCCACGACAAACACTGGATGGGGAAAAACTCAAAAAATCGATAGTATTTGCCTTCCTTAAAATACCAAGAGCAATTTTATCTCTCCAGGAACCCGAAGTGTTTTCTCTCATAAAGTAACGGTAATATTTTGTCTCTCTTTATATACCGCAACTATTTTAGACTTTCTTAACGTACGGGAATATTTTTACTTTCTTAAAGTACCAGCAGTAAGTTTTGAAATACCGGTAGTAATTTTAATTCTCGAGGTTTTCTGAGTATACTTAACTCTCTTAGAGAGTATTTTCTTAACGTACCGGAGAATTATATGTATTGGATTTAGACGTTATTTAAGATGCTATAACTAGTTAAATAATTACACTGGTTATGAGTAAATTAGGATTAGTCAGCTGGGTCATGTCTGATTCCTCGTCGTGCAGCTCCAATAAGTGAAACCTCCATTGTTTATGCTTTTGTTTGTGCGTCAGAGAGTGTGTTTGTGCTCTCTAGTGTGCATATCGTGTTTCTAATGATTTCATACCACGTTAATTCTAGCTATGTATTTATAGATATTTTGTTGTTCATTATGTTAATTAATTTTGTTCATATAATTAATTTTTACTTAATGTAATGTCTGACGTATCTTATTTCCTCAACAGTGAAAGAATAGAAAAACAAACCTAAATAGACAGGATAAAGGGCTATAATATATGAGAGTTACAAAATTTTACTCTCTCGACACATGTTTTAACACGCGCCTACCAAGAGATTTATATGGAAAATAATATTGTACCGGGCTAATATAAATGAATACCCTGGAAACGCTGGGCACCCAGATAGCAAGTAGCAGGATTATATATATTCCAGAGAGAAAGGGCTTTTCCCTCCGTTACAAAATTCATCAATTTAAATTTAAATTCAGGAATACAGTTATAATTACATTTTAAATACATGTACCAGAATATTAACCAAACAGTAATTATTCGTTTCTGTCAAAGTAATTTTAATTTTAATTACAGAATTTTTAGTATAACATATGCAGGCGAGACCTGGATTTTCGTGTTTGTTCGGGAGGAATGTTTACTTTTTAAATGGAACTTTTCTCCTGGAAATCTTGTTAATTTTTTCTAAATATCACATTTAACGTAACTTAAATCTTCACCTATCCAGCATGGTTGTATAATAACTGAAGTAAAAATCTTTTCCTGTATAAATAATAATTTTTATGTGTTTTGGATATAATTTTTTCATCAATTTTTGCATATAATTTAGTGTTTTTTTAGAATATTATTGCTCACTAAAATAAAATTACTAATTCAATATTGATAAATGAAATAGTTGATACTACTTGCAAAATCAGGCTACCATATCCAATTAACTGTCGTCAGTACCAAATTGGAGTGATATTTGCCTTATATACTATTTATAGACAATTTAAAAATAATTTCTTGAAAACACTGCGACAAATTGCTCCTGTTTAGCCTACTTGGGAACAAAGTTCAGTGAAACTCCGTGAGACAGCTGAACTTTGAGTTTCCTACGACTTGCACGAAATGGTATTATAATCCCGTGGAATGCTGATTTCCTCTGCCTCAGAAGTACACTTTATTCTTCCTCTTCTTTGAAAAAGTTTGTTTTCTATTGTTTCTCGCTTGAAGAGAAAAGTAAGGGGTACGAAATTAGGGCCAAAAACAGTCCTTCTTTCATTTCATCTCTATGAAGAATATTGTCATCACTTTTGTTTCCACGTACGTGATTTATACTTAAGTATTCCACATTGTCGCTTTCAGTTGACAGAATTTCAGCGATATATATTTTTGTGCTATGAGATAATTCAAGCTGTCAATGAAAAAGTCAATAATAGTGAATGCTTAAAAGGTTTGTAAGTTTAATAACTAAGTATATGACTAAGTTAAAAAAGAACACAAATTTAAAATTAAATACACTTCTACGTGTATGATTCCCATGAATAAAACTCGTTTTGCTTATAAAGGCAGCCTGTGGGGTCTCATAATTCAACGAAATGTTCCAACTATTCTCATAAATAAAATTATACAGAAAATGTATTTTATGGTTACACGATATCGGTGAACTTGCATGTATAAATTTTTCTTTCGAAATCACCACATTCCATCCAAGCCAAACCTAGCAAACTGAGTCAAATCGTGGGACGTGATACGAAAACTGTTATTTCATAAGTGAAACAATGGGGTATTCAGGTATAACCCTCAAACATAATTTATAATATTTTATGTAATAAAATTAAATGCTTTGTAAGAAATATTTCGCAATAGTGGCCACACGTGATTACACACATTTAAATTAAATAGATTTGGAGACTTCCAATGGAAATTATAATGTGTATTTTTTACTTTATAAATATAAAATCTGTGTTTTAATTCTATAGAAGCTGGCCTCATGTGGTGTAGGGGATAACATTGCTGCCTCGCATCCCAGAGATCCCTGGTTCGATTCCTGTCACGGGCATGGAAGTCTTGTGTGCGTTTTCAAGTTGTGAAACTAATGTTAAAAGAGTTCCCCCTACCGTAGTTGCTAATAACCATTAGCTGTTGATGCGACTTTATATAAAAAAATAAAAAAATCTATAGAAATTTAGGAAAATTACAGAAAAAATTGACTGATAAAATAAATAGCACAGAATGTTTCTCCATTCAACAAACTTGTGTGGTATTTAATACGTCTCTTAATATTGTGGTTTTACGTTCGTCACCTCGATATTGCGTTCGGTCGATCTTCCGGCTCTTACGTTTTTTAAATATGAACAAGGCAGGATGGATTGCAGAAACTTGACTTTTCTGTAGTTTAGCAACTTTATTGTCCAGTTTGTTTAGTTTTTATTTTAACAAATAGTAAATCAACCTAAAAGAAAAAATATATAACCATTATTAACATTAGTTGGTATACGCCGTTTCGTTCCTAAATTTGGAACAACTTCATGTGAGTTTTAAGGAATCAAGAAATTAATGTGGCAGTCGCACAAGAGACGAGGCCGAAATGATTTAGGGGAAGTCGAGCGGAACGGGACACTTATTGTTTAACAATTTTTGTAAAATTATGGTAAAATAAACATGACTTCTTAAAAGTATAAAACATTATTTTGTCGTACTTTATCTAATATGAATATAGCTTAAAACATTTTTGATGATTTTTAATGCCGCACTCCCCACCCTCCTGGGCAATACGAGGCAGGATATTATGTGTTTAGAATTAGTGAAATAAAATTTCATTTGATACAAATCTTTAAAAGAACGTCAAGAAAAGAAAAATGAGACCAGACCAGGGACTCGAGCCCCGGACCTCCCGTTTTCCACTTAGCTAATCCGAGTCGATATCCAAGGATCGATTCAATAGCCCTCCATTCCTGTAAACCTAAAATCCCTCACCTATAATTCTTTAATCACAATCTTCACACTTTAATGCTAGGAAATCCGTGAAGAATGGACATTGCGTAAATTATTCAAAGGTGCATGGAATTCTAGTAAAAGAAAGTATAAATATTTCAACAGAAGCTCAATAAAATCTTTTGTGTTTTATTTATTATAGTTATTAGCGTACGGCTGATGGCTGTATCTATTTTTCCTTTCACAAAGAGGCTTTTCTAATATTTTTCCGTTCCTTTTCTTTCTTAATCTGCTCTTTTTGGTAACTCATTCTTATAAGTTGAGTCTTGAGGAACACCTAATATTTTGCCTTATACAGTAGTATCCCATTCCGCTCCGCACGCGTCTTATTTTAAGACTTAATACAAGTACATTTAAACCTTATACGTAGCTTATATGCAGCTAATGACACTAGGTTTACGAATATATGTTTACCCTTAAAGAGTTTAATTAATAACCTTCTGCCAAAATGCTACAAAAATTATAAAACCAGAGATGTAAGAAGCCAAAACAAGAATTCATTCCCAATATAGAGTCAAAATTTGATCAAGTCGTCTGCCAGGACTTCTACCTTGACAAGTTACAATGTTTCACCCCTCTACCACGCTATTCCGTTCCACCCTGACTTCCTCTACTATTAATTCCATACAGTCTGATAATGTATCTTATTATTTGTTAGTTTAATAAATATAGCGTATTTATTTATCAATTATGCATATCCATTTAAATCTAAACAATGCCGTTATCCCTTCATCTACTTTTGGGTTTTCAATAATGGCGTGGCGATATCGAAATGGAATAAAACAAGCTGTGTGTAAGGTATTAACTAAACTCAGGTTTATATTTATTCATGGGTCTTTCAAATAAAAAAAATCGTTAATACATAGCTTAATTCCTTTCAACATCGACCCACCTTATTAAAAAAAACCTATATTTCGTTAACAAACAACTAATTTTTGTATATTAAACCGACCTTATAATATAGTGTGATCCATTTCGATATTATCGACATCGTAAAGTAACGAAATTAAGTCATTATAAAAATTTGGAATCTTTATGAAACCTTATTTGACCCGATTTTGAAATGAGAATCTATAGGCAGCTATAGATAATAAATTGATGTTATTCAGTTAACATATCGAGCTTTTAGTTGCAGAGATCTCCTTTGATTCTATTTCCTTCATTTTGTATAACTGTATATTAAAAGCAAGGATATAAAATTTGCAAATTAAAAGTAGAAATTATATACAATGTTGGTTGATCTAAAATATTTTTTATGTAATTTACCAGCTAGGTCTACTATTACTAATAATATTTTTACTTCTAATATTCTGTTGGGCTATATTTTTTAAAGGAAATAAAAAAATAGCAAGTTAAGGAAAATAAAAAATGTTTAAGGCGTGTTTAGAATCTATATTTCCACAAAGGTCCTGCATGTCAGGGGGATCATTAAGAAGAAATATTTTGCAACAGTCAAACAGGACTTTATATTTACATTCCTACGTTTACCAATTCAATAATGCTTATTAAAGTCTTTTTTTTCAAATGAATGTCAGACCGAGACGCAGTCAATTGTGAGAATTTAATTATCCGTCATATTGACGTTGTAATTTACTGTAAACTTATCGATCTAAGCAGGACGTAATTAAGTACGGCAAATAGAATTTAAAGCATTGGCCTAAGGCTGTGTGGCCAGTTGTTTGTAGAGAACCGGAGGGAGGGGGGGGGGGCAGGCCGTATGGTCGATGCTCGCCTGGGGTCTGTTCTATAGCAGCATATCAAACACGTCCAGCCAGCTCCACGACAAATACCCCACATTAGAAAATGACAGCGATCGAAAGCTTCCGAAACACTCAATAGTTACAATGGAAACACAGATCTTTTAAAGGTCCGGTTCGGGAAGAAGGAGTTCTTCGTAACGTGCCTGTACGGGAAAACAAAAATGGGAAACGGAAATGACAGCCCTTCTGGTAAATGGCATTTCGTAAAAATATGCCGTAAATAGATAATTATTGACTAATATCCGTAAATTTTGGATCAATAAATGATAAAAAATATCCAATAATAGAAAGTTACACGGTAAATAAATACGTAGAGAGGAGCATTCCTTCAACTGAAGCTCAGCCAAAAGCCGTGAAAGTAAATTTGGAAGATAAGAATGGAAAAGTGTTGACCAGACCCGGTAATCGAACCTGGCACATCCCGCTTACCGAGCGATTGCTCTACCAGTTCCATTCCCGGGTCTCGTCAATATTGTTCCATTCCTATCTTCTAAATTTACTTTCACGGCCATTGGGTGAGATTCGGTTTGTAACGAATAAACAAAGCTACTAACGGAATTTGGTGGTCCGGAATCAAAGGCAAGCGGCGTGGTGGAAGTCTTAGGTTACAGACAGGGATAATAAAAGTCAGACGCGACTGCGTGACTGCCGTTTTTACTGAGTACCGTGAGTTTTGGTAAACAAGGGTGGTGTTTTTCCCCAAAATCGTCGATGGAGAAGTGCAAACAGCTCTTCCCAGGGAGGACAAATAAGATTTTGGATTGGACAATATCGAGCTCCACCATGGACGAAATATGAAGTAAGAAAGTGGGGAAAAATTATTAAAAACCCACGAAAATTGGACATATATTATTGAAGAATGTGGATTTTTGATAGTTATTGAGGACATGAAGTTTGAGAACATTTTTAAGGACGAGGTGGTGAACGTTAGACATTAAGTACTTGGTGGGCGAGTAGATTATTGGGACACTAAGCAGTTATATTCTGAAAGAAGGTGGATATTTTGCTGGCCGAGGAAATTTAAATAAAGGAAGGAAGGCGTGATCCAGCCCGGAGTTTAAAAGGACTCGTCATCACTCACAAGGAAGCCCAGATGGCGTCCAGCGACAAGCCCAGGCAAGCTGAGACGACACGATATATACCTGTTTGTAACCTTTTGCTGATTTCCTAGTTCCAAGTAGGATTTGTGTTATTTATTCTGCTCTATGGGAAGACCCAGTTGACGAGACTAAGAGCTAATGCATTTACTTTATAAAACATTATATTTAATGTGTATTAATTTTGTAAATATATATAGTGTTTTTATATAAAAACCGGCTATGAAAATTAAAAATTTATTCAATAAGTGTACATTGTACTAAATAAATGTTAAAATTAGAATTATTCGCATTTTTATAAATAATTCCTCCATTTTTATAAATAATATCTCCCCCAAAATGCATTTCAAGTTGAAGCAATTCATCTCTCTTGGAATTGATATTCATGCACCTGTGATCAATTTACACTATGCATATTCTTCACTGATTTCCTAGGTAAGGCTGTGAAGAATGTGATTATAAATTGTTGGTGAGCCGAGCTTAGGTTTACAAGAGTGGGGCAATGCGGCATCCGACATAATGGTCGACCTGGACTAGCTGAGATGGTTAAAGCAACCGCACGGTAAGCGAGGGGCGCAGGTTTGATTCCCGGGTCCAGTGGAATTTTTTTCATTTTTATCTTTTAAATATGCAGATTTATAAAACTTGTAAATGAAATTCAATCTAGGCGTGGATGGATTAAGAATTTTGAGAATTCGGTTCAGTATTTGCAGCCCTGGACAAACTTGCACTCAATAATTAAGGCAACATCTATACTTCTCTGAAAAAAGAATCTGCCAAGTTACGCTAACTTATGGAACTGGAACTGCCTAATAATTTTTGATAAATAATTCAAGAGCAAAAGAAATGCTTTCAATTGAAACTCTGAAATGGATTAAAGGATCAGGACACAAAAGTCTAGACCAAACCAAACCGGGAATCCAACCCAAAACTTACTCTTAAAGGACTTTTTAACAGTCATGTCAGTTCTTAGTAGAGTTCAGTCCATCGTTGCAATGGAAACAAGCTGCCATAATAATAATACCTAAACCAAACAAACCAAACTCCCACTCTGAAAATTACCGTCCAATAAGTCTCCTTCATACTTTATCCAAATTATTCGAAAAACTACTACTCCCCCATCTAATCAATCAACTCTCTTTCCTGAATCCAGACACACAATACGGATTTCGCCCAAAACACTCCTGTCCCCATCAAATATACCGTCTCTTCAACCTTATAAACAACTCCTTTGAACAACGTACATCCCTCATCACCACCTTAATTGACATCGAAAAAGGTTTCGATAAAATACACCATCCTTCCCTACTATCCAAAATTAAAATCTTTCTACAGAATTCTCCTAAACTACCTTTCTAATAGAACCTTCTCTGCCAAAATAAATAACCACACTCAATAGCGGTGGGTGTCCCCCAAGAAAGTGTCAATGCCCCCTTACTATACAACTTATTCTCCCACGATATCCCACAAAATCATACTACAAGCACAATCTTTTTCGCAGTCGACATAGCCATCTCCTGTGGTACCTCCTCTCTCATCTCCAATTTCAAACAACTCCAATCAGCGCTCAACAACTTAGAACAATGGTTCAACGGCGAATAAGCATCAACTTCCCTCTATCTAAACCATAGAAACAGAAACCACATATATAGGAATCATGTTTGATTCAAAACTCTCGTGGACACCTCGTATTAATCTTTTCCTCTCCAAAATTAACCATGAACTCAGTATCCTATATCCCTGTTACCTTCAGCACAAAACGCCACCTATACCTCTCCATAATACAACCCACCTGGTCCTATGCCTCGTCCATATGGGGAACAACAGCCAAAATCCAAACAAAACAAAACAATCCTACGCACCATTACAAATTAAGTCATTCACAATAACATCAAACTTCCCAAAGTAAACTTCGTAATCTCTAAATCCATAACCTCCCTAATTAAATGCGCCCTCAACCATCCAAACCCCATGATCCAGCAATTCCTTGACAATACTCCTCCATATCCACGCTTCCGTTGGCTCAAAAGAAAACTACCAAATGACCTCATACTTCCCCGAAAACATTCAGGCACATCCTACCCCACCTTACCATCATCCTCGCAGACCACATCTTCATATATCCTCCAATAATCAGTTCACTGCCTTTCAACTCTCACCCACCCACGTCGTATGCCTCTCAGATACACAAAAAATAAAACCTAACTCGTCTGCTAAAATAGGTTAATCAATGTCTTCATGTTAAATAAATACACTATTTTAATATTGTATATACTTGATCAGTCATTGTGAAAACTGATAATCATTATGATAAAAGTGTTTTAAATGGATAAAAAAAATGCGTCGTAGCTTGGCTTTGTTTTGACATTTCTATTTCGGATTGCTGAGTTTTGATATATTCCGTGTATTTTAATTGTGTGCATACTGAGCGTATTATTTATCGATTAATTCGGCATTATATTTGAAATAATATTTTTTGCATATGAGAAAGGTGCAATTTTTGAATTACGATTTATACACATCTTCATTCGACGGCATTTCATCTAACCTCTTTAATAAAGCATTTTATTTTCAGCGTTCGTTTATGCGATTTTGCTTATACGGGGGCGTGTAAACGGATTTTTTTTAAAAAAGAATTGCCAATCTATCTAATGGTTTATCACGTTTGACTAAGAGATTATTGTAGAATTAAATACTACAGCGGGCTAATATAATTTCATTACCGGGAAAATCCGGGAACCGAGTTAGTAATACTTTAAATATTCCAATATTATAATTTGTATTTAATACAGATAAACAAGCGTTGAGATTTTACTATTTAAATGACTATGATGCACCTGCCAATTACAACGAATAATTATCGAGTTCTAAATTAACTTCATTTTTTTATTGTATTCGCCCTAAGGGAACATTTCAGTTCCAAATGAACTAACGTCACAAAATTTTATACCAGAATAAAGCCTGTCATTTGCAATATCTGCCTGATTTTATATTACAATATTAGGGATTTTTTTATCTTAATGAAAACCTAGTTTTGTATCCAAGAACATAATCAATTATTCATTTCACATTCTGATTATTGTATTGCAATTGGTATGAATTCTCTTGATTACTGCTTCTGCTAGTAATATTGATTAATTGAGATTAACATTTTATACAGATTATATTTGAAGTTTCCTTAATGTGCACCAAACTATTCAATCGTTGTCGATAGTAGTTTCAGTTTTAGTTGTTCATTGCTGCGTTATGAAAGAAGTGATGATTCATTTCTGTCCGTAAAACCGCGGAAGTTTTAATTATTTTTGCGCTACCTTCAAGATTTAAGTATTTGTTATGTTTTTGGAGGTTATTTTACGATGAAATGGAGGAATCCACGTAAAATTTTCCACAAGTAGTTTAATATTGTCGCAATCAATATATGAAACAACGAATACGCTATCAATATTTACTCAGCACTCTATATTTAATAATCTTCAGTGCGTGGATACCAATATATTACAGCTGTGTAACCAGATTTCTTGATAAAGGAAATATTGTTTAGTACTGCAATAATGAATAAGTAATTGATTTTTATAAAACGAGAAACATCCTTAATGTGGATTATTCAATAGAGAACGATTGTGGTTAGCCGTTGTATTATAATTTATATTTATATATGAATAACCTGTTAAATTTCCGGTGTTAATCATTTGGAATAATTTGTATTAATTAAAACACAAGCAATCTGTGTAATTACGTATGGACTGACGTTCGTTTCAAATGCTATTAAAATAGTCGCTGGAAAACAATTAACAAAGAGTGCTGGAAAACTATTTCTGATTAAGCACGTCTACTTTCATTAAATTGAAAATTATATCAGAACCTCTTTTCACGAAACAAATGAAAATTATACAAGTGGAAATTTATTTTTTCACAATATTTCTAGATAAAAGTGATTGCGTTACTTGCTTGAATTGTGATATGTTATTTACGTATATTTTAATAAGTTTACTAATCAAAACAACAAATAAAGAACGGCGAAAAGTCAGAAATAGAAGAATTAAATTGGAATAAGGATATGTTGATGATTTTTTTATAATTCTCAAAATATAAATTGAATACAGTTGTTAATAATTTTCTCTAATTTCACTGTGATTTATAATTTAAAAATGAATTAACTATTAACTTTCTTGAAGTCACAGTCTTTCGTTATGATAATAAAATAATCAAACATAACTTTCCTACTCAAGTATAATATTAAATTTCTTTTCAAATCACTCCGTTCAACTTAAAAGACCTGTAGTTTTCAATTTGGTAGATGATCTCACAACAAATTCCACAAGAATAATTTTTCGTCCAAGTTTCAATAATAAATACGTTAGAAATAGATTGATTCCCTCACAAACAATAAGAATAAAAAATCTACAGGATTCAGTCTTTTACTATATTAGGGAAAATATAATACAAATTAACTAACTTGTTTGATAATTTCGGTGTTAGGGTAACATTTCAATTTTGTTGAAATATATAAAGATTTTATAAGTTATTTTGATAAAAATAAGATAAAATGTATAAAATGGAGTGTTCTAACTGTAAAAGTTGTATACTGGTCAGACTAAGCTCAAATTTCACACAAGAATTAAAGAACATTTTGAAAACTTAAAACTAATAGATAAACGATCTGTATTAACTTTTATGTATATTTAATATATCACAGTATTGATTGTAGAACTTTTAAAATTTTAGGTTATACAGAAATTATTATTCTCCGCTGATGAGCGTAATGCTTCACATAAGATAAAGTATAAAATATTTAAATGAAAAACAGATACGGAAATTTTAAATTCAATACATGACTCATCATTTTTGTGATTTCATTGTGCATTATTGAAACTTTGGACTTTAATTCTAAAAGTTTAAGGCAATTCGGTTTCAACAATATAAGTCGGGTGATATGTTTCTTGGGCATTGTTTCCCCTCATTTCGGCCCCGGACATTGAGACATCAGCAAGAAATTTTAATAGAATTATAATTGTATGTAAATACAACATATCACGTTTATTTATTTATATTCTCTTTAGTGTATATAGTTTTGTATGGAAAGAGTATTGTGGTAGTAGGGAGTCAGAAGAAGACTTGGAAATCTTAAAAAAAGGCATGAACGTCATACTGGGGGAAGATTTTCAACATGAGGATTAACCAAGGTAAAGGAATGTAGTATGGGAAATAGTGGAATAACAAAGGGTGTTAGATTGGGAAGAGATATTCTAAATGGAGTTAAGAAATTCTGCTGCTTGGTCAACAATAACTAGGGATGGTAGAAGTATAATAGACACAAAGAGTATGATAGCACAGTCAAGGATGGCTTTCGGATAAAATAAGAAGTTTCTTACGGGTAATATAAGTGTGAATATTAGGAAATCATTGCTAAAACTGTTCTTATGGAGTGTGCCGTTATATGGGTGCTAAACGTAAACAACAGGAGTTTCAGAATTAAAACAATAGAAGCTTTCGAAATGTGGTGCTATAGGAGAATGCTGAAAATCAGATAGCTTGAATAGAGTAACTAATCTGGAAGTTTTAATGAGAATAGGAGAAAAGAGAGCAATTTGGAAGGCTTTGACAAAGAGAAGGGATAGACTAATAGGCCACTTTTTGAGACATGGGGATCTTGTAAAATTATTATTAGAGGGAACTGTATGGGGTAAGAACAGAAGACGGTGGAAGAGAATGGAATACACTAACCAGATTAGGAAGGATGTGGAATGTAGGTAGGTATGAAGAAATGAAAAGGCTTGCGCAAGATAGGTTAGCATGGAGGGTTGAATCAGACCAATATTATGACTGATTATATATATAGACTGAACTGAGGAGGTTCCGAAAGTTGAAGAAGAAACGTTTTAGTCAAATTCAATTACTCTATTTTTTACTTTGGCCATTCTTTGTACTTTTTTCCTGTAATATTAGGTCAGATTAATTTTATTAATTTTTATTGTCAAAACAAGATTTAAATTAAAAACGCTACGTAAACAGTTTATAATTAGGATATTTATAACTTGGAGGGACAGAGATTTCTTTTAGAAAAGTTTCTTATGAGTAGTAAAACGTATGTATTAAAGGATAAGCTAAATATTGACACATTAAGAAACATAGGTAATTTATCAAACGATAGTTGTTCTGTGCGTAAAAGGTACACCGTACAGAAGTTAGACTTGAAGTAGTTAAAGATCTTTTTCTCATTTTTACAGTTAGTTGGAATAAAAAATCAAATTTGTTTATTGATTATATCAAGTAAGTTAACTAAAGTAAAACTCGTTCATGACAAACATGAATATTGAAATGGAATCAAAATAAGTAAATACAAAATAAATTAACTGTAAGAGTATAATTTGTTGTTGTGCGAAAAACTACAGCATTTTAAGATGTCTTTTGATAAACGGATAATGACAGAATTGCGCAAGACGAAAGTGTGTTGCGATAAAATGCAACTATGCTAAAAGAAACTGGCAAAACACATACGTATATATGTATTTATGTTTAACTAAATTACCAGCGGAAGTCTAGAATTCCAATATATATTAAACACAGTGGATCATTATAAACCAAAAATTGTAAATGTGTTCCTGAATTAATTGCTTAGCGTAATATGGATTGCTCCGATGGAATATAAATCATGCAATGAGAACTGGAGCCGGGACAACGGAAACCAATTAGGTGAGGACATTGGAGGGCCATAACTCGAGTGAGCACTCGTGATTTAATTAGCATCTGAGCGATTTCCATCTTAGAAAGTCTCTCAGAAAATTTTCACAACGATTCAAGGTAAAGAATATATGAAATTTTCCGCAGTTTAATTGTATATAACTTTAATTAGTGTCTGTCGTAAGAGGTAAATATAATGCACATTGTAATTTACAGAACCGAAATTTTCATAATGTAGGATCAAAACTTCTTTAAACAAAATGGTTAGAATATTGATTTTCTAATATTTCTGTCCACTAAAAGTTGCAAAGAATATTAAATATGTTGATTAAACTGTTAAACGTCTGGTTTTTCTTTCCTTCTATTACGGGAGCTCAGCAGGAATTCTAACAGCCGCGGCTGCTTATGCGCACGGCAAATCGTGCATTGATAGCATAAGGACGTTTAAAAGCATGGATGAAAAATTTGCCAAACTATTGCGGAACTTGCAACTCGTTTTATCACTTCTTTTTATATTCGTTCTGCCCGATTCGAAGCTGTCACCGTGCATACAGAAGCAACTATTCGGTTTCCAGCCAAACTCTCGGTATATTTACACACATTTAAAACTTCTTAATATTATAGAATTTAATTCTTATACCCGTACATGACTTAAGGACTTACCAACTATTATAGTAAATTCTTCACCTCCTTTTCTAAATTATTACTCGTTTCGAATTCTGAAGACGTAAAGTTTACAAAAATTCAATGTCATTTTGCATTTAGAAACTTTTTAAAGTATAACATTTATTTCGTGACATACTTACTATAGCTTGATGATTTCAGAGATTTATCTGCAATGGAATAGTCTCTAATTAAATTTTGAAAACTTGACACTTTTATATGTTTAGTAATTAATGACTTGAAAATAATAATACCCGGGACTACAAATAGTGTCTTGATAATAAATGCACATACATTTTTTGTAATGGTTAGTTATCAGAATGACAGAACATTAAGGTATTCGTCTTCCTTAATTTAAAAATATTTACTGAACAGGAAAGTTTTTTGTAAGAATAAATTAAATATTATTAAAAGTTTCAAATGAATTAATGAAATATACATATGAATAATGTAATCAGTAATTGGTATTCAATAAGTAACCGGAATATTGCGGTACAGAAGTTATATGAAAAATTTGAAATATTTTATCGCTATTTATAGCAATTATAATAAAAGAAGCGTGTATTATCTATTTTCTATAATGAAATGTAGTTACATAATGTATCTACGAATTGGTTTAACACCGTTTCTCCTTAATTTACTGATATAAAATTTGTTGCATTATGAGAAACGAAACTTCATATCCTTATTACATTTTGTGCACGTAATAGATTTATAGCTCTATGGCTACTATCATTATAGAACAGGAAAATGTATGCAGTGTCTAGTCAGACAAAATAATTCATACAAATAGATTTGCAGTTATTGTCATTTCCATTACAAACAGTAACAAATAATTATAAGACCAAAATAAAAATAAAGTAGAAATAACTATCAATAATCCTTAAATACGTAACTGGAATAAACAAAAATTTGTATAAAATATCTCAAAACACGACACGCACACTAAAAAGCGTAAGCCCAGGCATAAACAATGAAAATATCACTTCTGGGAGCTGCACGACGAGGAATATGACCTTAAGTAGAAGGTCAAAACAACACATGAAACAAAAGAACAAAATAGTGTATACAGAAAGTGTTTAAGTTATTCTATTGTATAAAGGACTTAAACAATAACTAGTAATCTGGTCGTAAGGGCCATATTTAACTTATAATTAATAATATAATTAATTTCATCAATACAAATCATATATACACCTAATAAATACAAAAATAAATAATCGGTGTTAATCATACACTATCGATCAACCGCTCGATAGTGCATGACGTATAACCTCGCTTATACTGAGGTTTTCCGGCAGTTTGTAACGGACGACGTGTAGAAAATCACAAATATTTTCCATGTTAACAACGTACTTTGTACGGAAAATAAGGGTATTATAAAATAGTGTATAAGTATAAGGTATGTAAAATGTTTATATCCTTCTTAAGAGTTTTTAGATCTGATATTGTATTAAACTTTTTAATAATTGAATTATAAACAATATATTGATTGATTTGTATATTATTAGGATGAATATGGCAGCAGAACTGCCGAAAGCTACCTCTTTTAAAATATAATAACTTGCAAAACAGTGACCGTAAAGGAATTTTTATTACCCATTACATCAACATTTAAACGGTCAAAGAACGCAATATATATATATATGTTTGTTTGTGTGTGTGTGCATACACTAGATAAAATTAGTATTTTCAACTTTTGAAGAAAAACAATTACTAACATCCTTGAATTTGAGAGTCAATTCAGATTCGTTTCAACAAACTACAACCCGGATAAAGATAAAGAAGGTTATAATATTTCACGTAAGTTTCGCGTTCCGTAGTTATCAATTCAACATATTTTCAATTGTACGATGTCCACGTGTTGAATAGGCGAATTATGAAGAACGCAACTAACAACAATGCTCACTATGAAAGGCTACAAAATGTGCTGCAACAGAACGAACTAAAGCGTTGAACAACAACTGTCCCAAACGAACATTAAAAAATTCATTAAAGTAATACATTACCAAATGGAAAAAATATATTATTAGATCAAAGGCACACAAGAAAATATAAATGACAGAAAACAATTTGTATGCTATTCTTGCTGTGGTATTCAGTCCTAAGACGGCCTGATGCAACCCTCTATGCTAACCTATTTTGCTCAAGCCTTTTCATTTCCGCATAACTATCACATCCCAAATCCCCCTTATATGATTGTCGTATTTCATTCTTGGCCTCCCTCTTCTGTTCTTACCCCACACACTTCCCTCTAGTGTTAATTTTACAAAACCCTCCTGTCTTAAAACGTGGCCTATTAATCTATCTTTTGTCATGGTCAACGCTCTCTATTTAGTTAGCTCTTCCACTATTCTTTTAAGAACTTCCTCGTTAGTAATTATATCCACCTATCTGAAATCCTTAACGTCTGTCTAAATATCCCTTCCCAATCTAACACCCATTGTTATTGCTCTGTTTCCCATACTACACTCCTTTCCCTTGGTTTTCCCTCTATTAATCCTCATACAATTTATATATGGAATAGAAATGTTTGGCAAGTTTCAAAGATGAAGTAAATGCATAGTCGATAAATCCCCCTATTCTAATAGGTGAAGAGAGAACGATTTGGAGATTTTTCACCAAGACTAGGGATAGATTAATAGGCCACGTTTTAAGACATGAGGGTATTGTAAAATTAGCATTAGTAAATGTGTGGAGTAAGAATTGAAGAGGGATGGTAAAGATAGAATTTGCTAAGCAGATTAGGGAGGATGTGGGATATGATAGCTATGTCGAAATGAAAAACCTTGCGCAGGATAGATTAGCGTGGAGGGTGACATCAGACCAGTCTTAGGAGTGAATACCACAACAACAACTGTCGATAAAGCCCTCGGAGTGTGAATGCAACTTAAAATGTAAATAATAGGAGAAGAAAATCACTAATAACGGGGTAGTTATACAAAGCGGTAAACCAGGACTTTCATAATTAAGTTGTTTAGTTTTGGAGAAGAGGAAAACAGTTGTATTGAGGCAAATGCGTATTCATTCTAGCAGAGAAACCTCGAATCAGTTCGTCTGAATAGGAATTAAATTTTCGATTCCGAGCTCTTTGTTGTCACTCAGTCGTACGTGAACAAAGCATTATTTAACTTCAACGAAACTGTTTAAGATCAAAGCAGTCGTGCTTCAAGTATGTAGACTGTTAAATGCATAGCTATCACTTCAACGCGTAAAGGAAATACAGTTTCCAGCACAATGATAAATATTCAGAAAATTTAAGTTTAATACCAGACTTATACGCAAACAGGATTTATTTTTCTTCTTTACACTTCCGCGAAGACGGAATAATTGATCACGTCCAGCAACTTTCCTTTCAATCAACTCTCTAATAATAGAGCGCTGAAATTAACTTTTTCAAATAATGCATTTTAACTGGCTATCGCCTTTCTATCAACAAAACTGTTTTCCTGAGTAATTAAGCTACAATAACACGCCATAATATACTCGGGGCTAGGGTTTAATTTTACTTACTGCAATATTTTCTCCGAATTCCCGCAAATCTTGCTAGAAGTGCCGCCGCCTGTTTTATTAACTGTGTGTTTAACGTCACTCTTTGTAGCTGAAATGAGCTTCTGCAGGCAATTCTGAGAAGTGAAGACAAACGGCGTCCTTTTTATAAACTATATAAAACAAATATGTTCTAGTGTTACACAGTGATATCGGGTATTCTGTTGATTATTATTTTAAAACATTATTTAATTAATTTATACGCTCATAAAATTTAGATAAATTAAATTTTCTAAAATTATAAACAGTTTAGAGACTAAAAATTCTCGCCAATAGATAATACCCCTTTTTGATATATATCCTTAAATACGAATTTGGCAAATGTATTTTTAAATACTCGAAGTGTGTTTAGAAGCTTTTTTTATAATAAACTTTCAATGTGCTCATGTAATACAGACTTTAAAAATATAAGATTTAATTCATCATTCGTATTCCTTAACATTCTGTCATGTATTAGTATTATGCAGAATATAAATAAAAAATGTAATATTGGCAGACTAAAAGCATTGACGCGATGTTGCTTTATAAATATAGTGGATTTTACTGACATTTTCCAGAATCGTCTGATTATATCGTTTGGTCTAATGTTCATGTTATGGTAAATGTACATTAACGCCAAACTTCTCAACATTCTTGTTCGAAAAAGATGCTAGCGAATTTGTGTCTGGAAAGTTACAGAAATTCTTTGAAGGATTACAAAATTGTATGTTAAATGTCTTTGTTCCAATTTTAAAGTTTCGATAGCACCGTTAATGTGGTTTGCGGTTTTTGAATGATAATTTTTTTTAGATAGCCGTTCTCTTACCAAAGATAGATTATACCTTTTATTTTTATGTGTTGGATGTATTTGTTGTCACCCAGTACGTTGCCAAATCTTTCGATATGACGCTATCGGAGATTGTCCTTTAGTTTTTACTTAAACTGTAAAAGGTCGCGTTATTAGGAAATTGTAGGTGAGTCGAGCTTAGATTTACTAAGAGTGGAGAAATGCTTCATTGGACGTGGCAGTCGACCTGGAATTGCTCAATTGGATATATCTCCGTCCGGAAAGCGTCCGGGTTAGATGTCCGGGCCGGGTAACATTTCTCCATTATCTTATAAATTTAGTTTCATGATTTTTGGCTGAGCTTCAATTTTTGTAACTCTTTTCTCTTCAGAATTAAGTTTTCGCAGTTTTATGGACACTGTTCTTGGGTTTCCATATCTCGATGGCAAATGTTTATACAATAGCTTATGCTTTGGTAAATATATCATTGAAATACTAATCCACCTTCATCTTAGAATTTTGAAAGTTGTAATTAATAATGAAAATAAAAAGTCATCACTGATTCACGAAATTGTTAATTTCTTTAACAATTTAATAATAACAAAACCCATGAATTGTTTGAAAGTTACATTAGTCCACCACTTACAGAATGCGCAATCGCATTAATTGCATATGTCTCCACTAGTGTATTCATTACTATGTCATTATGATATAACTGAAATATAGAAGTGTGTTTAAACATTCGAAGTGTATGATTCGTGTGGGGATTTAATAAGTTCATCTGATTGTCGGTGGCAAGCTGAGAACTGTAACGAAAGAGGGGTAAGATTTTGAAAAACACGGGAGTGGAAGTAAACTTGACAGCGAGGACACCAGGGGGGATGAAAGTCAATTTGAGAAGTTTCACAGGCGAGTCTCAGGTGCGGCACGCTGTAATCGTCAAGCGCTTCTAGGAATTAGCCTCGCAGGGGACATCGCTAATTTCGGAGAGAGGGAAACAGCGGCTACATATTAAAATAAAACAAAAAATTACGTCTCAGGTGCAGTTGGAATTAGTAGAGGACTTTATATCGGGCATTAAAGAAGACGCTTCCGGCGCGAATGAATTTTCACAGTGTACTTCAAAGTCGTACTAAAAATTATCGACTATGAAAAAGGCTACAAGAAACTAAATGATTGACAAACAACCGGCTAGATGTCCTTGAGAAAATGAAGTCAGCCGCGCTTAGTTCCCACAGGAACAATGTTGCGTGTTCGCCTTAACGATTAAAGAAACTAAGATGATGACGCGTAGCAGCACGATGCCTACAGAATGAAATAGAAAATTTGTATTATTTCAATATAAACCAAAAGTTTCTATCTAAAAAAATAGTTTTTAAATATTTAAAAGTTGTACTGTTAAACTATACAAAAGTACCTAAACATAAGTGAATAAATCCTCTGTATTCAGGTCGTTTGATCTGCGTTTATGGATTATGCACTTTGTATCCAATGCCACTTTTTGTTGGTAATGACTTTTGTACCACTGGTATTTACCTAGTATCAAAATTTTTGCATGATTTGGAACATTCCGGACCAAGAAAATGATTAAAAACTGCATTTAAGTATAAAATATACAAAACTACCAGTGAATGTAAACACGTGTAGGGTGGGGTTTGTTGGATAAAATTAAAGGGCAATTAATTACATAAATGGGGTATTTATTTTAAAAATATTAACTAGCAAAAATTTTACAAATGTAGGAGGTACGGGAAACAATCAGCTCTCTTAATACTCGTGTTTAAACCTCGGACGATACCCTCGCTTGGCGTCAATGATTGGGAAACTTAGTAGCGTTGCTTCTCTGCCAACTTCTCAGCGTCGACAGGTTGATCTTCTCAACGTCCGGGACCAAACGACAGTTCCCTTCTGTCCCCTCCAACTTGATAGGGCAGAATGACCATTCACACCGCGGCACCACCTTCTGAAGAAGCATGGACCTTTATGATCGATTTTTTAGATAGCCAATTCTCATAGGTTGAGGTAACCAAGCAGTATTAAAATGCTAAGTGGTTTTCCTGGCTTTCGATTCCCACGCGGGCGTGGTTAGGAAAATTACAGGAAATATCTCAATGTGCCGAAATGCCATCTCTGGGGTTTAGTGACGGCATAGGATCTGGATATATTGACACCATGTCCAATCCGCAACCCTTGCTAACTTATATTAAGAATTAATTAAATATGAACAATAACCTACACACTATATGAATGAACAGAGGACATCAATAAAATTATCAACTAAAACCACTTTACTATCATAAAAGAATAAAAATGTCTAATAAAGTTATTAAAAGTACTTTAAAATTAAAATAAATATGGAATGAAATAGCGCTTATTTTTTGGCTAGGCTAGTGCTGGCAAACAACTGTTAATTTGAGAAAGGTTCTCAAAATTGGAAAAAAAGATTGAGTCCCATATGTGTCAGAAGAAACAATTTCAGCTCTTCACGAACATTGAAATTGATTTACTGTTTTTAAAATTCCAGTTTATACGAACGGGATGCGTAGGGCTCATTTATTGGATTGTTAGCCTAAAGTGGAGGGTACGATTGAGCACAACCGTCCAATTAGCCATTTATAATTATAATCATACGCTTATATCAATTAATAATGATCTTTTAAGATTAATTTACCCTGAACTTTCCACCAAGAGAGCTGTAGGATTATTTTAGTGAAACAGATTGAAATTGTAATCAACGTGACGATACAGCAAATGATCTTTGTATTTTTAAGGTTGAAATTATAACCATGAAATAAAACCGTCAGAGGGGTCGAAGAAATCATGTTAAAATATAACTTAATCTTGCCAACTGGAGAAATTTGTAAGTTTTACAAAGGCAGAAACAACTGTCTATCTGTACCGCAGATTAAAACATTTTACTTTTCGGATAAGATCCGATTCATAGAAGACCGGGACTTGCTATTGAGATCATTGTTGTTGTATTCAGTCCTTAGACTTGTCTGGTGCACTCTCCATGCGAACCTATTCCGTCTAAGCCTTTTCATGTCCGCATAGCTACCTCGTCCCACTTCCACCCTAAACTGCTCAACGCTTTCTATCCTTGGCTCCCTCTTCTGTACATGATTGAGATCATTGTGGCTTTTAAATTACAATCTGCACATCAGCGGTTCCGGACTAGCAAAGTGTCTAGAAAGTTTGCTTGAATTCAGAAATAGTGTTGTGGAGTGTAAATTGTATCGAGTGTAAACATTTCTCAATGAGTTATGAATATGGAAGAGACAGCTACGTTAGCGGGGAGTTGATGCAAACATCTTGAAGATAGTGGGTAGACGACGGCCGACATTATGTTGATATATATAGAGTAGGAAACATACTTTCGTGATACTTGCAGACATAAAATACCTACATGATTGGATACGGAACCGGCTTTAAATTTTATTCGTTCAATGATATTGATTTATAAATTCTCTCTTCTCTGACTCTGCAGCCCATTCAGAGCTTTGGCCTATCGGGTCGACTGCAGACTGTCATTTTACATGACACTTTCCAAATTTGGAGTGATATGTGGTCAGTGTATCGCTCCTCCAGCAGTCGTAATCCAAGTCTCAGTGACCATGATGGCACAAACTTCCACACCCAAGCAAGGATTTGAACCCGGAACTCTACGTTGTGAGGCAGCGACGATACTCACTAGACCACAGGAGGTCGGCTGATTTATAAATTATAGACACTACTTCTATTGATTTTGTTATATTTATTAATTATTTTAATGCTGACTCGATTAATCTCGAGTAAATAAAAATAATAAATAATCCAATTAATACCGTGGCGGTAAAACGAAATTCATATGAAACTTGACTGTTTGTGTCTATGTGTAAACATGTGAAAATATTTACAACAAATTTTGTCCGTTTGTTAATTACTGACCTAGAAAAATGTAGGAGGCAAAATTTTTATACATGTAAAAACGACGGATATTTACGTCGCGTAATTGTTAATAATGTTTCCAATGACGTCGTTTGTTTAAAATTTCAATTCCTATCAGTATCGGAGGTTAGTATCAGTAGGGGCGGGATGGAGCAGCATCATATAAAATAACAAGAAAATAATTACGTTTGGTGTCAAAACCAACGTTATGAGAGTCTCTAAGTTCAATTCTGACATTTAACATTCTACTAAAGTTGTAGTTCGGATCCTAATAAGGGGTGTAACGGGATAAAGCAAAGTTTTTCCTTGCAACGTATAAACAACCACTATTGGGATCATACACGACTACCACTCCAATGAACTGGGGTGAAAAGTGCGGAAATTTTAAAAGATGCATATTTAACGGTGTAAATTAATTTAATAGTGTTTCACCCGACGTTCATTGTATACAATTGCAATCCCAGTCAGCATGATAGGGGAGTATTTATAGAAGTGGGGGTGGAGAGATATTTCATAAAAATAAATCGGAAATAATCGTCATTAGTGTCTGTTTTGGGGTAATGGAAGTCTCTGATTTTGATTCTTAAATTCAACATGAAAGTTAAGATGTACTGAGATTATATGGTGGAGTGGGATGAATGTCAATGACAGGAAATCAATTCAGGTTGGTGTCTATACCGGGACTATGGTGGCGGCAAAAAATACAAAGTATTCCAAATAAATTTCCAAACAACTTTTAACATCCACCTAGTTAATAGTAAAGCATCTACTAGCATATTAAATATAATTTATTTCAAATAATAGCAGTCTCTACTTTACTATTCTATCCCTAATGTAGACAAGTGCAGTTTCTTCGATAACAATCTGTGTTCGGTTTTGAGGTTAACCTGCTAAATACATTCAAAACTGCACGAAATTATGTTTCTGATCAACTCTTGAAATCTTACGAGATGTAGCATGAAAAGTAGACTTTAAGTGTTGGTTAATTCAGATGATTATTTATAGACCACTATTCCAAAGTTTCGTGTAATTAGGCCTATTACCTGTATTGATTCTCAATAATTTAAGAAACGATATGTGTGAGTGTTTACCGTATAACGTAATTAAGTAATTGCCCCTTCTTCAAATACTGAAGTTGTGTTTAACGCCGTCATAATTCTCCATTAATAAGCCAATTATTTTGCAATAATGTCGGTGCAAGAATACGTAAATTTATTAATTCGTTAAGTAGCTGACAAATTAAATCAACAAATTGTTCAATATCTTAAGAGGTATCGGAATGGAGCGATAGAAAATTGCTATTTAAAATACATCATGAATCCAAAGTTTTATGTCATTTATATGTAAGATCTATCAGTTTTAAAATTAATACTCACAATTATTTCATGAGAGTACAATTTCAGTTTTATATTTTTTAATTAGCTAATTCCAAGCTTTTAAATTATGTATTTATAATGGTACTTAAACACATTTTTAATTAAGACATCTACAATATTAGAGCAAACTGAGGAAAATAACGTATAAAAGTTCATATTTTAACAAAGGAACTTTGGCTCTTATTATCAAAATTGCTTCTCTATATAAGAGCTTCAACGACTTAATTATGAAAATGAATGCTCTGTAAAGGGCTTTGCATGTAGCAATAGAGG